>ML675617.1:29484791-29520682 GCA_007922155.1 Mesoclemmys tuberculata
CCCCCCCGGGAACGTTCCACGGCGGCTGGCGGAGCCGCTTACCCCACTGGCCATGGTCCCCGCGCTCCGCGGCGCGGCGCGCCGTGCAAACAGTCAGTCTCGGCCGTCTGGCGGGCTGCTCAGCGCACGCACCGACCGAGCCGAGGTGCATGCGCGCTGCGGCGGGAACCGCCTCTTGAGGGCCGGGCGACAGGCGCCACTGCCCCTGACGGAGACGCTGAGTGGCGAAGCGGTCCGCCCGTCGTGCCGGCTCGGCCGTGGCGGGGGAGCTGCGAAGCCCGGTGAGAAGGGAAAGGGGAGGCGCAGGGCGCCCAGGGCCCTCTACCTACAAGTTAGAGGCGTTGAAGAGAAATGGGGACTGTTCTCGCGGGAGAACTTCTAGCATTTCCCACAGGGGAAAAGGGTCTGTGGGAAATTTAAAAAATGACCTGCTCTGGTAAAAGGATTGGTGTGAGTCAGACACCACAGGTTGGCCCAGATCCCACAAGGTGCTCCGTGCGGGACACTCCTGCACCCCTGGGACCTGTAGGCACAGTATCTTGCAGGTAACTCCTGAAATGCAGTTAATAATGATTAACAGTAAGTAACACAGAGCACTAATTTAGTGCTTTTGGTCAACACTGAGATTGGCTAGAAACATCTGCCAATCTTTACAAAACAGAGAATAGGTTTCCTCCCTTGCCCATTTTATTCTTGATCCGTCACCCCGCGTCTCATTCTTTTCAAGATTCACTGGGGTCTGATGCTGACTTTAAAAAAAATAAAGTTACCCTGAGAGTTGCTTCTATGCTTTATGTATTTATTAATCCTGTTGTTTATTGCCAAAGTTATTTGCATGAAAACAGATTGTTGTTGTTGTTGTTGTTTGGGAGTTCAGACTTAGGGTTGCCACCTATTCTGAATTTTGCATCATCATCATGCAACGTTATTTTGTTCTTCAGACCCGGTGCAGTGAGAGATGGGTTCTACATGTATCTTGGTGTTTCCATGTATCATCATTTGTGTGGTCACGTGATTGAGTGTTCATGACATTTTCACACTACTTTGAGGTTCTGTCTTGATATTATGACAAAAGCATGTTTTTGCATTGTACAGACTTTCATTATTCCCTTGCATAAAGCCATAATCCTTTTTTGTGACATCACAACTGCTCTTTACTCAAATAAGTATTATTTCATTCATGTAATGCCTATCCTAAACTGGTCTGAGAGAACACTATCTTATCCTTATTTAAATCTCTCTTCAAGATAATTTTTTCCCTATAACCTCTGCAAAAATGGGAGCTTATATTGCTGCAAGGCCATGAGATATGGCTATAAGCTGAGGTGTTCTTTTACGTTTTAATTTTTAAATATATAAAATATACATAGTGCAAATTCTTACCTCATATAGAGACTTACTGGGCTATGTAGTTATTAGTTAAGCAGAGGATTCCTCCCCCCTGCCTCTCCTCCATTCCCCTCCCCTCCAACACACTCTTTACTCTACTGTCCCTATTCTAGTTTCTTTTTTGACCACCAAAATGCAATACAAGATATATGAGCATTTACATCAACCTGTCCTTCTCAGACCTCTGTGAAAACCACTGTCCTAAAATAATTGAAAGCATCAAATTGGATATAGCATCCTTGACAGATCTTATGAATTTCCTAGGAAGGTAGGATCCCCCAGATGATGTTATTTATCCCAACATATCTGTCCCTACAGCTCTTTCTGGCCATCTTGAACAAAAATGTCCAGGATCAGGATAAAAGTTTCTTCAGATTTTTTTTTGGCAGAACTGTACAGCCATAATATGCCTGGCCTTAAAAGCAGGATGGCCCTTTTTCACTTTCATATTTCTTATTGGGCCTTCAGACTCAGCTTTCTTAACGTCTAGTTCTGTATCTCAGTAAGCTCTGCCTGGTTAGAGCTGGAGTTGAAAAATGCTTATTCTTTGTCTGTTGGTGGGAAGACAAAGAGCATCAGAAACTCCTCAGCTGGGCAACGGAGTAAGCTCTCATCAAGGTACATGGCTAGGCTTCAAACTACATCTAAAGGAGACTATCAGACTCTCCATTATTCCTATACGGCATTACCAACAATTACTCCTTCCCTAGAAAATGATTTTTGTGGGGAGTGGGAGAGGAGATAAATAGTCCGAGACTTTATCCTTTTTACCAACTGTGATTCTCATCTAGCAAGTTGTTGCATGCAGGTGGACCCTTGTGAAGCCTCACTGATTTCAGTGAGGCTTTGTGTGAACGCAGCAGTCCTTGTGTAATGGACTACTTGCATAACTGGGGCCTGCATTTTAATGGAGCAGTGGTGTGATCTACTGCCGTGAACTGGGTTGGGAGCCAGGAACTCCTGAATTATAATTTCAACTCTCTTGCATCAACTTACTGTTTAGAGAAGTTGGGAGGACAATGTTTGTATATCACTTTGAAAAATTAGAAGGTATAAATATTATTTATTTCTGTTGAGTAGAGCTGGTTGAAAAATGAAAACCTATCTTCAAAATGAAAATAATTTTGAAATGTTTTAAGGAAGTGTACTAAATTGACCCACATTGAGGTTTTTAACAATTTTTAATGGATTTTACTAAATCAACATGTTTATCAAAAACATTATGGAAAATGTTATTGAAATCGGTATTGAAATTTTTGGTTTCAAAGGGAAAACCTTAGCTGTGCTTTCAGTAATGTTAAAGCAGACTAAGTTTCCAGATGAACACACTGTGTGACAGTCAGGTGTGAGATCTCTTGATACAAGAGAATACAAGGTCCCTTTTAAAGTTTTGCATTAGAATTGCATGAAGCTAGGATGCGTTTTGCTTTTTGGTATGTATTAGAGATGGAAATCAGTGTTTTGTGGATCATGTTTGAAGGTGACAAGGAAAGCTAGAGTATTTCCCCAGAACTTCTTATTTTAGTTGATGAAAGGTGAGCAAAACTCCTATTAGCTCAGGAGAGGAGTAGGGAGTGTCATTTTTTTTTACACCCGCACGTGCGCGCATATACATATGAGATGCTGGTAATCAGATAAATGTACTGGAAACAAATGAATTGTACCAGAGAGAAAATAAAATAAAATGAGCACTAGATGGCACCATAATACCTTGTGTGAAAATGTTCACTTAATTGCAAAATGTTTCCTCACAGGAGCACTTGTACAATTTTTAAAACTCAAAAGTTTAAAAAAAAAAATTGTAAAACTTAGTGATAAAGTCCAGTGACAAAGACTGGTGTTAATTTGTAATAGTAATATTTATTTTTATCTGGTTTTAGATAGTTGTTACTTTTATGATATGGAGTTAAATAAAACAAAAATGGTTAGATTCAGTCAAATTTGCAAATTTACGTGACAGTAATACTCAATGATATGGATTTTAGAGTTAGTTTATTTATAACACAGAGATGTGATGTTAATGTGTTAGTTCACGTTTTAGGCCCTGACCCCAGGAGAACTTATGCACATGCTTAAATGGGAAATGAATAATTCAATGGCCCTGAATAATTCATTGGAATTACTCATTGGTACAGTGGCTTGAGTATTGGAGCAAGTTTTATAGTGGGGATACTGAAAGCTAGCAAAACTGTAAACACTGTGTATGATGGAAGCCTTGCCTTCAGCTGCTGTTATTACTTCAAGCTGAGGGTGATGCTGCGTCCCCAACACCTCTACTTCCAGTGTCTCTTCACTGGTGTAGAATTAAGGATGTACATAGCGTTTGCAGGATCCATGTCTTTGATGTTATTTTAACATTCATCATAAAGTGAGCTCCTGATACTTCCTCTAACTTTCATTGGGGACTTGCCTAAATAGGGACTTTTACCAGTTAAACCAGTATAATTAAACTGGTACGGTTAAACCAATTTAGTTATACCAGTATAAACTCCACTGTAGACAGTCTTATTTCAGGGTAAGTGTGGCTTTGCTGGTTTTGTTTGAACAGCTTCCCAAGTAATATATAAGCTAAACCAAAAATAGGCCTCTTACGCTGGAATCAGAGTGTCCGCACAGGCGGTTACACTGGCATGACAGTGTTGGTTTAAGTGCACACCTTGGCTTATGTTGGTGTAACTTTCCCACGTAGACACGTGATTGCCAGCCCTCATGAATTTGCCATGAGTCACATGATTGTGCCTCCCTGCTGCAGGAGCTCTCATGATGGTGCAAAGTGTTCCTGCACCTGTGCAATCATTTTGGAGATGGTGACTACATGCACTCCCCTCCTGCTTCCAGCAGCTGCCTGTTCTCTCTCTTCCCCACCTCCAATATCCGCATCCCTGACTCTCTCCCCCTCTCCTCCCACCCCCCCGCTTTTCCCAACCCACCCTACTCTCGGCTCCCATCTCTCCATCGTGCTGCTTCCTGGCCCCAGCACACACCTGGTACATGGCCCCTTCCCCAAAACCCACCTTCTTCCTGCATCCCTAGAGCTGCTGCTTCTCCAGTCCTTCCTTCCTCTCCCGTCTCTCATTGACCTGGCCCCTTAATTGCATCCCGTTCCTCCCATTGTCCTGAGCCATCCCTGGTAAATACCTACTCTTCCCTCCCTGAGCCCCAACCCTTACGTGCCTTCCGGGGTCCTCCTCAGCACTCATTGGCCCACCCCTTTCTCCATCCCTCCCCATTTTGAGTTCCCCAGCTGCTGCAGCTCCTGAAGTCACTTGATGCCCTAACTTCCCAGAGCTTCTGCCTCCAAATCCAATTGCCATTACCCATCTCCCAAGCTGTTCCTGCCCCCCACTGGGAGTCCTCTTTGGGGGACCTGATGGTCTTGACATTCCCCTCCTCACTTCTGTGGATGACTGGCTAGCCTGCGCCTCATATTCTTTCTTTGGAGGGGGAGAGTGGGAGCTGCCAAACAGAGCCACTACCTCCCATCCAAAGAGGTACCACTGGGGAGGTGCCCTTCTCCATCTGCTGGGCTGGCACAGCTGGTTTCCACACTTAGCTTTCTAAAGCCAGAGGCAGGAAAGCCCGCTCCTCAGCAGGCTGGGGATTCTCCGTGGGAGAAGGCCATATGTGGGCAGAGGAAATTCCCTGACACCAAGAAAAGGATTTTCAGGGGTCTGACTGAGGGCTTCCTGCAGGAGAGTGTCGTGTCGGGGCACTAGCAGGGCACACAGAAAGGTGGGTGGGCACTAAGTGAATTTTTGGGGCAAAGGAGGTGGCAGAAGCAACTGACTTCAGGGGGGGAAGTGAAGTTCTGTTCAGCACCACGTGTGATGTCCCTCTGCATAAGGGCTTGTCTACATGGGGAAGTTAGTGCGAAATGGTGAGGGTGTGAATTTAAATCCATTTTTAAAATCTTTGGAAGTGAATTAACCTATTAACCACAAAGGCACTCAGCGCAGAATAAGACCATCCACATGAGGGGTCAGTGCCGAAGAGTTGTTCAACAATAGCTATTGCACATGACCTGTCGTGGGGCTTTTTCCCCATGAAGGCAAGCCCTAATTGGCAAGGGGAAGTTAAAAAAAAAACAAAAGATGGACCAAAAATTACACTATAACCCTTTTTAAAAAAAAAAAAACCAACTCCGATGCATGATTTTTGGGCCAATTACATGATTTTTTTGGGTCTGACTAATGATTTTTGATCTCCAGAGATTGGCGGTACTGTAGACCAGTGGCTCTCAACCTTTCCAGGCTACTGTACCCCTTTCAAGAGTCTCATTTGTCTTGTGTACTCCAAGTTTCATATCACTTAAAAACTACTTGCTTTGAAAATCAGACCTAAAAGTACAAAAGTGTCACAGTGCACTATTACTGAAAGATGGTTTACTTTCTCATTTTTACCATATAATTATAAAATTGTACTTACATTTCAGTGTATATAAAGCAGAATAAATAAGTCATTGTCTGTAGGACATTTTAATTTGTACTGACTTCACTAGTGCTTGTCATGTAGCCTATTGTAAAAGTAGGCAAATGTTTAGATGAGTTGATGTATCCCTGCAAGACCTTTGCATACCCCCATGGGTATACGTACCCCTGACTGAGAATGACTGCTGTAGACAGACTCTGAAAAACCCAATCCTACAAATACTGAAAAGTCTAAGAGAATCATCTGGCATGTGGGAGACCCAGGTTTGAATTCCTGATTTGGAGCAGAGACTTTTACCTAGATTTCTCACCTCCCAGAAGAATGTATTCTGGGATGTGTGTCTCTCTGTTCCACTTTGAATAATTAACTATTCACTGGGCTACAGAGAGGGTGAGAATGACTCTATAGCCCAGTGATTGGAAAACTCAAGTGGGATTGTGGGAGGCCAAGACTCCTGTCCTTACCCATGAATAGTTAATTATTTTATACACCATGGAACAAAACTTCAACAGGAGAGAATGAGAGCTGTACCCCAGATTGTCTAATAGCCCAGTGGCTCTGGCACTCTGCTGTCACATGGGCCCACATTCAGGTCCCTGCTCTAACTCAGGCAGAAAGAGGGATTTGAAAACAGGCCTCCCACATCTCAGATGAGTGCCCTAACCACTGGGTTATTGGTTATAATAGAGTGGGGGTGTTTGTCTCTCAGTCTCTGCTTTATTTCCTTTTCCTCCTGACCTGGCTTAGGCATCCAATTCCACAGGGCTCATGGCTGCGAATCCCTAGTAGTGGAGTTAGGTGCCTAACTTCCTGTGAGATGGGTGGCTTAGGTGACACCCTTCTCCTCAGCATTTCCTACTGGCTAGCTTAAGCAGTTCCCTGCTTGGCATGCTGGCTTCTGTGAATCCCTTTCTTAGGCACCTAACTCTCCCCATGCATTGTATAGGAACTTGTGTGCCTGACTCAGGGCTGAGGATTCCAGTGGGTGGCAGGGCACTCAAAAGCTACGCTTTACAATGCTCACCCCTTGGTGGAGCTAACCCTCAGTCACTTTGATGCTGTTTTTAGCCTTTTGCAAGACGACACCAACAAAAATGATGGAATGAAAATTCTTGGCACAAAAACTAGGAAACACATTTTACATGTGAATTATTTCATGAGATTAAATGCTGTATACAAATCAAAGATAACATATAGCAGCGCTAGCAAAAAAGCATGTTGCATTAAAGTAACCCACTGCATGCACTCCACATACAAATGTTCTGCAGTGCTATCATACACTTCCGCAACACTTATGTCTGTGTGTTTACAGCTACTGTCTATTGTGACCTTTAGTTACTACCTATTCCATATTGTCATGTACTGAACATAAGTACTTTCCTGAATATGTAAAGAAAAGATAATTGAATCATTAAGCAATGAGGCAGATTGAGGATAAGGCTCAGATTCATATGGGAGTCTGCAAAAATGTAAGTTGAATCCTTAGAAAAC
Source organism: Mesoclemmys tuberculata (assembly GCA_007922155.1). Classification (NCBI taxonomy): domain Eukaryota; kingdom Metazoa; phylum Chordata; order Testudines; family Chelidae; genus Mesoclemmys; species Mesoclemmys tuberculata. The sequence continues at coordinate 29,492,100 of ML675617.1, forward strand.
CAAGATGGTTCTGTTGCTGCAAACAGAAAAAAAAATTAGTGTTGTTTATTTATAACTTTTTATTTAACATTTTTACATAGCATCTGCATATGGACAATGCTTGCTTTTTACTTTCCATGGCTGCTTCAGTTTAAAAGCCTCAGCCATTCCCCACCTTGGTCAGTGTTAACCAACTTAACAGAACTGTTCTTGTTTTGGGAGCGTGAAGTGCTAGGATTCAGATGTTACTGTAGTGATGGGGTACTGGGGATTTTTGGGTTCCCTTTTAAAATTGTCACCACAGCAAAGGGAAATTTGGGCTAGTTTCCCTGCCTTGGATGGAGTCATCTGCTCTTTGGTAAACTTATCTGTGCCACAAATAACATAACTCTATGGAGGAGTGTCACTAAAACACTTGGCAAGACAAACTTTTGGCTTTTCCAATAGGCCGATGGTGGCAAGTATCTTCAAGCATTTTCCAGTGGCTTTGGTCCCTCTAAAATGTCCCCTCACATGCAGCCTTCAGATTACACAAGTTGAACGCACCGCTGTGCTATTAATATATTCAGCACGTATTTTAGGAATAAATATAAATATTTCCAGCAAAAGTGTAGCTTAAAAGCTTTAAAAAAAAAAGTTTGTTTGACCGATGCTGATACCTCCTATTTTAGTTTTGATTATAAGAAAGCATTTTGTTCAAATGTAGATTTCCTGGTCCCTCAGGCCTCCTCTGTGGACTAGGCTGACTAGGAAGCTGTGGGAGCCCCTTGAAAATACTTTCTGATCATCTGATCAGTTGTGCTTTGCTAAGCGAGTAGCAGGAATAAGGTTTTTGCTGGGTTTTTTTTTTTTTGATGATTTTTGTTTTGTTTTAAAGGTGCTATATCAGCAGAGTAAAGGCTGATTTAATTTCTTGAAAACAACCTACCTCTTCCCCTCATACATAAGATCAAAAGCATAGTTGATTTTGTTGAAAGGCAGAGTATACGTCACCAAGGCATCCAGATTGAATTTCTTTGCCATATAATCAGATACCAGCTTTGGTACAGAATCTACACTCTTCCAACCTATAACAAAGCACATAACCCCCCAAATCAAACAGCCTGTATTTTCATAACTAAGTAATAAAAAAGAGAATCTTGGTTCAGGAATAGGCTCTTGGCAGAATAGATAATTTTTACATATCTGCTTAATTGCTTGAGGTTTCAAACCAATATTCACATTGTCCTTTCTGCTGCTTTTCTTGTCTTGTCTGCAACATTTAGATGTAACAAAAATGAATTATTTTAAACCTGAATTATGAATGTATCATATCAGTATAATGTCACTGAATTATAACAATCTGTTGCCTGGTTACTTGCTGCTGAACATTCCATGCGGATCCAGGTGAAATATACCTGCTGCATTGTCTAACATATCATAACATATGTCCTAATAGTTCATTGATTTCATTGGATTTGTGCTGAACAAAAGGAGAACAGCAGAAGGATCATTAGCTAAATGGCAGATATGTCCTGTTGAAACTTTTGGTTGTCATTGGTACAAACTTTGGTTAGATCTTTTATAAACAGTGAAAATAACCCGAGGGACGCAATCAGAATCACATAGCTCTTCAAAAAGAATGTAGTATTGGTCAGGGAATCACTGATTTACGAATAATCAGGTAAGTTTTAAATACCTTCAATTAATTTTTGTCGAATGTATTTGCTGCAAGTTTCTTGGTATGACAGCAGTAATATCAAAGAGAATGTTTAGCGTGCTAACTTTTTTTAGTCACCTGGTTATTTTCTGAAGATTAATAACCTATTTGTCATGGTATCCAAGATTATCACCAATAATACTTCAATAAATTTGTATCATACACTACCTATGCCAGTTTTTTTGTTTTTGCTTTATATAATATATATAATATTTAGAATCTGGGAAGTCAATTGCATTTGTGGGTGTGTGTGTGCGCCCACCGGTTTGTGTGCCCGTCTGGGTGCACGCACGTGTGTGCGTCTGTGTGCGTACACGTGCGCATGCGTTTGTGTGCCCGTGAGTGCGTGTGTGCGTGTGCGTTTGTGTGCTTGTCTGAGCACGCGCGGGTGTGTGTTTGTGTGCGTGTGCACGTGTGCGCGTTTGTGTAGGCGTGTGCGTGAGTTTGCATGGGCGTGTGCGTGCGCGCGTGTGCGTTTGTGTGCGCGTGTGCGTGCGCACACGTGCGCGTTTGTGCGCGTGCGTGCGCATGTGCGTTTCTGTGCACGTGTGGGCGCGCACGCATCTGTGCATTTGTGGGTGCGTGTGTGCGCCCACCTGTTTGTGTGCCAGTCTGGGTGCACGCGCGTGTGTGCGTCTGTGTGCGTACACGTGCGTGTGCGTTTGTGTGCCCGTGAGCGCGCGTATGCGCGTGCGTGTTTGTGTGCTCGTCTGAGCACGCGCGGGTGTGTGCGTTTGTGTGCATGCGCGCGCGGGTGCGTGCGTTTGTGTGTGCGTGCGCACGTGTTTTTGTGTATAGGTATGCACGCGTGTGCGTTTGTGAGTGTGTGCGCGTACATGCGCGTGCGCATTTGCGTTAGTGTGCACGTGCGCGTGCGTTTGTCCACATGTGCGCAAGCGCGTGTGCGTTTGTGTGCGCGCGTGCACACGCGAGTGCACGTGCGCGTGAGTTTCTGCGCGTGTGCGTGTTTGTGTGCGTGTGCGCGCGCGTGTGTTTGCGAGTGCGCGAGGGTGCATGTGCATTTGTGTGTGCGCGTGCGCGCGTGTGCCTTTGTGTGCGTATGCGTGCACACACGTGCGCTTGCGCGCGTGCTTTCTTGTGCGCGCTTTCTTGTGCGTGCGCACGCCTTTGTGTACGCGAGCGCGCTCACGTGCGCTTTTGTGTGCGCGTGCGTGTTTGTGTGTGCGTGCCAGCACGTGTGCATTTGTGTGCGCGTGCGGGCGTGCGTGGGTGCATTTGAGTGCACGTGTGCGATCGAGCGCATTTGCGTTTGTGTGCACGTGCGCATTCGTGTGCTCGTGTACGTGTGTGTGTGTTTGTGTGCTCGTGTGCATGCACGCCTGCGTGCGTTTGCGCGCGTGCACATGTGCGCGCGTGCGTTTGTCTGCAAGTGCTCGTGTGTGTGTGTGTTTGTGTGCGCGTGCTCATGCTCGCGAGCATTTGTCTGCAAGCGCGCGCGCGCGCGTTTGTGCGTGTGCGCGCGGGCTTGTACGCATGCGTGTGCGCGCGCGGGCGAACGTGCGTTTGTCCGCGTGCGCGCGTGCGTTTGTGTGCTTATGTGCGCGTGTACACACATGCGTGCGTTTGTGCACGTGCGCGCGTGCGCGTAAGCGTTTGTGCACGAGCGCGTTTGTACGCGTGTGCGCGCGTGCGTTTGTGTGCGTGCGCGTGAGCACGTGTGCGTTTGTTCGCGCGCCTGCATTTGTGCGCGTTCGCTCGCCCGCGAGTGGGAGCGCGCTTGCGCTTGTGTGCGCGTGCGTGCAATCGCGTATTTGTGTGCGTGCGCTTTTGTGTGCGTGCGCACGCTCGTGCGTGCGTTTGTGCATGCCCGCGTGCGCTTGTGCACGCACGCATGTGCTTGTATGCACGTGCATGCATGCGTTTGTGTGTGTGCGCTCGCGCGCATTTGACTGCGCGCACACGTGAATTTGTGCGTGCGCGCTTGCATTTTTGTGCGCGTGCGCGCGTTTGTGTGTGCGTTTGTGCGCGCGTTTGTGCGCCTGCGCTTGCTCGTGCGTGTTTGTGCGCGCGCTTGCTCATTTGTGCGAGCGCGCGTGCGCATTTGTGTGTGTGCACGTGTGCGTGCTTTTGTGCATACTCGCATGCGCACAGAAACGCACAGGCGTGCGTGCTTGTGCGCCCAAACGCGCGTGCGCACGCGCTTCCAAATGCACACGTGCGCAAGCGCACGCTCACAAGCGCATGCGGGCGCGCACGCACACGCTCAAACGCACACGCGCGCACGCGCACTCACACACAAACGCACACATATGAACACACAAACGCACAAGTGCGCTCGGGTGTGCACACGCACACAGAAACAGACACACGCGTGCATGCGTGCACACTCGCACCCAAACGGAGATGCACGCATGTGTGCGCACATGTGCTCACGAACGCGCACGCGCACACAAACTCACACGTGCGCGCCTACGAGCTTGTTGGGAATGGCATGCTAGGGAGAGGCAATGTCTGGTAGCTGGGAAGTGAAGCAAGTGAGGACTCTTGTCTGCAGCAAGCACTGGGTCTTTCCACTTTTCAGCAGCCCCAGGCCCAACCTCACCCCTGGCCTGGGCTGCTGACGGCATGGTGTCTCCTCTGCTCCTGGTTCTCCATCCAACCTTTAGGCCAGGACTCAGCATAGGTAAGGGAACCCCAGGTTAGGGGACTGAGGAGGGAGCCAGAATGGGTGTAAGGAAGGAGGTAGTCTGGGAACAGCAGAGAATTCATTAGGCGGGTGCCTAGTGCTAGAATGTTCAGGGAAGTAGAAAGAGACTCGTTTGGGAAGAGGGACATGAAGAGAAGGTCATCATCAAGGCCCCTGGTGGTCGAGGCATCTGAAAACAAATTAATCTGTCTGTAGTGCTCAAATTGTCAAAACAATTAAGCTCATTGAGAGGATTCATTTAATTTTTCTGAGCATGGGTAAGTTCTCGTTTTAACATGCCTACCTCTGCATGGCCCATGGCCAGTCAGCTGGGCTCACTTCACTTAGGGCGAGAGCAAGAAAGCACCAATGCCAGGGTTGTGTGAATGCAACCACAAACAAGATGCACCAGCTAAGACTCCTCATTCCCCCCCCCCCCTTTTTGCATTGATTCCCATTAGCTGCATGTTTACATTCTCTGCAGAGAGCGACAGAGAATGGAGAGGAAGCTGAGAAAGAAATCAGGGCTGAGAGAAATGCCTTGGCATCATTTCCTTGGTTGTCAGGTTTCAGGGACTCGGAACAGCCAGTGATTTCTCTCTCTATAGTTTAATTATGTCTGCTGCCATAGGAAAGGACAGACTGCAACTTTATTTTAAGCTGGATGGAGAGTGGTTAAATCTCCTGAATTCCTTTCAGCTTTTGAAATGTCTTTCTTCTATCTCAGGCCTCTCCCTGGATTCTTTACTGTGTCTGGACTAAAAGGAAACTGTACTTTTAATCTAAAAATACCTTTAAAGCCTTGGAGTAGAACATTTTAAAGTCCACCATGTTGAAAGCACGCTAATATGAGGCGTTAACCAGGCCAAAGTTATTGTTGTGCATAAGAAATAAATGTGGAAATGCGAGAATGTAAGGGGAAAGATGTGAGAAAATAATTCTGCTTGACAAAGCAAACAAACAAACAGTTTAAAAACAAGAGTGGCCACCATTTATACAACAGTCGAACTGGTTGGAAGTTTTCCAATCTTTTTCCAGTGAAAACATCCTTTTTTGTGAAACATTCAGTGGGAAAATCTTGATTTAAAGGGAATTTTGATGGAAACCAGGCAAGTTTTCAATGGAACTCTGCCTGGTGACCTCCCAACTACTTGGAAGGCCTCTTGGGACGGGGGATCCCAAGCTCTAACAGGCTCCCCGCAACTCAGCAGCCCACCTGGCAGGCCTGACAGAGAGTCAAGAGCCTCAAAGCCACAAGAGCCTGGGCTCTCAGTTCCTCAGCTGGGCTACACTCCTGACTCCAGGGCTGCCTGCCATGTGGACTGCCTTAGAGCAAGGGCCTACAGGATTCCCTCAGTGTGGAGCCTCAGAAACCTTTCAAAATGGTTGCAAGGAAATTTTGAAATTCTCAGTGTGCAGGAAATTCCAAAATTTCAGGTTTCACTCTGTGTTGGATTGAATTTTTATTTCTTTTTTTAAAATTTCAGAACTTACCCCAATGCAGGCTGTCCAATTCCAGGCCTATATAACATCTTTCATTCTAAAGGGTCCCCAAGTGCTTTGCAGACTTAGATTCTGTGTATTGGTTGACACAGGACTTGCCTGACTGAATCAGACCCAAAGTCCATCTATTCCAGTATCCGGTCTCTGATAGTGGCCAGAACTGGCTGCTTAGAGGAAGGTGAAAGAAACCTTGCCTTAGGGATTTATGGGATAACCCTGTCCAAGCAAGTTTCCTCCTAACCCCTTTAGTTAGAAGTTGGCTCATGCCCTAAAGCATGAAGATTTAGATCCCTTCTGAAACTAGTGTTTTGTCGTAGTTACTATTATAACTCTGGATTTTCTTGCTAGCCATATAAATGTCTAATCCCTTTTTTCATGAATCTTGCTGTGCTCTTGGCCTCAGTTATATCTTGTGGCAATCAGTCTGACTGGCTAATTGTGCCCCGTGTCAGAACTTTTCCTTTTCTCTGTTTTGAATTTTCCATTTTCAATTTCACTCGGTGTCCTCCTCCTTGTGTTATGAGTATCAATCGATGCTGCGAACCCGACTGATCTCACTCTGATTGAATGACTTTACAATGTTAGTGCTGCACTGGTGGGAGGGTTTTGTTGGAAGCCCAGTGCAATTTGAGTTGCCTGACCGCTGTCCTACAGGCCTAGCAGAGCTTTAGTTGCTTGCTTGGCTATTCTGGCCCCTGTAGCATGACATCTTCTGGTTGGCAGAGCTGAATAGGACTACTGAGTAACCTTGCAGATGTCTCAGTTTCTGCACACCATGGCACGTAAGATGAAATACAAAACATGTATGCTTGCAGCTGCACATAGATAACGGTGATGGGAACAAGTTATCCTTGAACGTCTGTGGTACACTGTTCTATTGCCAAGGGGCATATTTTTACACTGCCTCTCCTATCACCAGACGTTGTTTTGATGACCCCAATTATCATGGTGAGAATGGAATGTAGTTAAGGGTGAAAATCCAATGTAGGTAATTAGTATATATGATAATGAGTAAGAGGTAATTAGGTGAAAGTTGTTTATGGAAGGGTATAAGAAGTCACCACTTAGACAAAGGGGCACGCTCCATCAATGCCTGACTGCGCGAGGATCCACTGACTCCCTGGCGGGGCCCCTGAAGAAAGCCGTTCCTGTGTACAGCCTTCTGAGTGACTGCTTAGCTCTCCAGGCTCAGTGAGTAGGATATATTGTAGTTAGTTTTAGGCTTTGTATTCAACTAGTGTATCTATAGAAAACCTGGCACTTGAATACTCATAGAATATTAGAGTTGGAAGGGACCTCAGGAGGTCATCTAGTCAAACCCCCTGCTCAAAGCAGGACTATCCTTGGCTAAATCATCCCGGCGAGGGTTTTGTCAAGCCTCAGCTTAAAAACCTCTAAAGACGGAGATGCCACCACCTCCCTAGGTAACACATTCCAGTGCTTCACCACCCTCCTAGTGAAAAACTTTTTCCTAATGTCCAACCTAGACCTCCCCCACTACAACTTGAGACCGTTGCTCCTTCTTCTGTCGTCTGCCACCACTGAAAACAGCCTAGCTCCGTCCTCCCTGGAACCCCCTTTCAGGTAGTTAAAGGCTGCTATCAAATCCCCCCTCATTCTTCTCTTCTGCAGACTAAACAGGCCTAGTTCTTTCAGCCTCTCCTCATAAGTCTTGTGCTCCAGCCCCCTAATCATTTTTGTGGCCCTCTGCTGGACTCTTTCCAACTTGTCCGCATCCTTTTTGTAGTGGGGGGCCCAAAACTGGACACAATACTCCAAATGGGGCCTCACCAATGCCGAATAGAGGGGAATAATCACTTCCCGTGATCTGCTGGCAATGCTCTTACTAATGCAGCCCAATATGCCATTAGCCTTCTTGGCAACCAGGGCACACTGCTGACTCGTATCCAGCTTCTTATCCACTGTAACCCCCAGATCCTTTTCTGCAGAACTGCTGCCTAGCTCGTCGGTCCCCAGTCTGTAGCTGTGCATGGGATTCTTCCGTTCTAAGTGCAGGACTCTGCACTTGTCCTTGTTGAACCTCATCAGATTTCTTTTGGCCCAATCCTCCAATTTGTTTAGGTCCTTCTGTATCCTATCCCTCCCTTCCAGGGTATCTACCACTCCCCCCAGCTTAGTGTCATCTGCAAACTTGCTGAGGATGCAATCTATCCCATCCTCCAGATCATTAATGAAGATGTTGAACAAAACTGGCCCCAGGGCTGACTCCTTGGGCACTCCACTTGTGACCAGCTGCCAGCTAGACTTTGATCACTACTCATTGAGCCCTTTGTTCTAGCCAATTCTCTATCCATTTTGTAGTCCATTCATCCAACCCATACTTTTTTAACTTGTTGATAAGAATACTGTGGGAGACCATATCAAAAGCTTTGCTAAAGTCAAGGTATATCGTGTCCACCGCTTTCCCCTCATCCACAGAACCAGTCACCTCTTCATAGAAAGCAATCAGGTTGGTCAGGCATGACTTTCTCTTGGTGAATCCATGTTGACTGCTCCTGATCACCTGCCTCTCTTCCAAGTGCCTTAAAATGGATTCCTTGAGGACCTGCTCCATGATTTTTCCAGGGATTGAGGTGAGGCTGACCGGCCTATAGTTCTCTGGATCCTCTTTCTTCCCTTTCTTGAAGATGGGCACTATATTTGCCTTTTTCCAGTTATCTGGGACCTCCCCCTGTTGCCACGAGCTTTCAAAGACAATAGCCAGTGGCTCTGAAATCACATCAGCTAATTCCCTCAGCACCCTCAGGTGCATTGCATCTGGCCCCATGGACTTTTGTAAGTCCAATCTTTCTAAATAGTCCTGGACCTTTTCCTTCAGCACTGTGGGATGTTCACCTCCTCCCCATTCTGTGCCACCCAGTGCAGTAGTCTGGGAGCTGACCTTGTCTGTGAAGACAGAGGCAAAAAAGGCATTGAGTACCTCAGCTTTCTCCACATCCTCTGTCACTAGGTTGCCCCCCCCATTTTGTAAGGGGCCCACACTTTCCTTAACCTTCCTCTTGTTGCTAACATACCTGTAGAAACCCTTCTTGTTCCCCTTCACATCCCTTGCTAGCTGCAACTCCAATTGCGCTTTGGCCTTCCTGATTTCATTCCTGCATGTTCGAGCAGTATTTTTATAATCCTCCCTAGTCATCTGACCAAGCTTCCACTTCTTGTAAGCTTCTTTTTTGTGTTTAAGCTCACCAATGACTTCATTGTTAAGCCAAGCTGGTCGCCTACCACACTTGCTATTCTTTCTGCACATCGGGATGGTTTGTTCCTGTGCCCTCAATAAGGTTTCTTTAAAATACAGCCAGCCCTCTTGGATTCCTTCCCCCCCTCATATTAGCCTCCCAGGGGATCCTGCCCATCAGCTCCCTGAGGGAGTCAAAGTCTGCTTTACTGAAGTCTATGGTCCGTATCCTGCTGTTCTCCTTTCTGCCTTTTGTCAGGATCCTGAACTCGACCATCTCATGGTCACCGCTGCCTAGGTTGTCACCCACTTCTACTTCCCCTACCAAATCTTCCCTGTTTGTGAGCAGCAGGTCAAGCACGGCCCCTAGTTGGTTGCTCCAGCACTTACACCAGGAAGTTATCCACAACACAGTCCAAAAACTTCCTGGATTGTTTATGCTCTGCTGTATTGCTCTTCCAGGAGATGTCAGGGTGATTGAAGTCCCCCATGAGAATCAGGTCCTGTGAACTGGAAACTTTCACTAGTTGACTGAAGAAAGCCTCATCTACCTCATCCTCCTGGTCTGGTGGTCTATAACAGACACCCACCACAACATCACCCTTATTGTTCTTGCTTCTAAGCTTAACCCAGAGACTCTCAACTGGCGTATCTCCAGTTTCACACTGGAGCTCAGAGCAATCCTAGAGCTCTCTTACATACAGTGCAACTCCTCCACCCTTTCGCCCCTGCCTGTCCTTCCTGAATAGCTTATACCCATCCATGATAGTGAAGCATTATTGATCTGCAATTGGACATACTATGTCTCACTGGTATCCGCACTGATCACTACACATCCAGCATCAACAGGTTTTAGCTCGTGTGTCCAGACCGGCGTTGTGCTGCCGTAGCTGTAGTGCATTGCTTTCTGAGAAGGCATCCCAGAATTCTTGGGGTGTTGCATTGTGGCGATCTGTCTATGGTGATTAGTGTATGGAAGGAGAGCAGTTGAAAGACTAATTGCACATGTTGTGTTACTATGACGGTGGAGTGCAAACATACTGGTGACGCATTGAGAGAGCTGACGTTGGGTGATATTGATTATTTAGATGGTAAGCTCTTTGGGGCCGGGATCATCTTTTTGTTCTGTTTGTACAGCACCTACCACAACTGGGTTCTGGTACATGGCTCGGTTCCTAGGTACTATGGTAATACAAGTAACTGCAAGTCACTTGATAGTGGCTAGGCAGCTGGTGAGTGGTGACTGCTGCATATTTTGCTAATCATAATTCTCAGTGTTACCTCATACTCCCTCATCTATCTCTCTGTTGTACTGACCTATCACCGCTTATCTTACACTTAGGCTGTAAACTCTTTAGAGCAGGGACTGACTTCTCATTATTAGCTGCTGCTGTAATACAGAGAAATAACTTGCACCACTAATGCAAAACCCAATTTCTCTCTCCGCTCCCACTGGCCTAACAGGTGCTTGAATCAGGCCCCACGTGGCAAGACGGGCACTCAAAATTGGTGAATGCTTTTGGAAATTTCAACTTAAACTTCTCTGTTTTGCTTCATCTCTCTGAACGGTGCAGTGAGATTACATCCCCTTTCCCCAGGGCTGTATTTGACGCAAGAAGTTCTATTGAGTGGGGAAGTATTATGAGAGCAGAAGAGTTGGTCAAAGCTGTAGGCAAGGCTGTCGAAGTATTTCAGTCTAAGCTACTGTGTTGGAGCTTTCTGGAACTCTCGCTCCGCAGGCAGAAATGAGCCTGGCCTCTGAGTTTGAGGCAGGCTGAATCAGTGAGGCAAGCTATATACATTTTTCCTTAGCTTCACTTGGCCTTGCATGCTGTATTGTAGATAAGATGCACCTGGCTAATTATCTAACTGTGCACATAGTTCTGTGGAGTCATGAACAATATAATCATTAGTCTGTGGTGTTTTGTGGTGTGTACCAGAAATCTTAAGTAAAAGGCTAGTTTTCTTTCAAGGCCAAAATAAGTCCAGATAGGCCCAAATTTTAGACAAAGAAAACTACACTGCGCACACTCTCACACACGCCTAAAGAGATAACCAGGCCCTAAATCTCAGACAAAGAAAACCAAACTGCGCATACTCTCCCACAAAAACTTAGACAAAGAAAAACACACTGCGCATTCTCACTCAGCTTATCTATGTAAAATGTAGTGATATTATGTATAAATATTCATGTAATCTTAAAATGTATATAAGGCAACGCCCCAGAATAATCGGGGCTCAGCCTTTGGAAAAGGTTCCGCTGAGTCTGTTGTCGACAATAAACTGCTGTTTTCCTCACGTCGGTGTCCATCTCATTATGTGTGCCATAAATCTTGCTACAAGTTTTTGTTTGGGAAGTTTTCACAATCCCGGGTCAGCTGTTTTTAAGACTGAGGAGAATGGAAAATAAAATTTTTCTCCATTTAAAATCCCTCTTGCGACGGGGGCTAGAAAGCTGAAATTTGGCAGGAAACTGTGAGCGTTCTGGTGAAAACGCCACTTCTTGAGGCAGTCTGAGAACGTTGTCAGCCCTGTCAGTGGCATTTTTAATCATCATCTACACCAGAGGCGTAGGCAGAACTGATTTTTAGCAGAGCCTGTGGTTGACACGTGTGGACGCAAGTCTTGTGTCACAAGCCAAACAGAGGCTGATAAAAACGTGGGACGAATTGCTTAAAATCTGATTGGGTGGACCTGCTTCCTGGCTGTGGCTCACCCAGGCCCATACGTAGCTATACCACAGATCTACAGTAGTACTATTTTGCTATCCTTTATTTGTGCACCCTTTATTTGTGTATATATGCCTGACTTTTCTAAAATTAATGTTGGCTAATGAGCAATTACTAAAACTGAGTAACTCTAGCTTTTTAATGTCTATAACACAAACACCTGCTGGAGAATGGCAGAGAGCTGCCTGGACTGTGGCTCTCCAGACAATCGATGTTGGTCAGACTGGTTATTAATGATGTCACAGCCTGCTACAGTTGCGAATGTCTTTATAGGACTGCCCTCATCTCTTAAAGAAAGGAAATAAAGGACAGGAAGCAATCACTGACCTTTGTGTGACCTTGCATGACAAATTTACAGCTCACTGAAATTTAAGATGTTCAGTATAAACAACAACTGTGGCTAACTTAACAGGCGACAGGTGGGATTTCCAAAAGCCTTTAGCATTAGCTTAATTCTGCTGTCATTGTTACAGCTACACTGCACCTGGAAGTGAGCTCTCCGGTCGGGCAGACAGACTAGCCCTAGCACACAAAAAATACTGGGCCAAGAGAGCCTCAGGTTAGCTGCCTGAGCTCAGACCCACCCGATCCCCTGGGTCCAAGCTCCGGCATCTAGACCAAGTTTCCACCAGTTCTGCCATGTCCACACCACTGTTTTTAGCATGGTAGTGTGGGCGTTGTGAACACGCATCTGTCTGCTCAGGTTGGGAGGCTCTCTCCAGCTGCAGTGTAGACATCCCCTTACACTTCCAGGGGAGCAGAGCTATGCCAACATTGAATGAACTCTTGAAAAGCCCATCCTGCTTCTGTTTTCATGGCTCTTCTGTGGCTTTTGTGGTAGGTCAGTGCATGGGCTGGGAAAGCAGCGTTCCTGTTACTCTTAGGTTGGCTTTGTGTTTTCCTGCTCCCCCAGGATCCAAGACCCCATATCCCCTCGCTCCAGCTTTCTGCAGACATCTCCTCCCAGTCTAATTTGTGCTCCCTTGGGAGAGAGGGAAGGGTGAGCACTTCAACTCAGGAAGGAGAAGCGTACAAAATTTGTCCGATCTGGGATTTGAACCTACAGCAGTAGTCATGCCTGGCTCTGGGCATGTTCTCCCACATGTCCTTCAACAGGATGGATGAATGTGCTGGCGGGATCGCCTCAGCTCTGCCAGTTTTCTGCATACACGTGGCTCTGCTGGGACGGCAGCAGGGAGCCACGGCTCTCACAGTAGGCACCTGGATATAAGAGTTTTTCATTTAAGTAGAACTTGGAACCTAGTGGCAGCTACTCAAGGGCTATTGAGAAGCTAGGTGAGGATCCCACTAGCTAGTCCCAAGCAATGCGAACCTTAGACCTAAAAGCCTTTCCAGCAGCTTTCTGTGAAGATGTGGTTCGTTGTTTGTACAGCTCTGTAACCTGATTTGTGGCTTGCACCTTTGGACGAAATGCAGCTGAGCACCACCCTGTACCTGTTACACCTGTTAAGCCCATTTACACCAATGCTTAGTTAGTTCCTCTGAGTGTCAGCTTTAAATCTAACCTAAAGTTCGAAAGCAAACTTCTGTGTTGGAAGTGTTGTGTTTCTTCTGCCTTTGCCCTGAAACAACAAGAAATGGCTGGGCCCTTGTTATTTCCATGGAAACCAGAAATTGACCTAGGTTTGCTTCAAAGGGCCATGATCATTCATGACTTTTGGAAAGTCCTTGGCCTGTGAACAGAGCTAGTAGTGAAAGCTGAAACTAGGGGAGTTTTCTGTGAAATTGGGTTTTCTAGCAAACACCTCACAGTTTCCCCTATACCTTAGACCCTGGGCTTCTCCGACGGACTTGCAGTGAAGGGGTGAGTGGGGTTTCAACAAATTTGCTCAGGCCAAGATTATAAAAAATAGGATTCTAAAATGAAGGCATGTCTTCACTGCGGAAGTTACCCACACCCTTACTCGAGTGTCACTCGGTCCCCCCTCTTGTCAATACACACACATCTCTCCCCTGAGTTTGGGGGACTTTCCTCTCAGGCAAGCAGGCAAGGCTTGGGGTAATAGGCTAGGCCCAAGTTCCACTTTCACTTGGGCGTGTAACCTGTCCACGTTGCAGTGGGGACACAGCCTAAATCCTTCGAGTGCTGCTAGTCCTCCAAAGCCTTCCCACAGTTTCCGCCCCTCCCACCACCCCGTGCCTAGAAGGACAGACAAGTTCTCCCACCATTCACTGGGAAAGAATCATAGAGCAGTTCCACTCCCTGAGGCACAAAGAGCCAGGAGAGGTGCCTCCAGTGGTCCTAGTGACACACACGGGAGCACAGCAGAGAAACCACTAAAAAACCATAACAAAACACTTGACAATTTTCAGGGTTTCAGCTGGTCACCTCTAGGGGTCAGCCAGGGAATTTTTTTCTCTTGCTATATCCTGGGGTGTTTTATCTCCTTCCTCTGGCTACAGCTGGAGATGGGACACAGGACAGGGTGGGATGGTGCTCTGTGTGGTACAAAGCATTCTTCCTCTCTCATGTGCTTGACTGGCTGGTTCTTGCCCACATGCTCAGGACCCAGCTGGTCACCCTGCGTGGGGTTGGGAAGGAATCTTCCCCCAGGTCAGATTGGCAGGGACCTTGGGTGGTTTGCCACTCCTCTGCAGCATGGGGCATGAATAGCTTGCTAGGATCAGTTGGTTATGTGTCATTTAATCAGTTCACTGCCATTTCAGGGACCTCAGGCATTGGTGCACCTTGGTTCCCTGTTCTCTGCAATACATACAATAGTTTAACCTTCTGAAGGCTGTAGTACTGTGGTCTAATTCTGGCTGTTGGCTTGGTGTGGGGTGGTATAGATGGCCTGGAGTATATCCCTGCTTCAGTTCCTTTCCCTAGACACGGCCCAGTTTCCCTTGCTGTCCAGCATGATGACCAGTTCCCTGAAGTATCCATTTGTCAGCTGCATTCACTGATTCCCAATCCTCCCTGGTTCTTCCTTGGGTGAGCAAATTTCCATGAACTTCCTCTTGGCACACAGGTGCTGCGCAGGCAGAACATGGCAGGGTACAGCAGACCTTTGATCTTATCCTGTTTCCCAGGGCTACGAAGTGTAATGTGCAGCATATTTGATCCTGCCCTACACTGTAATAAAGATGATGCACGCTCCCCCTTGTAGACTAAACATTTGCAAGCAGGGCTGTAATCATGTCTGACTGGTGGGCTGGCCAGCTGACCTTGCCTTCAGCCTCTCCCATTGTACTGCTGCGATCTGCTGTCAGGCTGGCTGATAGAGACGTCAGGACTGTAATGTCAACGAACACGTTAAGTCAGACGTGCAGAAAAGTTATTTTTCTGTAGCCGAGGTAGAGTTATCAGCAGAGGGGCTTTACCCCTTAAGTCACAGCTCAGGGTGGTGTGGTATGCCAGCCCCCCTTTCTGGCGCTCGCCCACTGGCGACAGTCTCTGTAGGCAGTGGGGCCTGAGGTAGTCCCACCCCAGTCCAGGTAAGTCTCTGGATCTTCCCCTCTCTTTGGCCACTCCCTACAGGGCAAGCAGGTGCAGGCCTTACTGTAGGCCTGAGGGGCTGTCTCCCCAACCTCACTGGGGAGGGCAGCTAGCCTGTTTGTGCCAGTGGCCCAGCGGGGTACCTGTTCTTCCTGTAGGCTGGGGGTCCAGGATCAGGGTCTCCTCTGCTCTGCTTTCCCAGGAGTAGAAACCTCTATCTCCAAAACTCTATCTCCCAACTGCTCTCTCCAATACTCCAGCAGCTCCTTCCTCTCCTCCTCCCAGTCTTTAGTGCAGGCAGCCTTTAAGTACACCTGGGAAGGTTCTTAATTGGTTCCAGGTGCCCCTGATTGCCTAGTGTGGGTTTACGTACACCTGGGTAGGCTCTTAATTGGCTCCAGGTGCCCCTGATTGCCCAGCTGTAACCTCTCTCGTGCCTGTAGGGAAGAGGGCGTTCCTTGACACCTGCCCCTTCTGCAGCATGAGGGAGACCCTGGCGCACGTGTACCTGGAGTGCACCAGGTTGCAGCCCCTCTTCCGGCTCCTCCAGAACCTCTTGTTGAGGTTCTGGCTGCACTTCTCCCCGCACCTGTTCATCCACGCACACCCCATCCGTGGCCCCACAAAGTCGCGTGACCTCCTCGTCAACCTCCTCCTAGCCCTGGCCAAACTAACCATCTACAAGTCCAGGGAGAGGAGGTTGGCAGGGGAGGCTCCCTGCGACTGTGGGGCCTATTTCCATTCCCTTGTTAATTCACGTCTCCGGGCGGAGTTCCACTGGGCGGTGTCCACTGGCTCGCTGGACACCTTCGAGGAGCAGTGGGCACTGTTCGGGGTTCTCTGCTCGGTGTCCCCTTCTGGTCTCCTACGTTTGATCCTGTGACCTTCACGCCCTTTCCTGTTTTATTCATTTGTTGTCCCCCGTAATTAGTTGAACCCAGGTTCAATGGTTCCTCCTCTAGGTTGGGAGGGGAACCTTTAGCAGTGGGTGGGCCCCTGGTGTTCAAATAGTGGGAAGAGGGCTTTGAGCATTCTAGGGCTCACATATCGGCCCTGAAGTACCCTGCCGTCGCCATCTGGCTTGACTTTACCACAGTGGGCAATGGATTATTCTGCTCTGCCCAGCAAGCAGTGGTGACATGCCGCTGGGACAATCAGGCTGTGTATCAGCTTTGTTTCTCTTTCATGCTACTCTTCAGTTTGAAGAGCTTGGGTTTCTTGGGCTCCCAAACTGCTGTTTCAGGAAGGAGTGAGTGTTATAATCATGCTCCTCACCGCCCAAGCATCTCACAGGATGGCTAATGAGTAAAGCTAAGAGTCTGTCATGGGTATTTTTAATAAAAGTCAGAGACAAGTCACGGGCAATAAATACAAATTCACAGAAGCTGTGACTCGTCCCTGACTGTTACTAAAAATACTCTGGGGGAGTGGGGGAAACAGAGCTGCCGGGACTTGCAGCTGCTCCAGCAGGCTGGCCGCAGATCAGCTGTTTGGCAGTGGCCCAGGGCTGACAGCTGCTCCAGCCCTGCCCCAGAAGTCCCGGAGGTCCCGGAAAGTCAAGGAATCCGTGACTAAATTGTATCCTTATTAATGAGTCAGTGAGAAAAACAATTCCTCCATATTCTGTCTTCAGTAGGGATGGGCGGTTGGCTGGAATCCCCACTTAGCCAGTGCTCTGGGCAGCCCAGGAGAGGGGTATGTCAAGGAACCAGTTATGACTCCCAGATCCTCTGGGGCAGCTCCAGCCCCGATGCTAGGCAGCTCTAAATGAAACCACTGATGTAAGGTCTGCACAACAGTGGAGGAATGGGTCAGCATCGCAAAGCTCTGACATGCTGTCTTTCCAGCCCCCGCCCCGCTGTCCTTCAACACACCCCGGTAGGGTGGGAATGTAGAGGCAAGATCTGACACAGCTACCCCCTGCAGCGGTCCCCAACTCTCCGGGACTTCTCTGCTGAAAATCTGCAGCCAGATTGCAGCCCGTGTGTGGTTCCTGAATGGTGTGAAGAGGCCATATGCTCAGGGAATCTGGCCCTGTATCCATTCATGTTTGTAAACACACCCTGTATTCAACTGGCTTTTGAAACTTCAAGCTGCTTGTTTCAATTGGGCACTTGTTCAGTGGTGACCCATGTGCAATATGGCGATAAAATGAACTTCCTGTCATGCTGAATGTCATTGCAAATGATAGATTACACACTGATTGGCTGGTTTGTGATGCTACTGAAGTCAACTGTGTTACACCATGGCTGGATTTAGCCCAGCCTGTTCAGAAATCAGACCTTCGCACTCAAGGTTTGCCATTTCTTCCCTTCAAAGGGTAGAGCATTAAGGAGAGGGGGATGAGAAAAAGAATATGATCGAATGTTTTTTTAAAAAATGTATTGATCCCACTTTGGGGTTTGATGGACACAGAGACAGAAAGATAGATCTTCTCCCAGCTTGTGGAGAAATCAGTGGGTGGTACAATTTGTGTGAGGCTGCTAGGTGCCAGTTATAAAAATATGTTTTAATGTTTCCTTCAGGCCCGGATACATTTTACAAAGTGATTAAATATCCTATTGGTGTAACTGTGGCTGTTCCTATGGGATTTGTGCTCCTAACTCCCTCAAAAATCCCATCCTTCATCCACAGAGCACAGCACAGGGAGAGACTGCCTTTCATCCAGAAGCCGCTCCTTCCCGCATGCTCATCCCTTCAGTCATCACATCCAAATACAATCAAATCATCTTGAGTGAAGTCAAGGGATAGTTGATAACAGCTGCAACTTATTTTTAAAGGGGCTCAGGCCTTACCCTTGTGGCTGGATTTTCAGAAAAGCTCAGCTCTGGTTTAGGTACCTAAATAAAGTGGTCAGATTTTTTTGAAGGAGTCCGCACCCAGAAAGTCCCACAGAGAACAACGGGAGCTTCTGGGGTCATGAATGTCTGAAAATCTGGTCCTTAGCACCTGGTTCTCCACTGCCTTATGCTCTCTGTCAGGTGGAATGATATAGCAATGTTCTTATTGAAATAGTGTGTGCGTGTTATGGGCTTCTCGGTGCTTGATCCACAGACAATAAGAGTCTGTCATAGCACCACCTAGAGAGCTTTAGCTGTGGTTCAGTCCCCAGTGTATATCAACACTAGAATCATGAGATGTGGTGACATGCTGTGAACAGAAGAAATCCAAGATTTGATCTTTTCATTAGAAGACAGCAAAATATCAGTTAAAAACCTGATTTCAACCTTTCGGCTTCCCCGATGGATGTATTTACTTGACTGTGGAAGGTGGAACAATTTGCTAAAATGAAGATGGAGTGGAGATGAAAGATAATCTAGGCCCAACACCTAAATGGATACTTTGACTCAGTTTTTAAGAAGGGTAATGAGGAATTTAGGGGAGGTGGACTAATGTAAATGCGGATATGGAAGTAGGAATTACCACATCCGAAGTGGACGTCAAACTCAAACAGCTTAATGGGATCAAATTTGGGGGCCTGGATAATCTTCATCCAAGAATATTAAAGGATCCAGCACATGAAATTGCAAGCCCAATAGCCAGAATTTTTAATGAATCTGTAAATTTGGGGGGGTTGTACCCTATGACTGAAGAATTGCTAATATAGGTCCTATTTTTAAGAAAGGGGGGGAAGTGATCCAGGAAACTACAGGCCTGTTAGTTCGGTTGTATGCAAGGTCTTGAAACAAATTTTGAAAGAGAAAGTGGTTAAGGACTTCGAGGTAAACAGTAATTGGGATAAAACACAGCATGGTTTTACAAAAGGTAGATCATGCCTCACCAACCTGATCTCTAACTTTGAGAGGATAACTGACTTTTCAGACAAAGGAAATGCAGTAGAACTCATCTACCTGGATTTCAGTAAGTTATCTGGTACAATTCAACAAGGGAAATTATTAGTTACATTGGAGAAGACGGGGATTAATGTGACAATTGAAAAGTGAATTGGGAATTAGCTTAAGGGGAGAGTACAAGGGGTTCTACTGAAAGGTGAAGTGTCAGGCTGGAAGGAGGTTATTGGTGGAGTTCCTCAGGGATCAGTCTTGGGACCAATCTTATTTAACATTGTCATTAATGACCTTGGCACAAAAAGTGGGAGTGTGCTAATAAAATTTGCAGAAGATACAAAGTTGGGAGGTATTGCCAGTACAGAGGAGGACCAGAATATCATAAAAGAAGATCTACATGACCTTGAAAACTGGAATAATAGAAATGAGATGAAATTTAATAGTGCAAAGTCATGCATTTAAGGAGTAATAAGAATTTTTGCTGTAAACTGCGGGCTTATCAGTTGGAAGTGACAGAGGAGGAGAAAGACGGGGGTGTGTTGGCTGATCACTATGAGCCGCCAACGTGAAGTGGCTGTTGAAACAGCTAATGAGGTCCTAGGATGTATCAGGCGAGATTTCCAGAAGAGACAGGGAAGTATTAGTACCATTACACAAGGCACTGCTGAGACCTCATCTGGAACGCTGTGTGCAATTCTGGTCTCCCATGTTTAAGAAAGGTGAAATCAAACTGGAACAGCTGCAGAGAAGGGCTACTAGGATCATATGAGGAATGGAAAACCTGCCTTATGAGAGGAGACTAAAAGAGCTTGGCTTGTTTAGCCTAACCAAAAGAAGGTTGAGGGGTGATATGACTGCTTTCTATAAATATGTCAGAGGGATAAATACCCGGGAAGGAGAAGAATTATTTAAGTTCAGCACCAGTGTGGATACAACAACAGTTGGATGCAAATTGGCCATCAGGAAGTTTAGACTTGAAATTAGATGAAGGTTTCTAACCACCAGAGAGGTGAAATTTTGGAACAGCCTTCCAAGGAGAGCAGTGGAGGCAAAAAGTCTAACTGGCTTCAAGACTGACTTTCATTAGTTTATGGAGGGGATGGTGTGATGGGACTGACTCCAGTGGCAGATAGCTGATCTGTGACTGCTAGCAGCAAATAACTCCAATGGCTGGTGATGGGGCACTAGATGGGCAGGGCTCTGAGTTACTACAGAGAATTCTTTCTTAGGTGTCTGGCTGCTGGATCTTGCTGACATGCTCAGGGTTCAACTGATCACCATATTTGGGGTTAGGAAGGAACTCCCCCCCCCCGGTCAGATTGGCAGAGACCCTGAGGTTATTTTGCCTTCCTCTGCAATGTGGGACACAGGTCACTTGCATGTTTAAACTAGAATAAATGGAGAATTCTCTGTAACTTGAAGTTTTAAATCATGCTTTGAGGACTTCAGTAACTCAGCCAAAGGTGAGGGGTCTATTACAGGAGTGGGTGGGTGAGGTTCTGTGGTCTGTGTTCTGCAAGAGGTCAGATTCAATGATCACACTGGTCCTTTCTGGCCTTAAAGTCTGTGAGTCTATTAATTTCCTGTAAGGCAGCTGGGTGGATAGGAGTCCTCCAGTTCAGAAAAACAAAGGTCCCCAAGGTCACCTGATCTTCTGATCAGATTTTAGCCAAGGCGGGAGCAATGGGTAGTGGGGTTGCATTGTTTTCCATATCAGAGGTGGTCGAGGGGAGGATGCATCTTCCCAGACTATATGCTAGGCAACATGGCTGGAGAGAGACATGTTTGCTTTCTCACGTGGGGGCTCTCAGATCTCACGCCGAGGAGCTCTGGTAAGTGTGCAGATGGACAGAGCTCAGAATTATGCCACTTAGCAATAGGAGGAACTTGTTCTCATTGTTGGTAACCCTCTCTCACTTTCTCCTTTTCCTCCACACTTGAATGCTGGCTGGCAGGTCCTCACTCCCTTTCCACTGACCACATCTCCGTCTGTCCCCACCCCCCTTTCCGTCCATCCCTGCACTGACAGCTGTTGTAGTTCAACACAAGCTCCCACTGAAGTCCCAGGGTTACTCCCATCCCCTCTCCCAGGCGGGTGGATCTTCGAAGGGGGAGTCATTATTTCCTCTTTCAGTGCATGTAGCACAGCAGGTGGGGATCGCTAGGTCTTGTCCTTCCTTCCCCTATTTGCATGGGCTTGATCTTCGCTGTGTAGCCCCTACCAGCTCGAGGGAGCCTATGAGATCCTGGCCATAGCATGCTGCTCAATGGCAGCTGTTAACTTGCCCAGCCTAGCAGTTAAAGCCCATTAACAGTGAGAACAGCCATCATCTCCTGGTTGTGGACTAGAGCCTGGGCTGCAGAACCATTAAGGGCTGAGGTGCAGAAGCACTGAGTGTACGAGTGCAAGGCAGTCGAAATCCCCCTCAGCGCTAGCTCCTTCAAGGCATCTCAACTTGGATGCCCAAAAACCAGCAGCCATTTCTGACAGCTGTTGCCTGAATGACCCCAGAACAGGCCAGCTTTTCCCCTGCTCTGCACCCTTGTGCCATCACTTACTCCAGCGCAAGTCAAGCTGGGAGCAGGTGGAAATGCCTGCCCAAGGACAATGCAAGGAGAATCTCTCCCCGGGCTTAAAGGAGGTGTCCACACATTGCTGTGGAGATGTCAAAATATGGCTGCTCAGGAGGTAGTGATTCCTTTTGTGACTGTGAATATCAACCATTTATCTGTGGAAGAAAAACCACTTTCTGTGCTGGAAGCAGGATTTCCCTAATGTGCAGGGAAGATGGCAGCCAGGAGCTAACAATGGGCCCAGCATAGCATTGAACAAGGAACTGTAGTTTGGAAATGACTCATCTGGTTAACCTGGTTTTATGACAACCAAAATTTCCAGCCTGGAAGCTACATGGCCAGTTTCAAACAGGGGACTAAGTATAACTCTTGTTGTACTACACTGTAACACATACAAAGAACCATTTTAACAATTGTAGGCCCATTTCCCCACTAAATTGCTGCCGTAACTCCAATGGTGGTGAATTGCTTTGAGGCAGCAGTTCTGCAGAAAATAACCTGGGGGTTACAGTGGACAAGAAGCTGGATATGAGTCAACAGTGTGCCCTTATTGCCAAGAAGGCTAACAGCACATTGGGCTGCATTAGTAGGAGCATTGTCAGAAGATTATTCTCCTCTATTCAGCATTGGTGAGGCTGCATTTGGAGTATTGTGTCCAGTTTTGGGCCCTCCACAATAGGAAGGATGTGGACAAATTGGAGTGTCCAGTGGAGGACAACAAAATTGATTAGAAGGCTAGAGCACATGACTTATGAGAGGCTGAGGGAACTAGGCTTATTTAGTCTAGAGAAGAGAAGAATGAGGGAGGATTTGATAGCGGCCTTCAGCTACCTGAAGGGAGGTTCCAGGGAGGATGGAGCTGGGCTGTTCTCAGTGTTGGCAGATGACAGAACAAGAAGCAAAGGTCTCAAGTTGCAGTGGAGGAGGTCTAAGTTGGACATTAGGAAAAACTTTTTCACTAGAAGAGGGTAAAGTGTTACCTAGGGAGGTGGTGGAATCTCTATCCTTAGAGGGTTTTAAGGTGCAGCTTGACAAAGCCCTGGCTGGGATGATTTAGCTGGTGTTGGTCCTGCTTTGAGCAGGGGATTGGACTAAATGACCTCCTGAGGTCCTTCCCAACCCTCATTTTCTATGATTCTATCTACTGATGAAAATCACTGTACAAGCGCTAGATATTATTAATTGTTGTTATTACTAAATATATAGATCAAACCGCAATACTGGCTTGAAATGAAGTATTTTTTAAACTCATTTAATTAGCATCACCTATATTTTGATCTGTGCCAGCTTCTCAAAAGAGTGAGGCTCTGCCTAACTCTCATGGTTGGATTTTCAGAAGGGTTCAACTCCTAGCCGTCCTCCTTGTCCTTAACAGGAGCAGCTGGGTGCTGCGCTGAATTGCAAACCTGAGCCTTGCTGTTTATTAATTCTTTCTAATAGCTGATGTGACAAGTAAGCTCCTAAAAATGAGTAATCGTAGCCTCATTTAAAAATGAAATCCCCACTTGTTGTCCTGTCCACAACCTTCATCCATCCCTCCTGCCTTCTTCAGGTCACCTCAGGAAGATTATAGGTTTTCTTTCTTTGCCTACCCCTTGATAGGGTTCTGAACCAGTCGGGCTTTATCTTCCTGGTATCCACTTTACTCTTTCATGGATCCTTTGCTGAAGTGAGTTGTTTCAAGAAAGAGAGAGAAAAACATGTTCCCTAGCAGAGAACTAAAAAACCCCCAAACCCTGAAAATCAAGATGCTGGATTTGGTTCCTCTTTTCGTTCACTGCAGGGATCAATTCCTCCATCCCACCCCAAATAAACTGCTCTTCGTCTGTGTAAGCTGGCGACTCGGCCCAGCAGGGGTGTTGCGACCCTTCCTTGGGCCCAGGCTCTGGGGAAGGCCACAACACCTTGTTCTAAGACAAAACAAGAAGCTAGTGAGTTGTGAGTCTTTAGTCCCTGGCCCCAGGCGAGGCGGAGCTGGTAAGGAGTCTATAGCCCCGGTCCCTCAAGCAGGCAGGGCAGGCAAAGTAGTCTATAGCCCCTGGCCCTCGGGCGGGGCACAGCTAGTAAAGCAGTCTATAGTTGCCGGCCCTCAGGTGGGGCAGGGCAGGCAAAGTCATCTATAGGTCCTGGCCCTCAAGCAGGGCGGAGCTAGTAAAGCTGTCTGTAGCCCCTGGCCCAGACCACAGCCTCGGGGAAGGCACGTCCTTCTCCAGCAGCAGCTTCCCCCTGAGTGAGCTGCTAGGCCGGCCTTTTATACTTCCCCTTCCTGTCCTGGCCCCGCCCCTCTGCTCCCGGGGTATTTGGCCTGCAGGGTCCTGGTCTGCCCAGCCAGAGTGTCGCGACCCTTCCTCGGGCCCAGGCTCTGGGGAAGGCCACAGTGCCTTGCTATGCACACCCCATCCGTGACTGCACAAAGTCCGGGGACCTCCTCGTCAACCTCCTCCTAGCCCTGGCCAAAGTGGCCATCTACAAGACCAGGGAGAGGAGGTTGGCTGTGGGGGCGCTCTGCGACTGTGGGGCCTACTTCCGTTCCTCCGTCTTTTCACGCATCCGGGCAGAGTTCCTCTGGGCAGCATCTGCTGGCTCCCTCGACGCTTTCTGGGAGCAGTGGGCGCTGTCCGGGGTTCTCTGCGCGGCGTCACATTCTGGTTCCCTTCGTCTAAACCTGTGACCCCCACACCCGCTCCTTTTTTCATCAGTTGTCCCACAAACTTAGTTGTGTCCTGGGTCCAGTGACTCCTCCCCTTCAGGGAGGAGCCCACCCACTCACGCTCTCCCACTTCCCAGGTTACAAATGGTACAGACTTCTAAAGATTCCTCTAACTGGGACAGATAATTTGAATGACTCAGGGAAGTTATTCATTGTTGAGATATGGCAGGATATTCAGTGCAAACAGAAGGCTTGTATCTCAAGGTAAAACAGGACTGTGCTAATTAAATATTGATAGAGGAGGAAAGTCTAAATCTAACCAGGCCTATGTCCCTCCAACAATGTGATGGTCAAGAGTAGGCACTTCCACTCCATAGGAAGGTCTGAATCCTGCAATCCATATAGCAAAGCATTACTATAGGACGATTACTATTCCTGTAGGAGTCTTGTTGAAACAAGGACTGGAGGTCAGGGCCATAAATTATTTTGTATTGTAAGGGAAGAGCAAGTTAAAGTTATATTTCCCGTGTCAGGGGAAAAGGAAGCTATCTCTTTTCTCCTCACCTCTTCTCCCATCTATAAAATTAGACCCCTAATCAGTAAATACTTGAATGCTGACACCTGGTTTGGGGTACCATAGGGTCTTTGATGAAATGGAATGGGTAGGAGGGTTTTGCATTGGCGTTTAGAGGCACCGTTGGGTGAGGTACTGTACAGAGGGTTCCTACTCTGAGAGCCTTACAGTCTATAGAGACAAATGATGGGAGGGGAAACAGGGGAGTAGATTTGACCAAATCATCCAACAGGTAAAGTGGCAGAGCATAGACAAGAACCCATGTCTCCTAAGTCCCAGACCAGTGTTCTAGCCAATGGACCATACTGTCCCCTTTCCTGAACAACTGTAGATAGATTGGACTCATAAGGAGATTTTCTCATTAGCTTATACCTATAGTCTATATTTTAATGTATGGCTAATTTATGCATTTAATAGGACAAACTCAACCCTTATATATAAGACTTTAGGCCTGATCTAACAAAATGTTTAAGCACGAGTCATTCTTTTCACTCCAATGGAATTACTCCAGTGCTTAAAGTTAAGCACTTGCTTCAAGTCTTTGCTGGACCAGGGCCTCTATTGCCAATAAATGCCCATATTGTCACTGGTTGAACTTGATCAGACATTTGTTGAAGGAGGGATGAACCAGACTTCTTATCTATACTGTGGGGTACCTAGCGTGCTACTGGGTGTGGTTAAATAATAGGATTACTAATGTCTTGCAGAATGAAGGCTGATTGCCCCAGTTATGTCTCTAGTCTTACATTTATAAACTGTCTGCAAATATGCTTATGCTGAAATGTCCTTCAGCACTCTTGGACCCAAAGACAATTACAGACCATGTTAAAGTCAATGGGTGCCAAGCACTGTCTTTCAGGTCCAGCAATAGGCACAATCAAGGCCCTTTGTGAGCTAGAGACAGCTGCAAACATAGGCAGCTGCTACCCAAGGCCACACGGCAGGTCAGAGTGAAGCTGTGTGGACTGAGGAGTTTCCCTACTTGTAAATGCAGGGGCCTAGGATGTCTTTGTAGCCTGTGTGTGTTGGTAGCAAGAAAGTCAGCAGGAGCTGTCAGCAGTGGCCCTGAGAGGAAGTAAAGGTGCAGGGCTTTTTGGGCACTGAGCTCACTGGAGTGGCAGACTTGGGGATTTCTGACCAAGGAAATTGACTGTGCTGTTTGTTTCTACTGCATTCAGGGAAGCAGGACTTTGTATGCAAGAGTTGATGGTTTGTTTTTTTTTAAATAAACAAGATTACACCAAGAAACTCCCTGATTCCTATAACTAATGTCTCATCCTAGCAGCGACAACCTGCCAGGACCTGAATATTGGCTAATCACAAGGGCTAAAGGGACAACAATGCTTGAAGTATAAGCAGCCTTTCCTGAGAATTTCCTAACATCATGGATTAATGCAGCAATTTCCTCCAAGGCTGCAGATGGTCCACCAGCAGCTCAACCAGCATGGCTGCAGCAGGGATGAGGGAAGAGGGCCATCTGAAGGCAGGGGGATCCGTGCTGAGGGGATAAGGCAACAGATCCCAGAAAGGGAGGTTCCCAGAAATATACAGTTTGATTCTCCCTTGCACATGCTACAGGTGTGAACAAACACTCTAGGAGACAAAAATGGAAAGAGAAAAAGATAAATGAGAGCCTCATTGGGACAAATTCATTTAAGAACAGACATGTGGCACATCCATCCTTCATATGACAGAGCTCTGGATTAATGCAGTCAGCTAGAGTGCAATAGACACTTCTGCAGATCGAAGCAGGCATTTCTTGAGAGCCAAATGGGATTGCAGAAGGGCCTTTTGAGGCCTACTTCAAGATGGTGTTTAATTTAAGGGAAAATCCTCTCTGGTCTGAATTGGAACCCTTTCTCCCATAGGGGCCCTGGCTGGAGGATGGTATCAGATAACACTTAAGAGGTGTGGATGTAAAAGCCATCTGTAGCCATGGATATATGACCCAGCAGTTAAGTAATGGATTGACACACCCGCATGGCCTGCTGCTCCCTGCCTATGTGGCTGAAAAATGTGGATTCCATTTCTGGACAGTTTTGGAGCTCGGTGGAAGATACTTCATTACCAGCAGTTAGGAATTGCTTCCTCTACAGATGCTGCTAAAGCATTACCTTTCCTTAATATCCGCAAGCTGCAGATGAAACCATCCAGTCTCCCGTACACTGCAGCATAACAAAGGACGGGCCATGTATGACAATGACAGAAAAAGTGGTTTTCTTCCAACACTGAACAAGAGGCTTTATTAGAACAAGGAAAAAGCGTGTTATCCCTAGAGCTGCTCTGCCCTTAACTCAATTATGGTGAAAGTAAAACAGAGACACAGTGAAGGGGGTGGACTGTGAAATCAGGAACAGCCTTTATCATGGGTGACCTATAAATTGACACTGACACAAGCCAAGAAGACGCCATTCCTCCTCAGCTGTTTCCTTACTTCTGGGGCTGTAACTAATGGCTGGCCTATGCCAGCATGGCTACTCTGGCCAGGAACTGTGTGCGTGATGGGTTGGGGTGAAGAGCTGAAGCTCCATCCACCCCTCCCCATCCATCTACACCAAGGAGGATACAACTTCAGCAATTAGCCGAAGTGCTGGGACTCAAGGTGTAGGTGTCCCTCGTGCAGGGTTGTATGAGGGTTCCCCACTCCCAGACAGGGGCATGGAGTCTCAGTCAGGATCCTACCTCTAAAGCATGGAGCATCAGCTCAGCTACAATTGGTGAATGTTCTTGCTTTTGCAAATTTGCAATATCCCTGCAATATTATTTATTTTTACTTTTATCCGCTATTCTTTTCTCGCACAGACAAGGCACCTTCCTCTCTCGAACAGAAAGTAACGGTGTTAACGGAGGTCGCTCGGGTACGTACAGCATGAGGCTGGTTTGTAATATGTATTTTATGGGGAGGAAATGGCTCAGCCTGGGTACCTGAGTGTCAGCGACTTTTAAAAATGCATATTCTTGGGCCAGAATGAATCTTTCTGGTCCATTGGGGAAATATGTATCAAAGTCATTTTTAAACACTTTGGCTGGAAGTGGTCAGTGCAGTCGTGCGTTATTTCTAAATGCAAATGATTATTTATAGGGTAGAAGGGGGACACCCAGGACTTCTTGTTTCCAGCTGAACAAAATGGCTGCCTACAAAAATTGCTCCAGCAACTGCTGGTCTAAAAACGTCACCAGCTAGCTGGGAAAAAGAGCTACTCAAGGGGCTCTTCGTTCTTTGAGTGCAGCTACCGGGAACATCAACCCAGACTGGGGGCTGCTGAGGACAGATGCACCGCCATGCAAAAGAGTTAAGAGCGGCGAGTGGCAGCTCCCTCTCCCACTTGTCTGCTGGATGGGGGGAGCCAATCTCCCTATATCACCTTCCCTTGTCATGGAGTGAATTCCAGTGCTAGTAATCACATGGAGTCCTGCCCAGAAATGAAACTCAAGCAGGCCCAGCCTCTGTTGCAGAAAAGCTGGTCACCACACCCACATTTCCTGGGGCTGCTCTGAGAGCTGAATGTTTTGTTTGCAATTCCAGAAAATCTTCGGTTATACCCTGGGAGAGATGAGAGCCCGGCCTGTGATGCTATGACCAAAAAAGAGAACTATTCATACAGAATATGAGCAGCAGCAGAGGCGTGGTAATTCACCCCCATATGCTAGCTCACAAGAGAAAGCCCTGTGGCTAAACAGAGGCTGTGATCCCAGCTAAGTTTAGGTGCGTTGCCCATGCTGGTTTGAGAACTGAGGGGCTGTAGTCATTGAGCTACCTGTGACACAAGACACAATGACTACA
>ML675617.1:29520692-29544712 GCA_007922155.1 Mesoclemmys tuberculata
GGGCTGTAGTCATTGAGCTACCTGTGACACAAGACACAATGACTACAAGGTAAAACGACAGGGACTGTATCTAGAATTTGGCAATCACCCATTTTTAACAGAGAATAACTAATACTTGAATATTTACCTGCCTGTAAGCATTTTGCGGGGACTCCTTGCTGTCTTTGTGCCAGTATCATGACTAGCAGCAGAAGTCTTTCTTGGCTGCTGAGCTGTGCGGCAAACTTGTTTGCAATTGTACAGCCCACTGATTGCTTGCAGAGATGGGTTGGCATGTACTTGGGTGTGTTGCCTTCTGGAAACACGGGGATGTGCTTCCCGTCCAGCAGAGTTCCCACTTGTGTTTGTCCTTGCCTTTGAGTTTCTGGCCTGCAATCAGCATACTGAAAATCTGGCCTTTTCGTCTCGGGGTTAAGAAGCACTGACTCATGTCTAGGCCACTTCGAATCCAGCAGGGTTGTGTGCAGCTAGCTGAGCCCTGAGTTTAAAGGTGTCAAAATACACTGAAGGCCAAATCTCCAAAAAAAAAAAAAAAAAATTCTCAGCGACCACAAGCAGGTCCAGAATTTTAATGTCAATGCCTAATGAAATGGTCGATTTTTGTTCTCAGTAGGAGCGGCTGGCTGCTAGTCCCTTTAAAAACATCTGGCCCTTTTGTATTTACTGCAAAGAACAAAAGAGCATTCGTACAATATTACATCATAAATCTGCTTCCGTACAGGGAGCTTTGTAAACGTGTTCAGATGGTTCATCTTCCCAATTCAGATTTACAGTCAACTGCTTTTTTATTTTTAAGTAAAACTTCAAAGCAGTAAACACAGCAAATGTCAGAGCTATTAAAGCCAGCAAACAGTACGTGATTCTGCAGCAGCAGAACAAAACAAAAGGTTTTTAACATTACGAGCTGAACTTTCATATGTTTAAACAGTAATAATACTTTTACAGAGGCTGTTGTGGGCCAGACCCGCTGCTGGACATGTGTGCCGCATTGAGACACGGAGGAGTTGGGGGTGAGATAGGACCTGCTAGGTTGGCTTTCCATCATCTGTCATTAATAATAAAGGCCTGGGTGGGCCTTGGAATGATCTTCCTGTCTCGTGTGCTGTAGACCCCTCCTGCCCCTGGAAGGGGATGGATTCATGAAGAGGTGCAGCTGGAGGGCTACCCCGAGTGCTGCAGGCCTGCTGTTGCCCAGGGAAGGAGGTAAGACAGGTGTCTCCTTTACTCCTAGGCGTGACCATGAGACCTAGCCTCTGAGAGGCAGATCAAGACCAAGAGTCTCTGAAGAGAAGCCTCCATTTCAGCTCCTGATATAAACAAATGCACTACCCAGAACAAAACTGTCTTGTATTAAGGGCTTATTTCATGGCACCTTCTCTTTTCACATGGCAAAAGGTCTGCGCTGAGGAGGATGAGCTCTCCCGGGGCACAATGACAGAGGATCCGAGTCTCAAAGAAATCTCAGAATCTGTCCTGACCCATCTCCTGGCTTGCGAGTTAATGGCCACGGCCAGGCCTTGTGGCAGGCACAGCCAGTTTGGCAGCGACCACTTCGTCTTCTTCGATTATGCACAATGTGCCTTGTGACCAGGGTTCATCACCGAATTTGGTCTGCTGAGTGGATCATTAGGTTCCCCGGCTTGATCCCGGGTGCTGACAGGGAGCACAACGTGAACGCTGATCCATGCCCCCCAGGGACAGAGCTTAGCAAGTCAAGTGGCATATGAAGGCCATCGTCTGGCTTGTGAGGAGAGCTGGTCAATCCTGCAGCAGACGGTATCCTGGGATAACTAGTCCCATGGCCTGCTATTGCTGGAGCCTCTTGCTGTCTCCTCGCTCGCCGCCGTAGAAGCGACGTCGAACCGACTCTGAAAAGAGGCTTGAGGTAAGTGTGTTCTGAGACTGGCTCTCCCACCCCTGCCTCCAGGCCACAGGAGGATGTGGATCAGAGCTGAGTCCATGTAGCCCAATATCCTGTGTCTGGCAGTGGCCAGCACTGTCTACATCAGGGGTCTCAAACTCAATTTACCCGGGGGCCGCTGGAGGTAGAGTCTGGGTGAGGCTGGGCCGCATCAGGTTTTCCTCAAGAAAAGCTCTTACAAAAACATTCCAATGTTATCAAATGTCTTTATTTTTTCATCTTATTTTGTGTTAAAAAATAAAAATAAATTAACAAATCCATAAGAAAAAAATAAATCAATCAGTAATAAATAAATAAAATGAAAATGAAAATGTTAATAATAATAATACAGCAGATATAGAAGACTGAAGAAACCACATAGTTGCTGACTAGAGAAATGTAATTATTATTATTCAGATTCAAATGTCTGTATTAACAGTTCTTTAACATTTAACTCTCTGAACATGAATGGAACATTGAACATAAACTGTTTTGAACATGGCTTCTTCAGCCTACTTCTTGCTGCTAGAGATCTGGTAGCGCTTACTCTTGCATAGCCGAGCCACATTTGGCTTAAGGGAGGAAACAGTTGAGACCCTCAGTAGGGCTTGAAGATGCTCATCAGTAAGTCTGGACCTGTACTTGGACTTATTGAAGTTCAAGGTAGAGAAGAGCTTTTCGCACAAGTATGTGCTCCCAAAAAGACACATGGTCCGCTTGAACATTCGGGGAAGCTGGGGGGCAATTCTCTCAAAAATTGCCTGAGCTTGTCTGCTTTTCCACTCACCTCCCTGAACTTGGCTTTGAGTTCAGAGTTGCACTGCAGGTCAATGAGCTCCATTTGAAGCACAGGAGGGCCATCTTGCACATCAAAGGAGAAGGGGTCCGCAAAAATTTGAAATGTGGCTCTGTGCGTCTTGAAGTCTGCAAATCTGTGATCAAATTCCTCCTGTAGCTTCAAAATGACATCCACATACTCCTCACCACTGAATGGTGTGCCTGCATCCATGAGTGCCTTGCATGCTGGGAAATGGCAAAGGTTTGTCTGAGAAAGCTGGGCTTTCCATAACATAAGTTTTGTAGAGAATGCTCTCACGTTGTCATAGGCAGCACTGACAAGTTGCCTCTGGCCTTGTAACTTCTTGTTCAGTACATTAAGCTCATGTGTGATATCAACAAGAAAAGCTAAGTCCATGAGCCATTTTGGATCACTTAGCACAGGAACAGCAACCCCATCTTTCTCCATGAAGGCTTTCACATCCGCTCTCAACTCAAAAAATCTCTTCAATATGTTTCCCCTGCTGAGCCAACGTACCTCGGTGAAGTAGAGCACATCCCCATATTCTGACTCCATTTCCTCTAAAAAAGCACGAAACCTTCTATGCTTTAAGCCCCTGGATCTGATTTGGTTGATGCATTTCACAACGAAAGACATCACATTGTCAAACTTCAGGCATTTGCTGCAAAGGGCCTGCTGATGGATAATGCAGTGCAGAGCAATGGCCTCCTCCACACCTTCCTCTTCCAGTTTTTTTTGAACAAGTGCCACCAGTCCATTTTTCCTCCCTGTCATTGATGGCGCTCCATCAGTTGTTATTCCAACAAACCTCCTCCAAGGCAAACCGGCATTCTCAATGGCATCACACAGCTGGTGAAATATCTCCTGAGCGGTGGTCTGGCCATGCATTGCAATCACTGTGAGCAACTCCTCTATGACTTCAAAATTGTCACCACGAACATAGATTGCGAGCTGGGCAGTGTCGGTGACGTCTGTGGTCTCATCAAGAGCGACTGAGTAGACACTGAAACATTTTGCTTTCTCACACAGTTGATCATAAATGTCACTTGACAGGTCAGAAATGCGCTCTGCTACGGTGTTGGCAGAAAGGCTGATGTTGCTAAACTGACCTTTCTTTTCTGGACAGACAATACTTGCAGCCTGTAATATGCACTTTTTTACAAATTCACCTTCTTTGAATGGCTTTCCTGCTTTAGCAATCATCTCACTAACCACGTAGCTAGCTTCGACTGCTGCATCATTCTCTTTGGTTGCTTTCTTAAAGAAATCTTGTTGCCTCAGTAGATATGTTTTAAGATTAGCAACCCGGTTTGTTCTCTCATCTTCCTGGTATTTTGCATACTCCTCAGCATGTCTAGTTGTGTAATGACATTTCAAATTGTATTCTTTGTGCACCGCAACTTTCTCTGTGCAAATAAGACACGTCGGGATGCCCCTGTGCTCAACAAAGAAATATTGCACTTCCCACTTTTCCTGAAATTGTCTGTGCTCATCACCAACCTTTCTCTTCACTGCAGGCTTTGAAAAAGACATGTTTGGGGCTGTGTAATATATAATTCCACTTGGTGTCACTGTTTCAGTGTTTAGCCGATGCGTCTTTTCCGCTTTTTTTTCTGTCCCGCTGAGCAGCAATTTCCGCGGCCGCCTCCGCTTCTGAGCCCGGGGTAATGGCGCAAGTTTGCAATAAGCCCGGCTGATGTCCCGCCTCCGAGAGCAATATACCCCACCGTGATTGGTAGGTTCATTCAGCTCCACACACAACACTGAAAAGTGCCATTCGTATCAAACTCGGGCCACACTAACATTAAACTTTGATATTGAGGTGGGGGCCGCAAACTATTGTCCCGAGGGCCGCAGTTGGCCCGCGGGCCGCGAGTTTGAGACCCCTGGTCTACATCATAGAATTGCAGGAAACCCCACAGCAGGGAGTTATGGGATAAGCTGCCCCAGGGGACGTTTCCTCCCGACCCCCATTAGTTAGCAGTTTGCCAGCATCCCCTAATCAGTCTTGGTGCCTTTCCTGACCCCTGCTGTCCTTGTTGGATGGAACAGTCAGGAATCGAACGCAGTATTCCAAGGGAGATGGTGTATTCTTCACCCCATTCTTTAGGGATGCTGTCATCTGGTGGCCAAGGAGTCAGGCTTTATTCCTGGCTCTGCCGTTGACCTGCTGTGTGGCCTTGAGCAAGTCACTTCACCTCTCTGTGATTCTGTTTGCTGTGCCCACTTAGACTGTAAGCTGTTCAGGGCAGGGACTGTCTCTCAAATGTTTGTACATCTCCTAGCACAATGGGGACCTGATTTGGAGGATTGGGCCAAAAGAAATCTGATGAGGTTCAACAAGGACAAGTGCAGAGTCCTGCACTTAGGATGGAAGAATCCCATGCACAGCTACAGACTGGGACCGACGAGCTCGGCAGCAGTTCTGCAGAAAAGGACTTGGGGGTTACAGTGGATAAGAAGCTGAGTCAGCAGTGTGCCCTGGTTGCCAAGAAGGCTAATAGCATATTGGGCTGCATTAGTAGGAGCATTTGTCAGAAGTGATTATTCCCCTCTATTTGGCATTGGTGAGGCTGCATTTGGAGTATTGTGTCCAGTTTTGGACCCCCCACTACAAAAAGGATGTAGACAAGTTGGAGAGAGTCCAGCAGAGGGCAACAAAAATGATTAGGGGGCTGGAGCACAAGACTTATGAGGAGAGGCTGAGGGAACTAAGCTTGTGTAGTCTGCAGAAGAGAAGAATGAGGGGGAATTTGATAACAGCCTTTAAGTATCTGAAAGGGGTTTCCAGGGAGGATGAAGCTAGGCTGTTCTCAGTGGTGGCAGATGACAGAACAAGGAGCAATGGTCTCAAGTTGCAGTGAGGGAGGTCTAGGTTGGACATTAGGAAAAAGTTTTTCACTAGGAGGTGGTGAAGCACTGGAATGGGGTACCTAGGGAGGTGGTGGCATCTCCATCTTTAGAGATTTTTAAGGTGTGTCTTGACAAAGCCCTGGCTGGGGTGATTTAGCTGTGGTTAGCCCTGCTTTGAGCAGGGGGTTGGACTAGATACCTCCTGAGGTCCCTTCCAACCCTACTATTCTATGATTCTATTTCATTTGGAGCCTCGGATGATAGTGTATGAATCGTGCCTCCTACCACGTTTGCACTTCCCCAAGTTGTTGCAGTCCATTTAGAAAGAAATAGTTCTTTTTTTGTGGTTCCTCTCGCTCTCTTACCTGGAGCTAGCAGAGAACCCTGCGGTTTTAGCTGTGCATTGAAGTAAAATGTACATAAGCTTTGTTTGAAGAGAAAAAGACACAATGACAAGAACAAGAAACTACCCCAAATGGTCGTCTGCTTTGTGGGGAAAGCTGCCCCTTTTATTTTCTACTTGAATGTTGCTTTTCTCTTTTCTTCCTTCTCACCTCCCCAGTGCTGCTGTCTGTCACCTGTCTGAGCAGCTGACACAAAGCAGAGAGGATGTGTTGAGCATGTGGAGTCAGAGGGTGTTGCTTCTTGACTCGCTGCAAACCACTTCAGAGCCTTCGGGGTTTCCTGCTCCTTTCATGGGACTGCCTGAAAATTCTGGTCTGGGGATTTGCGGTGCAATGGACGAGCTGAATTCACTGACCTGTTGTTAGTACTAGTTCCCCGGTAATGCCTAGAGGCTGCAGATGAGCTCAGGACCTCTTAACGCGAGGTGCTGTACAAACACACAGAGAGAGACAGTCCCCGCCACATAGAACTTGTAGTCTAAACAGACAGCGGGTGGGGGAGGTAATGGGAAGTTAGAGAGACTTGCCCAGGTACGCAGCAGGCTAATGGCAGGTTCTGTTCCAGTCTGCAATACCTCCCTTAGACTTCGGCTATGTTTTCACTGACGGTGGCAAATTCGCTGCCTCAGGTCGATTTTTCTCTATATCAACTGATCGGTCAGTAAAGACCCGCTCAGTCAACCCAGAAATCGACATATTAAGACCACCTTCTCAAGTGACATAGTGCTGTGTCGACGGGAACATGGTTCCCATCAACGCAGTGCAGTGAAGACAGAGCGCAGAACAGACGCAGAGAAGTCGACGGGAGTTACGCAAGTTTTTTGAGTAGTTTGCGTAACTCCCGTCGACTGCCACCAAATCTTGGAGGTAAGTGTAGACAGGGCCTTTGTGTCTGTCTGCACTTACACAGATTTCAGACTCGTTCCCCAGATGCACCCCCTGCTCCATTGTTCTGACCCTGGGGGCTGCCAGGCTTTCAGCAAGCCACGAGTGCAAATTAGAACAGCCTCTGTACCGCTCTGACTTGTGTCAGGGGATTTCAGCTCCTTCGCCACCAACCAGGATTGTTGCAGCACGTCTCGCTTTGGTCCTACCTGCATCCACTGCCGGGACAACCCTTACACTGCTGAGAGGCTGACACAGAGACCAAAAGCCAAAGCTGAATCTGGTCCTACTGACCTGATTCTCCCCTCCTTTGCATCTTGGGACGTGGTAGCATGCACACACTGTTTGCACAACACAAGGAGCAAAGCAGTGGAGAATTATCCTACCTCTGCAGAACAGAGCCCTTTCTATGTAGCCAGCAGAGCTCCCTAGAGACTCAATGCCAGCTGGCGGAAGGAGTTTTGCTGACCTAGCCCCAGCATCTTCCCAAAGAATGCTGGTTATGCTGACCAGAAGTATGTCTCCTGACATCGTTGCATCTACAGGAGCAGTTTTGCTGGCTTACCTACAGTGGCTGGGGAGGGGTGATCTCTTTTTCCTCCCTCCCACACTCCTGGCCAACATGACTATGCCAGCAAAACTTTGAAGTATAGACCAGGCCTCAGGCTCTCGTGAGAGGGAGAGGGCCTCTATAAAATACTGAAAAAGGATAAAGGATTCTGTAGGATAAATCAGACCACTTTCTTCAGCCAGGGATCAGCAGTTGTGCAAACTCTACGCAGCATGAGTGAAACCCTCCCCAGAATATTATGCCCCAGACCTGGGCTCTGGACTTCACAAAGAGTGATCCAAGGTCAGGGAAAGATTTAAGACGCTCAATCTCGTAATCGGAATAAAGAGACGATTGAGGCCACGCCTACACTGAAGACTTCTGCTAGCATTGCTGCGCTGTCAGAGGCGTGATCTCTGATGGAAACCGCGATGCCAGCTGGCGTCCTTAGTGAGCTGCGGCTGCGTGGGGAAAGCTGTGTTTTTACAGCCATAGCTTGTTTCACTCATGACGGCTGGTTTCATTCTAGTGGTATCAAGCACAGCTTTCTGAGGGAGCTGTGTCCGTGCTGATGTGGTGTACTGGTAAACCACTGTTGGTGTAAACCTGGTCAGAAACATGACTTGATCATGGCCTGCATGGGAGAATATTTCTATATCAAAGGGCTCTTTGATTTGTTATGCCTTTGGCTGCTAATACCCAACGGCTGGAAGCTGAAGCTGGATAAATTAAGGCTGCAAATAAAATGCAAATTTTTACCAGGAGGCAGTTAACTATTGGAGCAGCTCACAGCGGGGTGTGGTGGATTCTCTGTCACCTGAAGTGTTTACATCGAGATTGAATGTCTTTCTCGAAACTCTGCTTTAGCCCAGCTTCATGTTTCTGGGCTTTAAGCCGGAGTCACTGGTTCCTGTGTCATGTTGCCGGTCAGACTAGGTGATCGCAGTTGCCTCTTCTGGTCTCTTAAAAGCTCATGCAGCATCTGGGCAGATCTCCAGCATAGCTTCCATTCAGGGCTTCCTTCTGGGGAAAGGTCTAAGTGTTTTGTGGGTTTTTTTTTTAAATAAACATAAAAACAGACACCCTGTCCCACAATCACCTAAATCTGATTATCCGTATGCAGTTCCTGCTGGTTTGTGTGAATGATCTTAACTGTATTCAGTTGGTGGGAGTTCAGAACAGCTGCCCTCTTTTGTTTTAGGTTCCAAAACCAAAGCCAAGCTGGATTTAGCAAATCCAATTACCTCCCGAGATTTTCTCTCTTCTACTTATCACAGTCCCTGGATGATAGCAGATGCCCTGTTAAACAGTTACTGGACTCCCGCAGCATTCTTATTTTGTGCACTTTTTTTTTTTGTAAAATCTGGGGTTTAATTTATGTAATAGAGTTTATCAGACTTCTTTTTCCATTTAAAGTGAAGTTCAGCTTTGAGAGTGATAATACTGAACAATGAATTTCAAAGTCACTTAGATTTACTCCTGACTATTTTAATTGTTTCCCATCTCTTGGAGATATTTCGTGATTGATTTGAGGAAGGAGTTTGCCAGAAACAGCAGGAAGGGAATGCACAGCATATTCTAATTCAAAAGGATATTGGGTTATCTCACATGAAGCTATTATTAAATACCAAACCCCGTGAAAAAGGAATTGAATCTGCCTTCAGCTATACAACTTGTGTCTTAGCATATAGCACTTGAATCTCTCAAAACTGAGCGGGAGCTAGAGATTTCAGGCTAAAGTGACCTTGTGATAAGGAAGAGCTCTCTTAACGCAGAAAGATGCCTCAATGAGCAGACTAGCTGGCTACTGAAATTGGAAAGCCTTTCCAATCCCTTGGAAGGAAGCACCTCATGCATTTGTACGAATGTCTGGAATGATTTTGACAATCCAGCGCTGTCAGCTGGGGGGACACAAAGCATAGCCCGTGTAGGGGCAAATCTCCCCAAATCTCATCCCTTTACAACCTTAAACGTTGTCATTGATGCCAGTGGGAGGCAGAGTTGAATGCTTTGGAAACCCCACCCCAGTGTCCTCTGCTGGACGACTCCAGGGCTTACAGTTAAGCATGTGCTAGAGTCCATTGCTGGATCAGGGCCGTAGGGGAACAAATGCACTTGCTTTTTATTCCTGTTAGCCCCGCCGAGCCAGCCAGCTAAAACTAGGAGCTGTGGCTGTTCCTGTGTGAGCATGATCAACAGAACTGCTTCCTGAGTTTCAGGTGGTGGTGGTGGGGTGTTTTTGTCTTCTAGCCTTTTCCTGTTTGTTGTCTGGTTTCAACCACATAGCAATTACTGGAGCATTTAGTGCACTGGGTGAGGCAGCCCACATGCTGTGGTAGGCATGTGTAGGACCATGGATCTGGAAATCTGTCTGCAGGTTTAGCATCTGTGGTTCTGGCAGGGTCTGTGCCACTTTGAATTGGTGTGTCCTACGGTGTGGGGAGCTTGCGTCTGATGATGGGCTTGGGAGTTTGTCTGAAGGCTGGAAGAGGGGGTTCAGGAAAGATTTCTTTCAGGATGGGCTCTCCATCGAGTATGGGTCTTGGTTGTTTGAGGATACAGCCCCACTCTGAAATCCTACGGAATAGGTGACAACTAAGGGTGGGCGGTCAGGGAGAGCGTTTTATTTCGATATTGAAGCAGGGGAAGTTATCTTGGGGTGTTTGGGTGGCCTGTTCCCCGATGCAATCTACTTCTCTGGTGGAGTGTCCTTGTTTGGGGAGGGCAGGTTAGAGTGAGTTAAGCTGTATATCCTGGACTTTGGCCTCGGAGCATATTCTGTGTTATCTGAGTGCCTGGCGGTGATCACGGATTTCTTGGTGTGTTTGGGGTGGTTACTGGAGCTCGGAAGCCCCTTGTAAAAGTGAGAGCATTGGCTATGGAAATCCACTGAGATGCAAAACATGGAGCCCCAAAAAAGCTGTTCTCCCAGGGTCGCTTTGTAGAGTGGAAGCACGCTTGAACAGGTTCAGCAGGGATGAGGTGGAAGGGTCAGGGTCTGTCTACTCTGCAAAGAGAAACCCGCCATTGGCCTGGGCCTGCTGACTCAGGCTCGCGGGGCTGTTTTGTTGCTGTGTCGACAACTGGGCTGGGACTGGGGCCAGGTCTCTAGGACCCTGTGAGGTGGGAGGGTACCAGAATTCGGACTCCAGCTGCAGCCCAGATGTCGACACTGAAGTGAAACCAGCCCCACAACCTGTGTCGGCTGGCCCAGGCCAGCCATGAGTGTCTGTGTGCTGGGAAGACATTCCCCGAGCATCAAAGGGCTGGATTTTCAGCAGTATTTGGGCACTTAAAGATCCAGACTAGGGCCTAGCTGGGATTGTGCCAAAATATGGTTGAAAATCTGGCCTGAAGTGCCTGGTGAATAGAGCCTGGTGTATCCCTGCAAGGTCCAAGCCCAGCCCGCTGAGCTGCCTTTCCGAGAGCAGCACTGATGCTGTAGCGATGGACTTGGCGAGCTGTGCGACTTCTCCCAGGCTACCTGTACAAAGATGGAGACTGAAAATGCACAGGGGCCAGATCCTGATGCCTTTACTCCATGAACAGTCCCACTATGTGGAGGTGAATTCAACTCATCAAGCCCCAGGTCCTCCAGTTCCAGAGAGGGCCAGGATTTTTTGTAGGAAGAACTTAATACAATGAGGGGCTGCCATGTAGATCATGCTCTAGTCCTCCGTGTGAGCACCATGGAGTGTGTTGGCTCACGCAGTGCACTGGAGTGAGATGCTACGCCACACGGAGGAGGTCAGAATTTGGCTTTCTGGAACAAACGTGCTTATTTTGCTCTGCGGTGTAGGATACCGCTCTAGCTATTTAGCTATGCCCTGCTTTCCAGACTTACCCACTCGCCCAGGGGAGCGCAGCCAGCACCTGGTGTGAGCCATGCTCCCCCATTGTCTGTCTTTTTCTCTCACTAGTGTCTGGACGACAAATATATGATTGCTGCCTCCAAGCTAATCGTGATGGTCCTTTAGCTCTGTTAGAAGAGGCCAATGTTTTTTGGAGCCAGAAGTCCAGGGTTTGATCCACTGCACATGAATATCGTGGACTGTTACTTGCACCTTGTGTGTTCATTCGCACCTGTGAGATGTGGATGTAAGATGCTACCCGCTTAGAATCGCATTAATGACTGCGCGCATTGCCGAGCACTGGAGGATTGGGCCCCAGGCATTGAACAGTCTGTGATTTATGTTGCTGTTTGCCATGGAGCTCATAATGGTCTCACTTTCCACTTAGCAATGGCCTTTAAAGTCCAAGGTGCAGCCTGCAGAAAAGCTGGCACTAGGCAAATGATTTAATGCTACTGTTTGATAGAAAGGGAGATGAAAATATTCACAACAACCCATGGGGAGCCACAAGCTTGTGTGCAGGTCTGGAAAACCATCCTCTTCTATGCATCATGTCCAGCAATAAATCCACTGGCCCGAAATTCCCTTCCAATAGCAAAAATTATTTTGTGTTATCTGAACTATTCATTGCCTTTTGAGATCACTTAGCTGTGCAACATAATGATTGATAGAGCAATTCTCTGTCTTCCCGATCACCCAGCATGCGCTGCCCTGACCCCAGTTATGGCGTATCAAGAGAAAAGGATTTAGTGCTGTCTTTCCCTGCTAGTACACTGTTGATCCTGGGCTGGAGAGGTGAACACACTTCCTGGACTGCTAAGTGGAGGCTTAAAAACTCGGGTGTAAAAGTCCTCAGCTGGTGTAAATCGGTATAAGTTCATTGACTTCAGTGGAACCACTGACTGCAGTGGAGTTACACCCACTGAGTACTTGGCCTCTGTACTGCTACACCATCTAGTACATCCCCTCTCAGTGCAGGGTCGTTCCGTGAGGGTGACGTTTGCTGCACTTGCATAGCGCCTAGATGATCTGGCGTGAAGCAGGTGAAGTACAGAGGTGGTGTAGAAACCTACAGCAGAAATCCCTCATTGCTGCTTCCTCTGGGCCAGTCCCTCCATGCCTTTCGCATGGCCTTGTAGGGCTGCTAGATGTGAGGGAGCATAGGCTGTGTGTTTCTCCCTCCTGCCTATCCCCATCATCGCTCCGTGTGCATCTGGAGGAGAGAACTGCTCTGCTGTCTACAAGGCATCCCCTTCTCTTCAAATCCCCCCAGGTGGTTTTGGGGTGTGGAGTGTCTTGTGCTTTGCCCGCTCCCCAGCACAAATTTCACCCCGTTGGCATGGTATGTTCTACACAGCTTCATCCCCTCCAGGGCCAAATGACTCAAGCAAAGAGGCTTCTACCAATGGCGCTGGGAGGCTGTTCCATAGCTCAG
Source organism: Mesoclemmys tuberculata (assembly GCA_007922155.1). Classification (NCBI taxonomy): domain Eukaryota; kingdom Metazoa; phylum Chordata; order Testudines; family Chelidae; genus Mesoclemmys; species Mesoclemmys tuberculata. Next base: position 29,533,370 of record ML675617.1, read on the forward strand.
TAGGAACTAGTGCTGAACTCCCTGGCTGGCATTTGCCCCTACATATTCTTTTCTTGATTCCATCTTCTTACCCCTAGTTGCCATCCATTAGGCCAGGCAAAAAACAGCCTTTCCAAACTGGTGGTGCCTAATGCTGGCACCTTCATCCGTATTCTAGCATGTCAGTCACTGGCCTGCTTTTCAGAAGTGGGGCGCATTCACAGCTCCGTCTGATGCCACACCACAGAAAGCCAGCTCTGTTGGGTAACGTATTTGGCAACACCTTGTTCCTTTTGTGGATAAAACACATGAAGTCAGGATCTTACTGGTGTAAACTGGCACAGTTCGTTTCCAGTGAGGAGCAGGGGCGTGAGGTGACATTTGCATGCAGTTCTACACTTGCATGGGTTAGCGGTGCACAATGGTGTCCTCTGTGCTGCTGTGACCTTGCAACTCCAGTGTGTGTGAGGTCATGCTGGGCGGAGGTCACCATTTTATTCTACAGTGTGCGTTCAGGGGCCAGTTGTGGTTGTTCCATGGACTGGATCCAGTTGGCTAGTTGGGTCCTGTTTTTTTAGTTCTGGGGCACGTAATTCATGTCTTGCATACACTGATGGCATGTCACTGGGATTTAGCTGGACTGACTTATCTCAGATGGGGATTTGGCCAGGGCTTTTCCCTGAATTCCTTTTAGCTGTCACTCAGTCAGCTCTTAGACAAAATTTTCATTGGAAGCAACATGCAGTCAACTGCTCATTTTTCATTCTTTTGACCGCTGTCCATGCCCTCTTGGTGGCTTGACTTTTCTGTATCTGCCATTCTTGGAACCCACTTGCCAGAAACCAGCTGGATAGGAGGGTCAGGGAAAAGAAATGCCATTTTAGAGATGGGGTGGAGCTTTTCAAAGGCACAAAGGGCAGTCAAGTGTCTCCTTCCCACTGAAAATCAATGGGATTTGGGTGCCAAACTTATGTGCTTCTGAAAGATCTTCCCCAAGGCTGATAATTGCAAGTTTTTATTTTCTTTGCACCTATGTTTCAGTGGGCTTTTATGTAAGTATTAGGAGAACTTTTTAGAGTGATTGAAATAAATCCAAACCACATCATCATTTGCTCAGCTAAATGCCTCCAGGACTGTAAAAAAGAATGTTAAAATCCCCCCTATTTTAAATGACTGAGTTAAGAGAAACTGCCGTTAGGCACATTCAATAAATGATCAGTTCTGAATATCCATCTGAAAAAGTCCCAGGAATTGTCTAGCCCTGTTTTCTTTTATCAGTCAAATGAGCAGCAGCTGCTGGAACACACATTCAATAGATGCACGCTGGGTGACTTTGTCGTTTTTCCAATCTATGTTCTCGGGCCTGAGGGTTGGAAATTTTGTTGGAAGCAGAGGATTTAAAATGAACAAAAACCCACCCCAAACCGTGAGCAAGTTTTGGAGAAACCAGGCTGGCTCGTGCTGTTGTCCCTGTTGTCTTAAACCAGAGCCTTGTTCACGCTGCAGTTAGACAAGTACTGCCTTTGCTGCTGTATATGAGTGGGGAGCCGTGGATACTCTGAGGAAACACTGCACGCTAAGCATTGAAACATTTTCTGGGCCAGATCCTGCCCTTTGCTCGCGTGCATGTGGATCCCACTGGATTCATGTCTGTCGTATAAAGAATTGTCTAGCTACCTTATAGACCCTGTACGATGGATTTCCATTTCCTGCAGGAATCTCTCTCTCTGTACAATCTCGCTCTATATTTCCAGTGTGCTCTATGGCATAAGAGTAGGCCTTGGGGCAAAGATTTGAAAGAATAAGGCCGTGATTCTCAAAGCTATTTTAGGTGCCTGGTTCCTTTTTATTTCAATGGGAGTTAGGTGCCTAAATATCTACCTCTGAAGGTCTTTGCCGAAGAGCCTCAAGCTAGGCTGTTTAAACCCACATGTAGGGTGTGTCTACACTGCAGCCAGAGACATGACTGCTGCATGTGTAGATGTTCCCAAGGTGTCAGCTAGCGCCTAGCAACTGCGGTGAAGCTGTGACAGCATGGGATAGCCACTGGTGTACACAGCCAGGGGCCCAAGTGTGTTCGCACACCCTGTGCTGTTGCGGCTTCACCACTGTCTTTATTCAAGCTAGATCAGAGCTACCTTGGGTCTGTCTACATGGCTCCAATCACACCTCTGATTGCAGTGTAGACATATGCCCACAGTCACTTCTCTGCATCGATGGACTCATCGCCACAGTGTCTGAGCACTTTGCAGTCACTGGTGGATCTCCGCCTCACAATGCCTGTGTGAGGGAGGGAAATATGATCCCCATTTCACAGCTGAGGCACAAGGGAGTTTCAGTGACTTGCCCACAGGAAGTCTGTGATTAAGCCAGGGATAGAACCTAGCTCTGCAGAGGTCCGCTTTCCAGTAGACCACTCCTCATGTCCTTATTTTACATCAGCAGTCAATTTTTCAGAAGTGCTGAATACCCTAGACCCCACTGACCACAGCAGGAGCTGCTGGGAGCCCAGCACTTCTCAGAATCCGGTGCCAAAACACAGACATAGGAGTTTAGCATTAAGCATGGAAGTATGAAGGTGTTGTCTCTGGTAAGCAGAACACCAAGCTGTACACAAGCACCAATTTCTTAGTAAATCGGTACAAACTGCAGAGCGTGGTAGTTTTCCGGCGCAGTCTTTGAAAGCATTCTTGGCTGGCTTGCAGAGCAGCAGCAGTTGCCGGGCTAACTGAATGTCTGCTGTGACCCAGCGTATCAGAGACAATCCAAAACCAAACGTATTTGCCTCGGTGCTGTTCCTGTGCACCCACTGCAGAACGAGGTCTGGTTTTAATTTTTCGACCTGCTCGCTCTCTCTCAGCTGGAACGAGGCTCAGGGTTGAGACACTGGTAAGTGCAGCTCAAAATTATGTTGTTAACAGTGATACAGCTGCCCAAATTTACTTGAGAGGAGAAGCCTCAATATGTGACAAAGGAAGGTAGCCTGATGCTATTCATTCAGCTGGCTGAATATATTCTTTGCAGCCTAATGTCTTTTGACATTTAATGTAGAGGCGGTTGGAGATGGGGGGACACAGGATTGTCTTTATCTCTGGGGAACCAACTGAATTCTCAGCAGTGATAGAATTGGAGTCTGCCAGCAACTGATTGTCTATTATCAAACATAAGTCATTCATGACTTGGTCATCTGTGATTAACACAATGTGGAGGAGAGTGGAGCTTTTAATCCTGACGTTTTAGAGAGGATTCTAGCCGTGGGCACCAGGTGTAGGAAAAATACTAGACGCTGATTCTATGACACAATATCATCGCGCCACAAATAACTTTTACAGACAAAGTAATTTTGCAGGCTATCCAAAAAAGTGGATTTGTGCACTTATCTCAGCCAAGATCTTGTTCTGGTTTGTAACTCCAGTGGCACCTAGAGGTGGTCCTAGATGAAATCAAGGCCATGTTGCACTGGGCATTGTACAAACAGCCACTGAGAGAAAATCCCTGCCCTGAAGAGTTTACAACCTAGAGACACCAGATTCACAACCACTGCCATTGTAGCAAGCAGACAAAGATATAAAACTCCCAATGCTGAGTGGAATAGTTTCCCAAGGAAAATAGTAGAAAGCTGCAGCACATGGGACATTTCTAACTTGACAGGATAAAAATCACTAGAAAATATACCGTAGGGAACAACTCTGCACGGATCGGGGAGGACTAAGGAGTCTGATTTTCATTCACTCCGCCCCCCCCAGTGGATTCAGAAGCACAAGACCCATTGAATTCCCTAGGACTTGTGCTGCTAAATCCCTTACAGGCCTTTGAAAAATTCCTCCTGAATGAACAAATGGGGCTTTCTGAACTCCAGCAGTCTGCGATTCTCCCTGCACTAGGTAGAGCTGGTGAGGACTGGAACCCAGCTGAAGTCAAATAGCTGAGATTAGATCCTGTGCTTAACACTGATGCCTTTGCCCTTTATCATGGAGGGAAACCTTGGCGAGGAATGAAACGCATCTGAACTAAATGAGAACAGAGCTCACTGAACCTTGGCTGCTTCACGGTAATCTGCTCTCAGCCTAATTCCATGCAATAAGTAGCTCTTGGAATAGTCGCGGCAATGCACAGCTGAGCAATAACTATTGGTGTATTTACAGCTTGGTTTTGTTTAGCCCCTCGTCATTATTTGTTTGTTTTTAAGGGAAGGTCATTTCTGCAGTGGCCTGTTAAGATGAGAGATGTCCCGGGAGCCTGGAGGGTGATTCCCTGGACTAGTCACTGATGTCTGGAACAAAAAACTCAATTAAAAAAAGAGAAGCAAAAAGAAAATCACAGGAACATCCCTGTGTTGCTGTTCTGGTTTGAAATGTTCCTGGGCCCCATTGATCTGATTGGGCAACAAGGTCTTGTAGTCATCCCATTGTGGCATATTATAGCCCCATAGGTACTGGCTCAAAACCCATTTACTCCTATGGGCACATAACGCTGCAAAGGCCAGATTTGTAGAAGATTTTCTCCCATGGAGAAAGCTGACAGTCCACCTCCCTCTCCCCATGGAAAATTCAACTTTTGGGGGCTGAGTATTTAGGCAAATCTGTCCCCAGAAGCACAAATATTTTGATATTATATATTTATGAAACTTCAAGATTATTACTCTGACTGGAGGTAATTAAACAAAGAATAAGGGATATCCGCCTCTCTGCCTTTATTCTTCTTCTTCTTCTTCTTCTTCTTTTTGTACAATATTCATCTTGCTACAACAATTAAGTTGTGCAATTAACTCTCAGTCCTGCAAAGTGCTGCGTGCTCTGGCTCTGGTCCAGCAAAGAACTGATTAGCATTGTTATTGCTTGTATGATGGTAGCTCATGGGGTCCCAGCCATTAATCAGGACCCCAGTGTGCCAGGAGCTCTACAGACATAGAACAAAGCATGGACTCCATCCCAAAGACTTACAGTAAGTATGCATATAACACTAAGCCTATGACTAGACCCAACTAGAACCAGGTGGGCAAGATTTTCCCATCCTTTGAGAATTTCAAGATTTAAAAAATTTTTCCCATTCCAACAGGGATGAAAAGTCAGAATCTGCAAAATGTTCATGAACTCTTAATTCAGAAAAAAAATGACATTAGGTCAATTCAAACATTTAGTTTATATGACTTTAAAACATTTCCTTTTAATTTTAACCTTTTACTTTTTTAATGATCTTTTTTATAGTATAAATGAACAAAGCTTTCTAAATGAAAAGTTATTTTGAATTAAAAAACAGAAAAAATTGTTTTGAAAACGTGAGACCAGGACATTAAATCAATTTCAAACGTTTTGAACAAGATTTTTTCCAAACTGAGAGATTTGTTGGACCCAATCTTTTCCTGCAAATACTTTTGGTTTTGGTGGGTCAGCAGGTTCCTATGGAGAGGGGGAGGGAATTTCATGACCAGGTGTAGTCCCGGTACTGTGTGAAGAACCTTGACACCATATAAACCTTCAGGTTCTTTTAGGACCCGATCCAGCAAAGCAATTAAGCACCGTTAATGGGACTAAAACAGGTGCTTAAAGTTATGCATGTACTTAAGAGGTGTAAATGCTACCGAGATTTTTTTTTAATGTGCACCTCTGATAATTCCTCTCAATCTATTCCCTCCTCCAGTGCAGCTGGACTCCTTGACAGAGGGGGATTTAGACATGTATTTCAGAGGGCAGACTGTAAACACTTTGGAAATCTTGTTTCTCCTGGGGATGTGCGTCGAAGCACTGCCTGATTTATTAGTTTCCCCTGGTTTGTAATGAATGTTTTCTATTGCCCCTATTAGATGGTGACACCGTTTCCGTGGTAAATTAACTGACATGAGAGGGTAACGATGACAAGGAGCTGATAATTGATGGTGACCGTGGGTGTGTGTGGGGGGTGCAACAGCATGTCCTACTTAGTTTGAGCCAAGGACACCTATCAATCAAAATGGTGACAGCAGCCAGGGAGATTTAATTGGAGATTCATTGAACCTTTAATGATGTGACAAAGAAAAATAAGGAGGCTAAAAAAGGGCTTCTGGGCTTTTCTTTCCCTCTGTTCTGCCAATTCTCAGAAGGAGAAAGGAAAATTGGCTGGACAAAGGGCCCTATTGCCATTTTTTCTAGCCGAGGTGAGCATGACACTTTGAAAACGAGCATAGCGCTTGGAGATGTTTCTGTCTCGTTGCTTTAGCCAGGAATGAAGTTTGTCAAAGGCATTTTTAACTTGTGTGGTCTGGCCTACCTGTTGCCTGCTCACAATCAGAGGTGTTAAAAGACATTCTAATGTGACGTGTGCTACGGATGAAATGCCTGACATGGCTCTACGTATGTGCTCCACACAGAGCTTGTTTGGCAGTTGTGTTTCCTTTGTCTGAGCTCTTCCCTTCCTTCTAATGTTGCTTTATGAACAGCAAAGATGATTTGTTAAATCCTGAAACAATTAATCTGCCTTTATTATTTGAGTTTGTCAGTTACTTGGCTTAGAGGCGGCAAGTTATGTTAAATGCTATTGCTGCACCGAGGGGATTTTGGTGATGTCTTTTTAAATTGCCAAGCTGCGTATGGACAGGTGCCGTTTTTAGCATTTGCCCCAATCTAAATCAATAATCTGTTGTTGTATTACGGAGGCTCCCACACGATGTTAGGTGCTCTCCACAAATGCAGGCAATCTAGACATCTGAAAACTGCACAGTGCAGGGTGATTGTGTTTTCCTCCGTGTGTGGGAAGCGCCTGGCACATTTATTATTATTAGGTTTACCATAGTACACTTGTAATTTTCATAATAATTTCTGATGTCCGGAAAATCCCTTCCAGGCAGGCTTGTGAACTGGGTTTAGTCGTGACCCATTCATGACAGCTTTGGCCATGTTTTGCCTCAGTTTTGCTTAACAGGATGTAGGGGATCTGTCTTGAGAGGTAAGGTGATGAATGTGGCTGGCTCATTAACCTCCTTTTGGCCAGAAATGGTTCCAACTCTTCAGCATGATGGTAAAAAATAGAACAGGAGATGTTCTTCTCTTCTCTGCAGGAAACTGAGAGAGACTGATATGACTTTAGGTGGGCATAGAGTGTATGATAGCACCTGGCAGAAACTTGAATTCAATAATGAGGGCCTCATTGCTCTTTGTTTTTCAAGCTGGTGATGCTTGCAGATAATTAAACTGAATAGCAAGATGCTATGGTCCTCTGACCTCTGAAGCATCAGCCTTCATTAATAATAATGCACCAGACAATGCAGGGTTTCAGCATCACATTAATACAGATCCAGGGAGAAAAGGGGGATAAAATTAAAGGGATAAACCAAACCCATTAGGGTCGCCTGGGTATAATGTCTTGCTGATCTAGCTCTTCATGCTTTCTGATTCTAATTATCCCTTTCTTTTCAAGGGCAGCAATATTTGTTTAATGGTGTCCTGTGTAGAGGCAGTAGCACGTGAAAGGGAGGGAGGCTAGATTTTGGTTTAACTGGTTTTGCAGTTGCGGCTGGAGTTGTATGCGTACAGTACAGTACAGTACCAGACTAGCATGTCACGTGGACCCTGCAGCTAGCTCACAGGCTGTTGCTATATGATATTACTCTTCAACAGTAGGGCCCATGGAGGAAAACGCCACCTTTCTACCATAACTCACAGCAGCCCTGAGCTTAGGCCAAGGTTTTCAAAGCACAGAACCCTGAAGTTAGACTCCTAACTAGAACGGGGTGAAATGTTTTGCTTGAATAGTTTATTTGCCGACAAATGCAGTTTTGGGGTGACTGAAACTATTCCCGGATTCTCGTCAATTTTGGCCAATAGTTTTGGCTGAATAAAAAATAAAAAAGCGTTTTTGGAAAAGTCAAAGTAGTTTGTTTTGGCATTTTGGAAATGAAATGATCCAACTTGAACTTCCAAATGACATTTCGTTTGGAAAGTTAGCCAGATTTTTTTTTTAAAGAGGGTAAAACCCACCCAGACATGCAACATACAAAATGGAAGAACATTTAAATTTCAGTTTGAAATGAAATGATTTTTTAAAATAATTTTGGTCTATCCACCGAATTGAAAGATCTGCTATTGGCTCCGCTCTACACCTAACTCCGTGTGTTTAGGCACATAAATAATTGGCTTGATTCTTTTTAAGTGAGCCGAGCACCATATGCCTTTCTTCCTCATCTGTGCAATGGGGATAATAGCATTTCCCTGCATCATAAGACTGCTGGGAGATGTTCAGCTGCTACTGTCATGTAAGAACCTAGACAGAGAGTGCACCTCTGTGTAAAAATGTTCATGGGTTTAAGACTAAAGCAAATAGGGTAACACATCATTCAGGGAAAGATGGCAGGAGAAACACCCCAGGTTGAGAACACAATTGCAGCGTTGGTGAATCTGGGTCTTACAGAGTTGTTTGTCTGGCCCCCAGAAGAGACCAGATGTCCTTGAGAAGGCAACACAGGATCTAAAGCACTCTTTGGATGGCTCATCCACCTAGCTGTGTGTGCATCATCAGCGTCTGACGACTAGGTGGTGGGATTTTCAAAAGGCCTTTGTGTTGCTGTGTAGGAAGGTGCAGGGACCTTCCCCCACTGCTGGGCCCCAGGAAGGGCAGCCGCCGCCCCAAACACAGCCAAGCCCGGATTTAAAACCCCCACCTGTCCGTCAAGGCCGGGAGCCGACCGGGACAGGCCCGAGCGACTGGCCAATCCCTTCCCCAGAGGGCGGGACTTCCCCCAGGCAAAGGGAAATAAAAGGCAGGGCCCGTCGCTCAGTCCGGGGCCGACGGTCGGCAGGGTCAGACCTGCCTTCCCGCCAGCTAGAGGCCCGGCCTGAGCTCCGCCTGGCCAAACCCCAGCGCGGGCCCTTGCCGAACTGGGAGCAACCCTCCCGCCGTGGGACTGACGACTGGATCGGACCCCCAGACACCCGGGGATGGGGCGAGTCCTTGGACCCTCGCGGTTGGGAAACCCCCCCTGAGGCGGGTCGTGACCTCGAGGAGCTACCTGCAGCACCCCCAGCTGAAGCCGGGCCAGACCTGGAGGAGCTACCCGAAGCTGAGGCCCCCACCGAATCCTGCGACCTAGAGGAGCTGCCCCTCGCGGAAGAGTTCCCAGACCTGCCGCCCGCCGACACAGAAGGCTTCCTGAACCTGCCCAGAGCCAGATACCCGGCGACCACCGAGGAGGGAGGTACCGGGGGCGAGAGGGGAGGAAGTGGCCCAGGGGCAGCCCCGGATAGGGCTGCGGTGGAAGGCCGGCTACCTCTGGCGTGTTACGGTCGGACCCCGCCAGAGCAGCGGCAGCGCCCCTGCTGCTACTAGGGCCCTGGGCTGGGACGCAGTGGAGTCGGGTAGGCCTGCGTCCCCCTCCCCCCTTTCCCGTAGACTCGGCAAACCGCACGACCCCTCCTCCAACCCGGCACTAGACTGGGTGCTCGCCCGCCCCTGCAAGGGGACCGGGGCGATAGACTCCGTGCTCGCCCGCCCTGCCAAGGGGACCGGGGCGATAGACTCCGTGCTCGCCCGCCCTGCCAAGGGGACCGGGGCGACCGACTCTGGTACTAAAGCTAATTCCCCATTGGTTTTCCGGAAGGTGCAGGGACCTTCCCCCGCGGCTGGGCCCCAGGAAGGGCAGCCACGTCCGACGGGCGACGCCCGCCGTCGTGCATGCTGAAACTCTGCTTCTGCTAAAGGCAATGAGAGTCTTGCAACGGAGTGCAATGGTATCAGAGGTATGTTAGTGTTCAAGACTTTTGAAAAGCCCGTTCAGAATGTCTAACCATGGTTTCATGCAGCAATACGCCCTCCATTCCGCTCCGTCTTCCCTGAGAGCTGCTCGCCCTCTGAATTGTCCCCCACCATGTTCCTGCTGGTTGACCACCCCTCGTCAGTCTAAGCACTGCACCCTTGTCACCTGTCCCCAACACTTGAGTGACCTCTAGCCCATCAGGATCCTTTACTCCTCTGCCGCGCTAAGCCCCAAACTTTCTTCTCTTGGCTTAGTTGTCAAATCCTTTGACGACACTCTCTCCCCCAGCCTTGATTCCTTTGCCCCCCCTCCCACTGCAAAGTCCACACACCTCAGCTCTGGCTTACCCCCCAAGAGCAGTTTCCTCTGCCCCCATGCCACTGAATGTGTGTTCCCTAGCTCCAGCGTCTTTGATGCCTGTCTCTGTCCATGCAATCAGACTATTGCTGTCAGGATGAAAGCTGTGGGATCCTTTCCCTGTCCAGTCCTGGATGAAATTCTGTAGCATTCTGTTTTGACACCTCCCCCCCTTTCTTGTTATTTACATGAAGTGATTTTGCTAGGAAGTGTTCTGCCCAATTGACCAGACCATGCAAGTCCTTGCCCACTGGCTCCCCAAACACTCAGATATCGCATACTCTAAATTAATTATCTCCCATCCAATTCTCCTCTCCCTGATGCAATGTTTAGTGGAAGTGGCAATATCTGCCTGTTGTTTCTTAATGCCATGTGCTGTCTGCTTTAGTGGATTTAGGGGCTAAGTCTCTGCTCCGGTGCGGTGGCACAAACTGGCCTGATGAAATTGGCCTTTGGAGAATTCCCTCTGCACAGGGGAAATCTCAGGGTGGCTGTGCTGCCTTCATCTCACTGCCCCAGAATAGAGGTGTGGCAGGAGTGTCCCTCTGCTTTGGCAATCCCTGGTTGCAAGAATAGCTCCTTGGGGGCCAAGGGCAGCGGAGCAAAAGTGAGAGCATCCAGAAGCTGGCTCAGACCCCCAATACCCCAGCTAGTCTCAGGGTGAAGAAAACAAAGCCACTTTTTCCCTGTCACCCACGGCTGGTCCTGGGGCAAGCTGATCTTGATGGGTTAGAGAATCTGGGCTCTACTCTTTAGCCTGCTCAGCTACGCTGTAGCGTATGGTGCCAGGGTGTGTGGAGCAGCTCGCACATGTGGGTTGGGGTGATCAGATGTCCTGACATTATTGGGACCGTCCTGACGTTGGGGGCTTTGTCTTATACAGGTGCACCCCATTGCTCCCCATTGTGATTTTTCACACTTCCTACCTGCTCATCCTAATGTGGGTGCCAACCAGTGATGATATCCAACCGGTTCGCACCGGTTCGCGCGAACTGGTTCTTAAAATTAAAAAAATGTAGCGAACTGGTTGTTAGCGCCCTCCCCTGTCACGCTCTGCGGGGCGCTGGTGGGTTTCACGCGAACCGGTCCTTAAAAAAAAAAAAATGTAGCGAACCGGTTGTTAGCACCCTCCCCTGTCGCGCTCTGCGGGGCGCTGGTGGGGTTTCGAATTTGACATTGGTGAGTGAGTTTCACAGCGGAGATTCTCCGCTGCGATGCCGAGTCTCCCCCTCCGCCGCCGAAATTGACAAGGCAGAGTCAATTTCACAGCGGAGAGTGTGCCC
>ML675617.1:29544722-29614599 GCA_007922155.1 Mesoclemmys tuberculata
GCCGAAATTGACAAGGCAGAGTCAATTTCACAGCGGAGAGTGTGCCCTGCTCCACTGCCGAAATTGACAAGGCAGAGTCAGTTTCACGGCGGAGAGTAGTCTGAAGTTCAGAATAGGTTCTTAAGCATCACCTGCCTTTATAGAACTGGTTATTGGCAATTTGAGATATCATCACTGGTGCCAACCTCAGGGCAGACTGTTCCAATCCTGGGCACAAACTCCAAACTGGCTGTGAGTTCTAAATTAGATTTAACCAAAGAAGCATCAAATGTGATCTCAAGTACTATAGCAACCTTAACGTGGAGTCACAGATAGTTCCCGTGGGTGCACCGGCCAGCCAAGCCTTTATTTCTGATAGATAGTCCCTTACCCCCCAAAATCACAATATGATTCACATTACTGGTTACTTCCAGTCCCAAAGGACCAGTCACACTTCAGATCACACACCAAAGACAGCACTTGTAGCCAATCCTTTAATACATTAATGAAAAATTTATTAATTAAGTAGAAAAAATTGAGAGTTATTTATGAGGTTAAAGCAGATATACATACACACACAAATGAGTTATAGCCCTAGGTTCCAAAAGTAATAAACACTGCTGTAATGTGCAAGCTCTATACAGCCTATTGGGCTAATCCAAGAGAAGCAGCTTGGGGATCCCTTGCTTATGCTTAGAAATGTTGCCTTCTCCAAATTCCAAGCAGCATAGTGATGACATTGTCTTCTTGAAAGGGTTATTACTCCCTTTCCCCAGAGTTCAAGCTGTGATGGGAAGAGTGTTCTGTCTTCATTGGTGTAGGGAAAACAATCAGCTGATGTTCCACAATGGCACGTCTACTGTCTATAGGCCTTCTTTTGTTGGTAAACTAGTATTTCACCCTTGCTGCTGCTGCTCTCCTGACTCGGGGGGTGGTTGGTTTCTGGTTTCAGAGCCAACACTTTTATAGTTACAGAGCAAACACTTAACTATTACCTTATACCATGGGATACAGAGATTAGACGTGGGATAATGCAGGCAGCAGTTCATAAGCATTTCAGAAGGTCTACACACATCTCTGTAAATCTCATACCTGTTTTAATAATGCTAATACGCGGGTGACCCAGACGGGTTTCTAGCTATTTGTCAATGTTCAGTGAGAGGCATAGCGACTCCGGCATGAGCTGGCCCCTGGTCTGCCAGCATCACATATGGTAAAAATCTTAATGGAAAAACTCTGACTCAGGGTATGTCTACAAAGAAAGAAAGGAAAATCCATGTTTGGCCTGTGCCAGCTGACTTGGGCTCACGGGGCCAGGCTGTGGGGATGTTTCATTGCGGGATAGACATTTGGGCTTGAGCTCCAGGGTTTTCTTTGCTGTGCAGACATCGCTGGGGGTCTGATTCTCTGCCGACTTCAGACCTTGAGTAAGCCCGTACAGATATGCAAAGTGAGGGTAAAATACCGCCCAGTCAGCATGGTACCATTTTATACCAACTTCGTACAAAGGGAGATGGCAAGTAAAGGAGAACCGTATCGAAAGCCGCAGTGGCCAAGCAAGCTGAGCACAGACTACGGACCTTGCAGAGCTCCTCAGGTCTGCAAGAGTAAAACTGCCGGCCCCCAGGAGGGGGGAAAACCTGGGAGGAGGAGAGCAGCGAGGCATTTTTACCCTTCCTATGGACCTGGAGTCCGCAAGACAATGAGCCTCTTTGAACACTGCCCCAAGGAGCTTACAAGTGTCAGGTTCGGTAGCCATTGTCTCTCAAGAGCCCCACAGCCCCGAAACACATCAAATTGGTCAGCTGCCCAGGGTCGCAGATCATAAGGACAATGGACAAGTTTCTTTGGACAAGTTTCTGTTTACTGTACTCTGTACTCCGATATCTGGGCTGCTCTCTCTTATTTGCAGCAATGGGCATTTGCTGCCCATTGTCTCTCATGTTTAGTGTCGTAATCTAAGGATGTGTCTACACTGTAATGTCAGCCCAGAGGTCAAAGTCAGGGTCAAGCCTCACCCCCCTTCCACCAACACACAAATCGTGCTTAAATCAGGGTTTGGACCCAAGGTTCCACGACCCCACAGGCATGGAGGGTCCAAGCCTGAGTCCAGCTAGAACCCAGGGTTCAAGCCTTGTTGCTTTGCTGTGTAGACATAGTCCCACTGGACTGGTGCTCTGGTAGCCTGCTAGAAGTATTCCACAAGCCCACAGGCTGACTTTTTGTCCTCTGGTCAGTCAAGTTTAGTGGACATTTAAGTTTTCCCGCCCTGCTCATGAACAAAGGGCTAGAGTGGCTGAATTTCGGGAGGGCACTAGGAAGTCTGGGATTTGGGTGGCTGTATTTGGGCCCACATAATGCAGTGTAGATGTTGGAGCCCCAGGGTTGGGACTCAGGGTTCAACAATTCCTAACCTGGGGTTACAGATGAGTGTAGATGCTCCAGCCCTACGTTAACAAACCCAGGGTCTGCTCACTTGAGTTCTACTGCACAGACGGTGCAGATATATCCTGATTGGATCAGCCTGTGTTAGATTCTGAGTGGATGGTACACGAAGACTCAATACACAGCTTCAATTCACTGAGGGTTTGCTTTTAAAGAGGATCCCAACCCAGGCTCCTTTTGCGTGCACAGAACTTGGCTTCCCGGGACAGTGAAGCTTACACGACACCCTTTGCTCACAGTGTGTCTTTTGGCACCATCTAGCTTTAAACCTGTTTGCCTCAATGGGCCGTTTGTGTAATTTCTATCATATCGGTCCCTGAAAAGTTTGTGTAGAAAGGTGCGCGTGTGTGCATGGGATGGGGTGTCCACCCCGCATGGGACTGGAAGGGGTTAAGGTGGCCAGGTAGGCCTATTAACTCCACAGACTGCACCTGGAGAAAGAGCCAGGGAGCAGCAATTGCTTGCAAGCAGGATCATCTTGGAAAGAAGAAGCAGGGCCTATAAAGCCAGGAAACTCAAAACAGAAAGGGGCAGCAGTCATTCCCTGGGAAGAGGGAGGAGGGTTTGGAACGCTGAGAGAGTTGGCTGGAGGGCTGAATCATGAAGAGGAGGCAGCCGTTCCTGGAGTGAGAGCGGGGTTGTAGGCCAGAAAGAATGTCAGCGTGCAACCGCAGGAAGGGGCATTGACCTGGTGAGTTAATCCCCAGAATGGCCAGGAGGAGGCGCCATGTCTGTGGTGAGCAGAGCACCCCGTCACAGTGCACAAAAGTGCAGCATGCACAAACAGAGGCTCATCATCATCAAGGCATGCACCAAAGGGATGTCATCTTCTTGCAGACTGAGCACCACCCAGACCAATATCTAGCTAGATCTTAAGGGGATCTAGTTGGATGTTCAGTGTAGGTCACTCTTTATGATCTTATTGCAAGACCATAGCTTTTGGGAACCATGTGGTTGCTGGCTGGGTACCAGCATAACAAATAGTCTGCTTTTGGAAAATCAGCTTGTCTGAAAAGCTAGCTGTAAGTGTGTGTGTGTGTGTGTGTGTGTGTTAATTTTAGAGGTGGACTCAGCCCAAATTCCAGATCCCAACAGCCCCTACTCCCCCCTGCAAACTTTGGCTAACTTACGGTCCTAGTCCAAGCTTTGCTGCTTAGCTCCTCTATATCATGTGATCTCTATGTGGGAACACCGAAGAGAAAATATCTATTAAACAATAAAATAGACTTATTGTGATGTATTTTCAGCCACTTTGGGGGAATTCTACAAAATTAAGTATCAGAATTGTTTTTCTTATTGGCAATTATTGATCTTTGGTGGTTCCAGTCTCCCTCATTAACACTTTTATTACCTTGTCAATCACAGCACACCCTGCGCTAACCAGGGGCTAAAAGGATTTACCATTATTAACAAAACTGTCTGCTGCCTGAGAGCAATAAAACCAGCTGAAACTATTGGGAGAGGGGGAAATCTACGGGGATTTCAGTGGTGTTTTAGCATAGGAACTGCAATTTAAAGTAAAAATATGAGAAGGAGCCAGTTCATCAGCTAGTGCAAATCATTGTAGCAGCGTTGAAATTGACAGAATCATATCGATAGACACCAGCTAAGGGTCTGACCCACAGGCTTGTCCCACTCAACTTGGTTCTTTTCCTTCTTTTGGAAGGTTTCCAACAGTGTTTTTCTTTGAAAACCTTTGAAATATTTGGGGCCAGATTTTCCAAAGAGCTCTTCTCACAGTTAGGTGCCTCCACCCAGCAGCTCCCCGTGTTCTCAGTGATGTTCACAATGCGAGCTTCTAGGTGCTGGTCCTTTTCCAAAACCCAGACCCAGGTGGATTTCATCACCTCTTTCTAGGAAAAATGTGCTCAGTTATATTTTTTCACCTACACCACTGATTGTATCATGGCTAATAACATTGCACTTCCTGTGTGGGCATCTACGGAATCTGTTTATTCTCTAATTATTTTTCTAACATTAGCCATTGGTCGCTATATATGGGCCAGATCCTCATTTGGTGTTAATTTGACTCGCTGTGGTCCATGAAAGTTGAGTGGGTGAGTAAGCCAAGGATAAAGCCTATTATTATTTTTGTTTGTATTGCAGTAGTACCTAAGAGCCCCAGTCACAGAGCAGGACCCTATTGTGCTAGGTGCTGTACAAACATAGAACTAAAAGATAGTCCTTGCCCCAAAGAGCTTACGATCAACAAGGCTAATTTGATTGACACCACCCGGGGATCTGGCCCAAGTGCATGCATGCCAGCATGTTTGCTTTGCTGAATCCTTCCTCTATCCTGTCTCCTCCACCCTTGATTTTTTCCCGCTGCAAAGCCTCTCTCCCAGCCCTGACTTACAGTCAATATCTGCTTCCTTCAGCCCTGCTCCCGTGTTGCTGGATGTCTCTGGAGAAAGTCTGGTGTCCATGCAAACTTCCTCGGCTGCAGTGTCATCTGTCTTTCACTGAAGTCAATGGGAACAGCAGAGTGCTCAGGACCTTTGAAAGTCAGTCATCTCACTTATATTTAGGCACCTAGGAGACTATTTTTAGACCTCCAGATTTGCAGAGCCTGGCCAGGATGCCTTGCCAAAGTGTAGCCACCTGAGTTACAGTGGAGATGGTGAATGGGGGTAGCTCAATCGTGCATAAGAGCTGTAACAAAGCAGGGTTCACCTCGTTACACAGAAAAACCAGGAAGCGGCAGCAAATTAGATTCTGCACCCACAGCTTGTGCTCCCCCCCACTGAAACTTTCCATTTCCTCTTGACAGTGTCCAAAGCAGTACATTTTCAGAGGCTCGGTGCATGAAGTGACACGGGCATAATCCTCTTACCTTCTGAATGGGATTTGTCTGTGTAAATTCTCCTGCAAGTGCTTTGCAGAATGTACCCTTTAAAATAACAGTGGGGCACACTGCAAAACCTCCTCGGCAGTGCCTGAGCCTTGCCCACTGAACGAACGACTATGGAAGGGCAGTACATCACAACCTCCACGGATGAGCTACCATAGCCAGCCGCTTCACAGTGGATAGATAGCACGTTTCATGTTCTACGGGCCGCACTCCACTCAATCTTCATTTCCGTAAAACTATCCGCAGTAATAATTTTTTCTATGGCGCTTTTCATCAGTACATCTCAAAGCATTTTACAAAAGGGAGCAGCACCATTATGCCCATTTTACAGAAGGGGAAACTGAGGCACAGAGAAAGGGAGTGACTTGTCCAACGTCATACAGCAGCAGAACCAAAACCAGGACCAGGTTTCCTGAATCCTAGGCCAGTGCACAAGCCACTAGGCCACACAGTAGCTCACTGATAGTTGATTGCTCTGCAAGCTTTTTCCTCGCCCCAGGTTACAATTCACAGGCCAAGTTTTTGGGCCAAGATTTTTCAAAAGTAGGAGCCTAGAGTTAATCTTCCAGTGACTGATTTTCTGAAGGGCTCAGAGCCCACGATCAGGGTCAGATTTTCAAAAGAGCCCAGCTTCTATTTAGGCACCTAAATAAGGTGACTGGATTTTTCAAAAGACCTGAGCCCCCAGCAACAATCATTGCTCTCAAAATCTGGCCACTTCGTTTGGTGGCCCAAATGGGAGCAGAGCACTTTAGAAAATTTGGCTCTTACATCCTTATTTAGGCTCCTAAATAAACAGCCTGATTTTCAGAAGTGCTGAGTTCTCCTTGAAGTCAGTGGCAACCACTTCACGTCCAGTGCCTGTGAAAATCAGAGTATTTTTGAAGGTGCCTCATTACACACTTAGGGTTACATTTTCAAAAGCACTTATGTGGCTTTGGAGCCTAAATCCCACTGACTTCCAAGTCACCTACAGCACTTCTGAAAAGCCAGGCAGCTAGCACAAGGAAAGAAGCAGTTGACGCAAGGCATGTGATGGGTAAATACAGCTATTAAAATTATGGCTGACTCTAAATATAACCATCTTTCTGTGCCAGTTTCCTGTAATTTGCATGTGGAATTAGCATCTCATTAATATCTTACTAGGGATAATGAAAACGTAATGATAAAAACAAGCCCAGCATATGCGGAGGGGGACAGTGGTGGAAGAAACCAAATATGAGAGTGTTTTTTTCTTGGGCGATTAAATGGAAACTCAGTCATATTCTACGTATCAACTCAATGGTTGCCATCATCGTGGTATCTGAGGGCCTTGCAATCACTCATGGATTTGTCTTCACGGCACCGTTGTGAGAGTGGGGGAGTATCTTTGCCATATGGATGAAATTAAGTGATTTGGCTAAGGTCTCCAAGGAAGTCTGTAGCAGAACCAGTGATGGAAGCCACTCTCCTGGCTCTCACTAGACCAGGCTAACAAACGCTCACTAGTAGCTCTGGAATGGGACAACAACTTGGGAGGTACCGTGGTTGCACTTCTGGCTTTGCTCTCTTTTGGTCTTCCATGTTGCACGGTGGAGAAACTTGCTGGGCGATTAGCTGACAGTCGGTTTTCATCAGACAGTTTCATTTAATCAGGGTTTTGGGCCCATGTGGCAGTCGTGCACCTAGCTCCCACGGCAAGCAGTAGTGCCCCAGAAGGCCAGCTAGCTGACCGTCAGCACATTCAGGCTCAGCCGCCGCCAGGATGATGTCCCGAGCTGGCTGCCTTTGGAGGAAGCACTATCTTGTTTTTTGACTCTGCGTACTCGGCAGCAGAGGCCTTGTGCCATTTTGAAAGCAACGCTTTATTTCATCCCTAGCCTGTGGGAATTCTGGCAGCGAGGTTTGCTTTCCCCGATATTAGGCTGCCTTTGGAAGCAATTGGGATGATGAGGCCTCCCAGGGCATTTGCTATAAAAGTATTAGCCCCCAGTGTCTTTGCCAAATTCCAGTTCTAATAGCTACCTAATCTGCCCACTTCAATTCACTGCATTGTCTCAATTAGACAAGGCAGTCTTCTCTGCCTCCTCTATTAAACGGCCTTGTTGTATTGCTGTGTCCTGTTCCACAGCTGCTGCATTCCATCCGCTTTCCTCCTTGTGGCTACAGGACACAGACAGAGTTTGTTCCATCTATTTTCAGGCTCATTTGTGCCAACAGCTACTTTGTAGCAAGGTGGGATGTGAATCTACCCTGTCCTGGCCTGCCATGGACTAAATGTCCGTGTTCGTTAGTGTGCTGTGATCTAGTCCTGTTTCAAAGAGCTCTAACGAACTGTTAATGCTCATCAGTAGAGTCCATGGGGGCAATTAGTTCTCAGCAGGCTAGTCTGGGGTCAATTCACACCCCAGTTTGCCACGAACTAACTGGTTGTGTAGGCAAGCCCCTTTGTACTTACGTGGCCCCCGTTATCACTGTATCCGAACATCTGGTAATCTCTAATGTATTCAGCCTGTGCGGTAGAGAGGTGCTTTTATCCCCATTGTATGGATGGAAAAGTGAGGTGCAGAGTGAAAGACTGTTGCCCAGATCTTTAGAGAGATTTAGGTGCATAATTCCCATTGAAGTCAATGGGAGTTTGGCATCTAGGGCTCGATTCATAAAGGGAATTAGACGTGTGACACTCGGCATCATGGAGCCTCACTTTTCGGTGTCTAAAAGATCACAGAAACGCACTGAGATGTGCAGAGCTTGAGTTCAGCAAAGTCGCCGCCGTTAGACCGACCTATCTGGATCGACTGAGCCGTCAGTGAAGACCTGCTGCATTGATCCAGAAGTCGACGCAGTAAAACCACCCCCTCAAGTGGCGTAGCGCTTGTCAATGGGAGCGCGGTTCCCGTCGGCGCAGTGCAGTGAAGACGCTGTGCAGAAGGGAAGCGCAGCCATTGACAGGAGTTATGCGAGCTACTCTGCGTAGCTTGCGTGACTCCCGTCGACTGCCACCGAATCGCCCGGTCAGCATAGACCAGGCCTTAGAAACATAGGCACCCGGGGAGGTTAGGTGCCGCCTCAGCTATGGATTTGAAAACATCAGTGGCACCGACGGTAGGTTAGGGCTACCTGCCTGTTTAGGTGCCTACATCCCTTTAAAATTCTGACTCTTAGACCCTACCTTAGTTCAAGTAATAACTGACATAGCTGATAACCTACAGTGTCACAACTCGCTGTATTTCCCTTTCCTGTCACCCTCTCTTTTAATGCTCACGTATGAAAATAATTTGTACTTTCAACAGTTCTGTTTCTCTCGAATAAAAATGTCCTCCCCAAAACGTAGTAATTACGGTTAGTCCATAGACTGTCGTAACTAAAAAAATCGAAATATCTCAGGTATAGTTTTCTTGGGTCTAGTTCATGTGAGTAAAGGCTTTACATTTCAAGCTACAAATTGGAAACTTCGGAGCTGTTTCATGCCGGTTCTGCAGCCATTGATGTCAATGGGAGTTTTATTGCAAATGCAGGATCCGGTGTTCGGAGTCAAAAAAATAGGGAATAGGAACAACCTTGATGTCCAGAGCAATATTGTCTTAATTAATTAATTGTCTTAATGAGCTGCACTGCTGACAAAGAGGTATCATGACTGGGACTTGAATGTTGGTTGGGTTGTGGTATATGAAAGCGCTGTGGAAATCAGATGCAGATAAATCAGAGAAACACATGCAAACGACCCTTTGGGGATTCCAGTGAGCTGTTTCCTCATCAGATTTGGCTGTAATGTATTGGATTATATAAAAATCACCGGTAATGCAGACCGCACAGAGCATGGAAATGCTGTTCAGTTCCTCTTTATAAGTATGTTACTAGTAATAATTTAGATCTGCGTTCATCTAAGAAGGTTGATTTCCTGGATCTGTAGACTCTTTAACTCATAAATGACTTAGTCTAAGCCTGATTCTTTGCCCCAACATTTGAAGAAGCAAAACAAATGGTGAAATTCCACATAAAGTATCTCTCTACTCTCACATGCATGGAGTCTCCCCAATATCTTATCGACATATCATGGTCTGCCTTCTGATGGACTCCTGCAGGAATGCACGTAGTGTCTGCTGTGGGCATTGTACTGCAGAGAGGAGCTGGAAAGAGAGAGAAGAGGAGACCCTAGTTCCTATGTCTAGGCAGGCTGGACTGATGATCCGACGAATAGGTTTGGCTGGGTGCGGGTTTTCCCAGTGGACAGTTTAGGTTGGCGTCGTACACTCAGAGCAACCAATAACTGGGATGAACTCTTCAGAGTTGCACTGTGGGGCTTAATCAAGGCAAGGCTCAAGGACTTGAGGTAAACTAACAAGGAGTGTTTTGTTTAACATGATTACAAAGGCCCCATATGCAACAGAAGAGGGGTGCCTAGTTATCTCACTTTCTAACTGCTTCATGCCCTTTTCTTTCCGCCTTAGAAAGGGGCTGATCAAACACTGTGACACTCTCCCCAGGATACAACCTGGAACTGTAACCGCTGTGCCCCCTTACCTCTCCAGCCTGGACAGTCTCTGACAGGACAAGACAATCCTAATTACACAGCTCTAAACCTCTGACTAATTCCTCGTCGTTATGATCTCCTGCGTTAGGCTGATAAGAAATTCCATGCATAGTGTGGTTTGCTTCCCAGCACCAGTGTGACAATGATGATCCATGCTGAAATAACATGGTGTTCCACTTCATTACTCCAAGATTTGTCACTTTTATGTCACTTTTATGTTCGCTGGGAAAAAATGTATGTACTGCATAATTTTCAGAAGGCGGGCTATGGAATTTCCTTATCTTTCTTCATGAGAGCACCTGTGGACCAAGGAGTTAGGATGGGGTGCACATGACACCAAATCACTGTCCTCATTGCCTCTGATGGGAAACGACATGTTACATCTGGCCTGCATCACCCATCGTCGGTAACAGTCGCATAGTTAAGGAATAATCTCATTGGAATTCACATTCTTCCCACAGGTTAATGATCCTCTGCGGCTCCATAGACTTTTCCACATCAGTGGTCCTGGCTGGGGTCCCAGGGCAGGTTTTACAGGGGTAGTTATGTCCCTCCTCCCCCTTTCATGGAGTAAGGATGGACAAAGTGGTTTGGCTGGGGGGAAGCTGCAGCTTCATCCTAGGTCTTGAGCTGAACTAACCTCAAATGCTTCTAAAGGCCCAATAGGTGAAGGACCCTCACCCCTGGAATGGACTGTAAGCTCTTTGGGGCATCTTTATGTCCTGGTTTTGTACAGCACCAAACACCATGGGGTCCGGTCCGTGTTCTGGGCACTACTGCAATACAAGTAAATAATGCTGCTGATCATAACCCATGGCCTTTGTCGACAAAGTTATAGGATCCAGTACGTACCACAGCTTCCAACTGCCTGGCCCACTGCTTTCATGCTGCACGGAGCAGTGCAGCCGGTGATGACAAGGGTGGGCTGGGAAAGGACCCATGGGATGTGAGGTTGGGCCAGGCTACGGAAGAGCTAATGGCTAGTCTTGTGGTTCTGTGGTGCTGTTAGAGGACCCTGGAGTTGTGGGCTCAGTTCCCGCCACTGCCATAGCCTCACTGAGTGACCCGTGGCAAATGGTACGAGCCCTCTGTTCTTCAGTTCCCCATTTTTAACCTGGGGATTATAACAGTGGTCCTTTGGCGGTCAGGTCTAACTGCCCTGGGGGAGCCGACAGCCTTCATTCGAAGGCGGCCACCTCTCGAGTCTTATCTGAAAGGCCGGCGGCGAAGGGCTGAGCACTGGATCGAGGCAGGTGGTCTTTGGGGAAGGATAGCGTCGGCGGGCACCAGTTTGCGGAGGGTCCGAGGGGAGAATACCGCAGGCAATGGCATGACCATGTGCCCACTAGAGAATGGGGCTGCCTTTCCAGGCTGAGGGACAGGCGCACGGGAAGGTGGAGTGTCATTTGGAAGAACAGGGCTTACGTTGATCTGAGGTGATGATTGGATTTGAGCAGATGATTTGAGCTGGCACGTGGGGTTGCAGAGCCACTCAGGTTTGGCCCGTCTGTCACGATGATGGGGGGCGGCGAGAGAGGCAGCCAGGCCAAATGTGAGTGACTGGTGGCCTGACGCATGGGGTTGCTGCTCATGTTTGACTCTGTCATGATGGAGGGGCAGCTGGGTCAAACCTGAGCAATGCTGTGACCCTGTGTGCTGGGTGGAATGCCTGGTGTGCGAAGCCGGGCTCAGCCCTATGGGATAGAAGCTGCCACTGTGGGGTGAGTGTGGGGCAGGCCGTCACACACCTGGGGGCAGGACCAGACCTTGCCCTCAGGATCTCCCACCCCAGGGGCAGTACTGGGCCCTTGCAGGCAGAGGGAGGCTAGTGGGGGGTGTTACAGTCAGTGGGGCAGGGGGAATATATGAAGAAGAATGGGAACCATTCCCTGGGACTAAGGGAGGCTAGGGCTTGGTAGGGGAGTAGAAATATTTAAGGGTTGCTGTTCTATGCTTGCTTGTAATTCCTAAAGCCTTTCAATCCCATGGAATAATGCTTCATGAAGTGAGGTAGAATAGATAAATTAGGATTTATACACTCTTTTTATTTATCTATGGTCGTTTGAGGTGTTTTATTAATGTCCTTGTAATTAAAAAAAAGAAATAAACCAACATTTTTTGATGGATAAAATGAAATAGCAAGATATTTCCAAAAAAATAAAATGAAAATATCTACAAAATTAAAAGAATTTCCCGGGGCTCTCGTTCTAGCTAAGGGTCTGCTGGCTGTTGCTATACAAATGCCGAGGTGGATTCCAGCCATTCTTTCCTGGAAGCTTTTTGAGTTCGTTATGAGAAGATGGAAGATTTGAACCTAGAGCATTTTTATCAAGCGCACACTGAGCCCTCTGAACTGGAGCCGATAACTGAGAAATGACTCCAGGCGTCAGAATCTCAAATCTTGCAGGACTCCAATTTGGAACATGCCCTGGCTGTAATTAAATTGCTCACTGAGAGAAAATGATTGCTCGATTCCAAAGTAAATGTCAGTAAATCTTAGAAATGAAAAGGAGGGTAATGATGGGAATACATTTTTCTTCACAAAAGCCCTCGCATGACGGAAAAGGGAGCAAAGGGAGCTTTGCAGTTCCCCTTTCTGCAATTATGTGCATTGACAATGTGCTCAGGACACAGAACATATGAGCAAAAGCTACTGTGATTTCAGGGATGGGAGAAAAAGAAGTGTTGGCAGTTCTGGATTCGTAATGTGGCTGGGTTTTTCGAAGGAGCCTAAAGGAGTTAGGCACCCAATTCAAATAGAATTTCATAGTGCACTTGTGCACCTGTTACACATATTGAACAGGCAAACACCTTCATTAAAAGAGACATTAACTTTAAAAATCACATTTCTCTCTGAAAATCTCAGACCTACTATGGTGACAGGTAACTCTGAAAATACTAAAATTGAAAGAAATTAGAGAAAACACTCTTTATTTTGTCAGTTCGTTTACTTGGTGCATTTGACAGTAATTTTTGGCCAGGATTTTCAAAAGTAGATGGCTCAATTTAGACTTCTAAATCTTACCTAGGCACCTTCTGAAAAAGTCTGATTAAAACTAGGCAGGGAACGGTTTTCCCATCCCTTGAATATTTTCAGGAGTTCTAAATTTTTTCCCCATCTTGAATTGGCGTGAAAAGTCAAAATCTTGAAAACATTCAGGAACAAAAAGAAAAAAAGAAACCAACCCAAATGAATTTTGATTTGTGTCAATCAAAATATTTAATTTAGATTTGACCCTCTTTAAAAAACCATTTTAGGCTAATTATCTTACATTTCAAAATGAAAAGTCATTTCAAATAGGAAATTCAATATTTTTCATTTTGAAGATGTCAAAATGTTTAATTTTCACAATTCCAGAAGTTTTTTCCACCTTTTTTTGAGTCAAAACCAAAACTGTTTGCCAGATTTGATGACTTTCTCAACGCATCAACATTTTTCAAAGAAAAAACAATGAGTTGAACAATTCCTGACCCTGCAATAGGCCTGATTTTTGAGACTATAGAATGACCACTGACTTCAATGGGAGCTGCTAGGTGTTTGACACTTTTGGGGAAATATACATCACCTATGTGGGTGTCATAACCATGTGATATTTTGCAGTGCCAGGTGATCAATTTATCATGTACCTTTGATCACTTTACATGACATCTGCTCATTAATCCATCTCTTCTGGGTCTGACTTTGTTATTCCAAATTCCTGAGTGGCTTCAAACAGCTGCCAGTAAAATAATAAAAATTAATAATAATTAATAAAATACCAACCTGCATGTAAATGTTTCCTTCTATTTCAGTCCACATGAGAGCATATTACTGGGATGGGGAAAGTTTCCCTTGGCATAATAGTTGTAAAGGCTCCTGGTCTTTTTGTGTGTGTGTGTGTATAGGAAAGCAAAATAGTTTTTACAAGTGTTTTTTTTTTAAGTGTTTTTCATGGCTCCCACTGTGCCCCCTGCAGTTGGATTCTTGGTCACTAGGACACCTGGCTTCATAGCTGTAGGGATACAAACATAGTCCCAATACACTTTTTAAAAAAATGCCTACAATTCATTAACTCTGATATTTGCATATATGTAATGCTATAGTATTAGAGCTTTATTGGCACTCATTTGGATAAACTGCGTAACTCATAGCTTCAGCGCTTGCACACATCGCTGTTCTCTCTCTCTCTCCCTCTCACAATTATTTTATTTTTTCTTTAGAGTATTTTGGAGCAGGTGGGAAACTGCAGTAAATTTAGATCCCAAACTAAAATGAACCATTGGAAACACCAGTTAAAGTGAGGGAGATTAGATCAGGGTTAGCTGCTAGCACCTTATGACCAACTACACTGAGGTAAAAAGTGCTAATCCCTGTCTAGACTTGGGAAAAGGTAACTATTATGTCAGGTTTATACCAACATCTGTGAGCTAACTCTGACCTAACCTCGACCCCTATATTTAATCTAGACAGGTCCATTGACTTGTTTCTTAGATTTGCCTGAGTTGATATGGTTATTTAAACAGTTTCGGCTAGGTTTTGAAATTAACAGCTCATTGAGGTTAACTGAAACGGATGGAATGCTGAATGGTAGAATTAACACCTTTGTTCCTAAGATTAGTTGGTTTGAGACAATTTTCTGCAAGGTCAACAGAACAGAGCTACATGCATCATTTTGCACGGTGACGGCTATGCTTTCACACTGGAAATGAAATAGCCTTTTATTTATTTATTGTAATGGATCCTTAAATTCTGAGGAAGGCAGCAAAATGTAATTGAAGATCTTAAAAATCCTGGTATGATTTTTCCAGCGGTTCTAGCAACGAGTGATTCCCACTCTCCTTAGCTCTGCTCGTGAACAATTCAAGATTTGTGCCAGCAGCAACCTGCTTTGAAGACTGTAAAGAGAAGTCATTTGTTTTACAGTTAAAAATGTCTTGAATTGAAAATGAATTGAGTCCGATTTCCTGCATCTAGATAACACGGGGCCAGTTATTCTAAAGGTCTTCACACTCAGCAACTCTCACTGGTTGGCAATTTCTGAAATACTTTTCTGAACTGCCATTGGTCTCAGTGGTAGTTATTGGGTCCTGAGTCCTTTTAAGAATCTGGCCACTTCCTCTAGATTTGTAAACAGGAGCTCAGCACTTTTGAAAATCTGTCCTGTAGCCTTTTCTCTGCTTAGGGTCTTGTTAGAAGACACCTCCAATTTAAAAACATTTGTGGCCTATTACAGCATGACATGATTTAGAGACATAGACTCTAAACCCATGCTGTTTTAATGCAATGATCTCATTAAAGCTGCTATAAGAAAGGGGTGGGTGTACCATTCACAACTTTCCATTCCACAGAGTGGGCTGGTGGGATGATTTCATCTGATCAGAAATCCCATTAGGCTTGATCTTTCTCAGCCATATTTATAGGGCAAATTGACCTGACCCCACGATTGCGTTCCTCTCACCCACATCCTCTCAGTCAAACTCCAAAGGGCATGGAAGTGCCAGCTGTCTGATTCTTTCTCTCATTGACTCATCATGCTGAAGTCAGTGATTGATCCTTTCAGTGGGGGCGTACTGATCACATTAATTTATTCATGTGCTGCCCCACTGTGGGAGCAGATCTGACTTTCCAAATGCATTTTTCAAAGCTCTTTAACAACTGAAGAGCAGTGCTTTGGATGTCTGGGAGAGGGTTCCATTTGGAAGCATTGAAGAGGGAGGGCTATTAGAGGTCACTTGTTGGGGGATAAATGTATAGGTCAGGGGGAAATGGATAAACATGAAATGATATCTTTGCTAATAGAATATGGAGACACTTCACAAGACGTGACATTATCACTGACATTTGGTCATATGCCAAATTATATTGACGTGCTACGTTAACGAGCTGCTGGCAAAATGTCTTCAGCATTAAATTAAGTTAAAATATTCTGGTGTGTAGTGGAAATTAATTGGAGTGAATTTCACAATAGATGAAATTCACTCCAATGTAGATGCCCAACTCCAGGTCTGTGTGCCACGGAAGTCCCACGTAAGGTAAGCATATTTTCAAAAATCAGAAGCCGGGACAGTTTTGTGGCAACACTCTATAGGGTCACAAAATACTCCAACAAAAGGAAACATCACTGGTTCAAAAGCAACAAGTGCACGTTTCTCAGAGAGAGGGATCATTTCCAGTTCCTTCCTGCGAGCATGAGTCTGTCATGGAATCCTGAACACGTGTTAACATTCTCTGCGAGCCAAAGATGGTGTCTAAACCCTTTCAGTGTTTTTCTTCACTCTGAATACTGTTCATCACACTGAGCGCTTTTTCCAGTGGACTGTTGCAAACACAGAGCAAAGTCCACTGGGTAGAGCGGCACATCTTGAACAACTATGTTGAGCTATAAAAAACACCACCACTTTGATTGATGAAATGAAAAACGACATCTCAGGCATCCTGAAAAAAATTCCTGCGGTGCTATTATGAAACCAAGTTCTTTTTCATAATGAGACATCTAGGGTGTAATTCTGGTTCTCATTCACATCAGTGAAGCCAGAATTTGACACCTTGACTTTTTAGTCCCAAGTTTTCCCCAACCATTCACCATTTACCAGCTGCTGGATGGAGTGAGTGGCTTTGAACCCTTAGGCATTGCCTGTGCGAAGGACTCCTCTGTTAACTGGTTGGCTGCAATCATTGCGACTTTGATCACTGTCAGCTGCACTCTGTCCACTAATTTCTGCAGAGGCTACTTCTGCTTCTGGTCAGCCTCAAAAAGTCAACATTTCCAACCAAGAGAACCAGCCAGGAGCACGTTTCCTTTTTTCCTTCCAGATTTGGAACTTGTCAGCCCACTCCAAAGTTATAGTGGCCCAAGATTTACCAAATTCAATCCTGGACCCAGCCACAGGTTAAAATCCAAGATCTCATGAACCACCAGCACTGCAAATGGGAGTATTATGTCATTCGAAATAAATGGATCCTCTTCCAATTGCATATTGCTTTTGTTTCTGTGGGTATGTATGAAAAAATACAGTAACATTGTAAACGAAGGGGAAGATGAACATTATGAAGGATAGCAACAGGGGCTTGCTTTTGCCCACCAGAGAAGGATTTTGAATGGGCAAATGAAGTTTCGTTTGGAGTCGGATAGACAAGCTCTCTTGTTTTGCTTGACTATTGAGCATTCATTGCTAATGGGGATTGGATCTAGAGCTGCTGCATTAGTTATTTTTGCAATATACACAGCAGTAGGGCATTTTACCTGGATCTTTTAGCAAGAAACATAAGGGGGCAGATTCTCATTTATATTAAAGCATCTTTACAGCTCTCTGGCAATAGGTCCTTAAAGTGGGTAACATTACATTTACATGCCTGAAGGAAATAAAGGAGCCTTGGTGTACATCAGAATCAGGGCCAAGATGTTTGTTAAACATGTCTCTCTATATTGACGAAAGTGTGTCTACCTGGTTCTCAGTATCAGCCAACCTTGGAAATTGACTAGCATTTAGTCCGTGAATCTGTCATTTCCTGTATGATAAGATAATTATAATAAAACCAGAACTGACAAGTGATGTTTTGATGTAAACAATGAGCAAACAAACAGATCAATAAATGCTGAGCAAGGCACGGTTCACCTCATATTGTATTGACTTACTGCAAAAATAATGGATTAACAAAATGAAAATGTGTTCTGTTCTATCTGAGTTATGGTCAGTGGTTACATATAATATAACACAATATATTAACGCAGATGGGACCCGCTGGTACAAGAAATAGGCACGCACAGAATGTGCTATCTCCAGAAGTGCACAGCAGCCCATTGAAATGTGTTACACAAAATATGTGAGGAAACAAGAGCAACAGTAAATTTATATTATAGCCATTGAAAAAATGTGAGAAAGATTCATAGTGCTAAAAGCATCATTTTTGCGTCATGTTAGTCCAGCTGTGCAATGTTTGAAAGATTTACAGGGTCAGTAAATAATGACCAAACGTATTTACAGAAGTTTACCGTTTGGTAGCTTTTATTTTCGCTCTCATTTAGACTATTTACGAGAAGCGGAAATCTGCGTTTGTGTAGGCTGATTGCTCATTAGAATGAATGTGTACTGCAGAATGACTAGTCAAGCAAATACAGAAATATTTACCTTCTAAGGCATTTAGTTCCAAAAGGCAGACTATCATAAAGCAGAGGGGACAGAAGGAGATCCAATGTGGTTGAAGAAAAGTGGGGCCATAGAGCCTAATTTTATTTTTTTCCTACATAGCTGTTAAGGCAAGAAGGCACCTCTATGATCATCTGGTCTGTCCTCTTGCATAGCACAACCTATGCAGAATTTTGTCCAGTCAGGTTACGGGTTAATTACAACACTCCTTTAAACATTTTCCTTGCATACTGGGCACAGCAATTAAAAATGAATAAAAGTGTGGCCAGGTTTTAAAAATATCTCAGCACCAAATTGCCCCCATTTAGGCATCTAAATGAAATGGCTGGGTTTACACGTATGCCTCACACACAAAAAGAACCGTGTACTAAAATCTCTTTTCTCGCAGAATAACACCACGAGCTGATGTGCATCATAACGAACTGGAGTTGCAATTGGCCATTGCAAGGCAGGTAAACAATCAGAGGGTCTGATACTATGTCATAAAAATTGGAAATTAACAGAATGATCCCTGCAGCCACATAGACTCCGTGTGCGGAGGATGGTGAACATATCTCTTTATTTCTTATTCAAGGAGGTTCGGATGATAGCAGTTGAAGAATGGGCCATTGTTGAGGGAAAGCAGTTTTCTATGTCCATGGAGGTGTAGCGATGGTGGTGGTGAGGAAGGTTTTGGGAAACAATAACTCGCTGTTACGAGCAGTTCATTGCCTTAAAATGGATTGCAGATGCCCCTCTTCTTCCCCCCCGAATAGAGCATTCTGATAGCTCTATGAACACACATCTTATCTTCCTGTGGAAAATAACAGGAATGCCTGGTCAGGAATACGGTGTTATAGGGGATAATCATGCCCGCTTGGTTAACTGTGATACTTCACGACATGGAATGTAATTTATTTTAATAATAATAACTGACTAACAACTACTTCGGTGGATAAGCTCATTTCGGGATGAATCTACTGCAGCCGCAGAACTTCACGAATGTATTGCAGCCAAAGTATTTTTCCTAAATCCCAGGGTTCAGCCCGGTTCCAGGTCAGGAGAGCACTAAACATCCAGGGGAAAACTGTCAGAAGAGCTCTTGAAAATCTGCCACGCTTCACTTTTGAAAGTGGAACCCTAAGTCTTGCTTATGAAAATGTTACCTCCAGTCTTGGCTCGGGGTCTGTTTTGAGGTGGTATAGTTTGTAGCAATCAGGATGTTGCAGGGTGTCGCACAGGAGACCTGGGTGCTATTCCTGGCTCTGCTGCAAACTCGCTATGTGACTTTTTTTTAGGTGACACGTCACCTCTTGATGCCTCTGTTTTTGCTCCTGCCCTTTTTCTGTTTGGTTTGTAAGCTCTTCTGGCAGGGACTGTCTCTGACTCTATGAATGCAGTGTCCAGCACAATGGGGCACTGATCTAGGTTAAGGGTTTTAGGCCCTATTGTAATACCTGCAGTAATGATAATAATCGTTTCCAGCTGAGTGGACTGCTGGATTTGGTCTAATCAGTATAGACCATGGGGCTTGGGAACCAGAAAATATTTCAGTCTAACAAGTGAGCCTCCTTGTCAAAGGACCACGTCCTAATAACTCAGGTATTGTGTATTAATGTATGCTAATTGAGTTTACCCTTGTCAATTGATATCATCCCGTTATTTGCAAGCACTGCCTGCTAAGCAGTGGGGTGTTTTGGAGATCAGATTACTTTCTCAAAGTAGTGCTGTGAGGGGAAGAGAAGAGGGTTGGCTCTGGAATAGAAATGGTGATATTTGTGTTAGAGGCTGCAATTGTGTCTTTGTTCCTGGGCTGAGAAATGTGGATCATCTAAGGCCAGGTAGCAGAATCCTAGCACGCCGCTGCTGCCGGCACACATCTCTGGAGGATGCTTTGCAATATCACTTCATACTCTCCATCCAAGAGCCTGAAACTGATTTGATAAGCATTGCCGCTTCGGTGCTCAAAGACAATCCTGTTGTATTCTTTGCAGCCATAGGCAATGGGGATATCTGCTGGCTGAGGGTTTGACCCAGAGTCTGACGACTTCGCTACACTTTGGATCAGGTACTGAGCAGCCAGGATTATTTCCTTTGGTGCTGCCAGGCTGAAGGCTGCTGGGTGGGATTTAAATTAGGCTCAGCCCCACCCTCATTCCCAGGCAGTGGGGGCTGGAGTTCTTTTGCCCAGGCTGTTGAGAGAAGATTGCAGGGACCCACAACCTTGTCAGCTAATTAGGGCATGGCTTTGTGTTGGGTCACACTTGGCCAGGATTTGTCTGGGTGGAGGAATGGCTTGGATACTAGAAGGACCCAGAAATGGCATCAGGCACCCCAAAAGGAGTCATTTTGCTCTTAATTTTCAGTTAAATCTGCGATTAATTTGGCTGCTTCAATAGAGGCCGAGACAAAGCCTGTTTCAGCTGCAGTCATTTAATTAGAGATAATGTTTCAAAAGCAAGCGGGTACAGAGTTTAAACGAAAGAACATCGAACATCCAGGCAGAGGGTATGGGTTATTAGTGGGTACAGAGTTGGAAGGGGGTCGGGGAGTACACCAAAAGCATAACCCGTGGTGTCCTGGATGCGGTGTAGTAGTAGATTTTACGGTAAACAGAGCATAACAGTAATTAGGGAACATCACGTATTACAAAGGTTACATGGGGTGCGGTGACGGGGAAGCATATAAGTCCATAGTAGCGAAATGTCCCTCATTGAGTCTGTGGGGTGGTGGGAGTGGATGGTAGGTCGATGGGTTCCGCTCGGTGGCGCTCCTCCTTACTCCTCATGGTACTGCCTGTGTCTGGTGATGTGTTCGATGTAGATGTCTCGTGACCACTGGATGCTGTCACACACCATGAGGCGCCGCATCAGGTGGGCCTAGTGGCAGCTGACGCCGCAGGCCCGCAGCACGCCCTCATTGTGGAGGTCCCAGGCGCCCAGGGCTCCAACGATCAGGGTGTGGACCTGGACCCCGTAGCCCTTCCCTACCCTGCAACATTTTTCGTGATGTTTCAAAATCAAAGTTTTATCAACATTTTTATGAAAATGATGATCGATAGTGTTCTATCAGAGTTCTTGTGTTTGCTGAACACAGTTTTCAGTAAATAAAATTAAGGGAATGGTTTCGATAACCACAAAATTGTTGATAAACAGATCAATAAACAGTGTGAAAAAATTTGAAAAAAAAAGAAAACTTGTATTTTCATTTGGGGAAAAAAATCTGTTTTTCCAACAAAAAATCTATACCTTGGAAACTGTTCCTCCAATAAGAGGACCAGTCAATCAGCCAGATTCTGCTCTCAGTTACCTGGAATAATTCCTCTGACTTCAGATGTGTCCCGGTGTGAAAGAGTTCAGATTCTGGGCTAGCGCTGTGGGCTAGCCGTTGGAATTCACAGCCCTGTTTGGCACGTCAGTTGGGTCAATATGCTCAGAGGAAGGGAGAGCAGGCGATGTAGGTCCAATTCCACAGGCACACCCGTCTGTGTGGGATTAATGTGACTGGACTGTAGGATCTGCCCGAGGTGTGCCCTTCTACAGTAGATCTAATCCCAATATACTGGTGATGGGGTGTGTGATCCACACACATGGGTTAACTAGGGGTTAACAGGAGCCTGAGCTCAATTAGGCAGGGCACCTGGAGCAGTGTTAGATATAATTACTGGTCACACCAGCTGGGAAGGGCTGTGGGTGGTAGGCTGGTTGGCTGGTTGGCTGGCTGGCTAGCGAGGAGACCCAGGAGAAGGGTAGCTGAGGTTTCCTCTCTCGGGTTCGAGGCAGAGCAAAGCCTGGAGTTAGAACTGAGGGTCCTGAGCCGAAGAATGCCTGGGAGGCCAGGACGGTAAAGCCTCGGGCCAGAGGTGGTTGTGTTGTCCTGAGTCAGGAGAGAGCAGAGGCTCCGGGGGCCTTGGACTGGTGTTGTAGGGGCTGTGGGGAGAGAGGGGAGAGCTCTGCAGTCCCTCTCTTGTGGATAAAGTGCTGTGAGGAACAGGCAGGCTCCTACAGGGTGAGGAGGAAGTCTGGCGGGGCACAGGACGGGAGCAAAGCTCCTGGGGTGACCCCGCACCAGGGCAGGAGCCAGACCTCTGTGGAGAAGCCCTGGGAGGTGCTGATCGTGGCACAGAGCCAGGGAGGGGCGGGGGAGAAGGCCAGGGGAACGGCTAACGGCGGGGAGCAGTGCAGGGAGGCAGTGGCAAGGTGTCTCATTGAGCAGACCGTGGCTGCTCGTCCTGGGGTCCCTGAACTGAACCCAGTGTAGAGGAAGAGCCTGGGCTCCCCTACCAGCCGTTGGGAAGGTGGTGTGGGAACCCCTGGCTCACATAAGGGATACGGAGGACTGAAAACCTGAGGGGAAGGCTGTAAGGACCATAGGCCTGAGAGCTGGGGCTGGGGACCAGATGTAAGGACGCTGGATTTTGTGCTGGACTCTTGTTACCCTGGAAGGGGTGGGACTAAAATGTAAGCCAAGTCATGAGAAGAGGTGACTTCCCCAGGGCCAAGAGCAACCATGGGCAGGGAGCGCTAGACACACCAGAGATGCTGTGCCACACCCAGCCACAGCGGTAGGTCCTGCTTTCTACATGCACTGTCTAATCTGCCTGCCTCCACTGCAACGCCGAGGAATGGGTGGGCTGGAACGCGATGGGGCTTGTTAATGCGCTCTAGGTTTGAAACATGGCCTCCCTCGAGGGACAGGAGCAATGTCACAGAGAGGGAATTTATAGAGGGAAATAGCTGGAAGCAGTTCCCCATCCTCGGAGCTGGACTGAGCCATTAAAAGGTTTCTCCAGGCTCACTTGGCATTTCCTAGCTTTAGGAATTTAGGTGTAGTTCTTTGAAAATAGGCTCCTAAAGTTAGGCCCCTCTGGCTGTATTTAGGCACCAAAGTAAGTAACCTGATTGTTGAAGGTGCTTAGCATCCAGCAGCTACTATTCAGGGCAACGGGCGCTTCTGGGTGCTCAGCATTTTTGAAAATCAGGCACCTACATATGGATTCGGAAGCCTGGCTTTCAGGGCCTGGTTTTGCAAAGCGTGGCCTTAGAAGGGGTTAACTAACGGTAGCTGCTTAGAGGACCTTGGACTGAATTCTTCTATATGGTGTCAGGCAACGTGGTGTCACTGCCCTTTGCAACGGTTTTCGTTTGTCCTCCAGAAGCTTTTGAAAGGCCTTGCCTGAGGTGAGCTTGCAGAAATGTAAGGCAATGGTAACTGTCCTGGCCCGCAGTCCCCCCCATTCTACTGCAAAGCAGCAAGTCCTTTCCTCAGCGATGTTGGCAGGGGCAATGCCCCCGCCCCAGAGCGTGAGACAGGGCAGTTTCAATAGAGGAGAAACGCTCCTGTGACTGACGGCAAATGTTGCATCCCAGTTTATTCAGCCCAGATCCTCTGCTAGTGCCAGCCGGCGTAGCTCAGTTGACTTCAGTGGCTTTCTGCTGATTCAGACCAGTTGAGGATCTGGCCCGTTTACTTCTTTGGCACAACATCAGCTGAGGGGCTGGCCTAGAGACCTCCACTGAGCGATGCTGGTTTATACCAGCAGAGGGTCCGGGTCCTTGTCTTTCCAAGACTGTACGGTTTCCTGCATTTCAGCAACACTTGCGGCAAATGCCCTCCCTAGTTTGCTCTAGTGCTGGCGGCAGTGTGTTTATCTCCCACCATTGAGCTCTTTCTTACGCTCTTTCCTCTCCACCCCTTTCACCTGCCCCTCACGCGGAGATGGCGAGGGAAGGCAGCAGAAGAAGGAGGGAGCTTGGATCAAAGACACTTTGAAGCCAGGGAATGCTGACGGGTGCCAGGGGCCAGCTAGCTGCTGTGGAGTATTGTTGAGGGTCACAATCAGTGTGTGTGTGTGTGTGGGGGGGTGGTTTTGGTGTCATGGGGCTGAGGAGGAGGGTTTTATCAAGAAGCTGAGGGGTTTGGGGAAGGGTTGGTGGCTGAGGGGTATAAGCTGAGAGAGGGGTTGTGCAGGGGTGCTTCTCGAGAGGAGGGCTCATTGCTGGGTTGGGGTTTCTGAAGCATCATGGTAGGTGGGTGGATTTTATTTCAGAACGTGCCATTCTGGTTTGGGGGTGTGGGGATGCATCACATACTTAGAAGGGAGAATCTGGGGTGAGTCTGCTAATCTACCCACTCCTGGGCAATAAGAGTCTCCTGCACACGAAAGAGGACATAAATCTTGTCCTATTGGCATGACCTACCCAGGTATAAGGGGCCATTCCAGTAGATAAAGCATGCATTTCTCTCCATAAAGCCTCTGGTGTGCTCCATGAGGCAGGAGGGACCCACTTTGCATGAGCATGTTCAAAGTGGGGGGCACGTGGAACATGAGGCTCGGATCTGCACAGCAGATGGAGCGGGTGACTTTGAAATGAGAGGGAATGAGTGGCTGGCGCTACGCGTCAGGCAGCAGTTACTGGGAGCAGAGCTGGCCGTTGTCAGTGCTGAAAGGAAGTCAGAGCAGTGTAAATCCCCATCTACTCTTTGCCAAAGCTTTGGCTCATGAGAGTGAGCTAAGCAAATAGTGATTGACCAGAGCCTATGAAGCTAGATTCCTCCAGAAGCTTCAACATCCTGTAGGTAGTAGTGCGTAACCTCTGAAATTACCACCAAGACATCACTGCGTCCGCCTGATCGAACGTGAGCGCGCAGTGTGAGGCGACCACCATGAGAGAAGCCGTCCTACAGGAGGGAAACCCAACTGCGGGGGTTGATTGTGACTGGCCTTGTGCAGCGCACCTGGACTGGGGGAAAGGGTCTCTGCCCTTTCTTCCTCCCCAGTTGCACACCTGCCTCTGAGTCCTTGTTCTAGGGAAGTACAAGGAATAATGCACTGAACCCCTGCACCGGACAAGAAAAGCAAGGGAGGTGTCTGAGCCATTGGACAACGGCACGTTTACTATAAAAAGAGACAAATCTTTACAAGAAGTTATGGCAATGGCAGGGGAGCCGTCAGTGCCGCTGACAAGTTGCGTGGGCTTTTCCGTGTGCGGATTTCCTTCCCTAGCCCTCTCATCAATGGGGCAGGGCTATAATTTCATGCCACGACAGTCTGAGCATTCACTGAAGCCTCGCTGATAATTGTTCTCCAATAATTGATAGTTGGGGAAAGCAACTGTAAAGAGATTGGGATGTTGCGATGGGGAGTAGAGAAGGGAGGATACATTTGAATAATATTTTGCACTGCTTGAGCTGGGTGGGTTTTAAATGTACTCCTACCATGAGTTTTTTTTCTAAAGGTTAGAGCTGGAAGATTGTGGTTCCTTGCAAAGATCAACAAAAAAGGCTCTTTGTTTTCAAACTAGAAGTTAAGGCGTTTACAGTGCAGCCAGGAGGGGTGTACCGCCGTATGTATAAATACTCAGTTGATACAAATCCGCACAGCTCCATAGACATCCATGGAGATATGCTGCTTCACACCAGCACACAAAGCCACCCCAGTCAGTATAGAAATAACTGGTTAAAAATCAACTCCTCTTACGGACTTACTCAGACCTGAGCTCATGATTCCAGGCTTTCCCTGAAAATGTTAACAATTTAAAAGAAGCTAAAGCAGCTTGGGTTTCCTGCACTCCTTGCCCTAGGCCCCAATTCAGCAAAATGCTTAGCACATGTCTGAGGCCCTCTCTACTCAGGGATCATTTGATATGACAGTTGTGTAAATTCCAGTGGCTCTGCAGTTACCATCAAAATGTGCCTGGTGCTGTACATACATAGAGACAGTCTCTGCCCTAACAAGCTTACAGTCTAATAAAGACAAAATCAGACCAAGGGTGCAGAAAAGGACATCACATACAAACAATGTATTACTGTAGCCTAAGAGCCCTATTCAAGCACCAGGCCCCCATTGTGCTAGGTTCTGTACAATCACTGTGATTGGCCACACTTGGTTAGTTCTGCTTTTTTAAGCGAGATCTAATGACTTACTGGTTCTAGGACATTTTTGCCTGTCTGTAGGAGGCACTTTGGGATTAAGTGCAAGAGGTGACTTTGGGGGAAGGCCCTGTAGGTTAAGAGAGGGGATTGGGTAAACTGATAGGGGAACTGCATGGGAGGGAGATGGAGACACCAAGGACAAGCAGCACAAGGGGCAGGAGGAAGGGGGACTAAAACCCAACAGCAGCATAGTAAAGAGAAAAACAAATACCCCTGGGGTCAGTGAGGGCCAGATTTTCTCAGCTCAGCTCCCCTGCAGTGGAACGAAGCTGTCAGATTTCCCAAGGGGCGCAGCCTCCACCAGCTTTTGCTCAAGCTCTTTTGAAAATCTGGCCATGTATTTATGTGCCTGATGGGGCCTGGTGGGTTGCTGACTCCATGGAAAATCTGGCCCGGGCTTCCTCCCTTTGAACAAATGTGGCACTAGTGGTTCATTTTTGTGCCCTTAGCTCATCTGTGGGTGCTGGTGCGAATTCCGCCTGCGGAAATGGGAGCCTGCTTGGAAATACAAATGCACGTTGGGAGGTGCTGGTTTCCTTGCCAGCCTGTGGAATTAGTAGCCATGCCCAGAGTCTCTCTTTAGGCACTGTGTTTTGTTTTGTTTTAAATTGCCCAACCACAAAACAGTTCTTCAGCCAACTGTGGGCCACAACTCCCAGGGGATTTCCCCCTTTGCCTCTCTCAGCCCCTCCTGCCTCACAGCCTATGGCAGAATTATTCTGTGCCCGTTTCACTGAATGCCCCCTCCCAAGGTTTTCTCCTTGGATGCCCTGTCCTCCAGCTGCTTGCCACTGTCACCCCACACAGGGCCCTCTGCCTCCTGCTCCTGGAGCGTCCCCCTCCCCTTACTGCCACCTTGCCTCTTCACAGCCCCACGCGCTGGCCTGCCCTCATTACAGCCCCAACTAGGAGCAGCTGTCCTAGCACAGGGGGGAGTGGCCCCCGCTTCGTTTCAAGTCAGGCCCCGGCTTTAGAGTCGTCCAGTGCAAAGTGTTTAAAGTTCAGGGGTGACTGGCTGGCGGGCGCAGCTTCCGAGCCCAGACCTCCGTTGCTGTGACTGGATTCGGTTTGACGCGGGGACCCTGCCGGTGCGAGGGGCAGAGGGGATCAAATCACCGCTGAAGGCTGATGCAGGGACCTGCCTCTAGCTCCCCGGAGCATAAACACTGCCCCTGCGATAGGCCAAGGCCGTGGGAAGCAGGGGGTGTTCCCAGAGTGCACTGCAGTCTGGGTATCCCCAGCCGGCAGGATGGTGCTAGTATCATTTAGAGGAGCCCTTTTAATGGCCAGCCTGTGGCTAGACTGGCTGTTGGCTGGTCCCAGGACCAGGCATGCAGAGGGATGACGTAGAGTCAGGGTTCCTTGACCCCTCAAACTGGGTGTTGAGCCCAGCTTAGCTGGCCGTAAAGGGCTGGCCTATTAAGTTGCCGTCTAACCCCTCCCCCAAAAGACAGTTATTCTAGGCAGATTCAGTTTCTGGGCTGTATGCCAACCTTTGCTGCAGATGTTGATCTGTGGCAATTATTTATCTTCCTGTCATGACTGGGAGCCCTAGTCACAGACCAGGACCCCGCTGTGCTAGGTGCTGTACAAACACAGAACAAAGACAGGCCCCTTTCCCAAAGAGATTACAATCCAAGTCCAAGAAAGGAGACAACAGATGGGTACAGATGGTGGAGTAGAAATAAACAATGAGCCAGTACTGATCGGTATGATAGGCAGCGATCTCGGCACACCACCAGCCTAACCACGGTCAAGTGTTTTTTGTAGGCATCGTGGCTAGGGAGAGTTTTGAGGAGGGATAGGAAGGTGCATAAGGCTGTAGCTTTGTGGTGTTTATGGGGAGTGCGTCCCAAATGTGAACGGCAGCTTGGGAGACAGCATGAAGGTGCATGTTTGTAAACGTAACACGCAGGCAAGGGGGACTGGCATCGGTGGCCAACTGGAGGCAAATGTCTGTGGCTTGATAGCAAATGAAAGATGATGGGTAGCGTGGGGATTGACCATGAAGGGCCTTGCAAGTGCAGAAAAGCAGCTTATGTTTAATGTGATAGAGAAGGAGGAGCCAGTGGAAGGATGCAAAGAGGGGTGACATGGTCATAGCGATAGACTAGGAAGATGATCTTATCAGCTGCTGTTACGCTGTAGTGCAAGCAAGCTTCTTTCATGTTTCAGAAATGCAGGAGATGAGAGCAGTCCTATCCTATCCAATCGTTATTAGCAGCAGGAATTTTCTAGCGAGGCTATTGATTTCTTCTCCCTGACTGTAACAAGCAATTCACAAATCATACAGCCATCATTTATTTCTGGGGTTCGGCAGAGAGATAAGCATCCCTCTACAAAAGATTGGTGCATTAACAATTGACTTGTTGGCAGATAAAATTAATGAGAGCCTCGCTTCCACCATATCTAAACCATAAGCTTCAGTTCCAGCTTTAGATTTTTAGCTAGAAAATGAAAAAGGGGATACCTGCAAATTCTGAGAACAGCAACTTCTTTGCTTCAGATGAAATCCTTCCTATGAAAAGGCTAAGAATCTTGATTTCTTGTCCACGACTAATAATCAAGAGACTTTCTCTGTTTGTTAGTTGGAGCAAGGCTGTATTTTTTTAAAATGTCCACTAGCGTATGTATGAGAACTATTATAACATCTATGGTGTGTGGGCAGGGTTTTTTTGCCTTCCTCTGCAGCACGGGGCATGGGTTACTCACTGGACGGATTTTCTATAACTTAAATTCTTTAAATGAAGTTTTGAGGACATCAGTAACTCAGCCAGAGGTTTTGGGCCAGCTATGGGAGTGGGAGGGTGAGGTTCTGTGCCCTGTGATGATCACGATGGTCCCTTTGGCCTTTCACATCTATGAGTCTCTCTATATGTGTATCGATCTACTGAGTCTTTATGGAAACATGGCCACTTCATTTAGGTACCTAACCAAGAGCTGAGCTCTTCTTAAAATGTGGCTTCTGTTGTGGGTGCTGAGTATAGCTGGCTGGAGATGAGGTTTTTCCCATGTGGAAAATTCAGACCTTTCCCCACAAAACAAAGACACAATAAGGACTGAGCTGAAAACATGTTGGCTGTAAACATTGTCTGTTTCCCAGTGAAACAGGGATAAAACAAACATCCCGCCCCAAAGAAAGCAGATACTTCCATGAAAATTTCTGTTCCGTGGAAAACCCAGGATTAGCTTCAAGCAGCCTTGGTGCTTGAAACTCTGACCTATATTTTCGCCTTCCAATTACACCAGCGTGAAGTGCAGACTATGCTGTCCGTTCGGTAGCTGTGGGAGATTGGAAGTCTGATATGTGACATCCCATTGGAGCTCGGTTTCCAAAAATGCTCAGCATTGGCTTAATTCTGCTGTCACTGAAGTCAGTCGGTAACTAGCTCTCTTTGACTTCAGGAGGTGTAGTGCTTGGCCAACACTGAGGGATTTTGAAAATCCCACCTGGAGGTTTCTACTGTTGGGAAAGGGAGAGATCCCAGCTTTTCAACAGGATCCAGCCTCTAGCCCTGGTAGGCCCTCAGATCTAGGACCTTAAAACTGCAACACGACTATGTATTGGAAAGCTATGTTACCAAATTTATATAGGGTTGTAAAATATATTGGTTATGATTTTCCTTTTCCTCTGAGACCTGTGCAGATGGACTGTCAATAGGATTACTATGGCAGGATTGATGGACATGAAAATAATAACAAAAACAATTGCAAAATGTCCCTTCCTAAACAGCTTTTCTGTAAAATATGTGGCACCCTTGCGATTCTTCCAGAACAAGATATTAAACTGGACTCTGGAACGTTTGTTCAGGGCTGGATTGGCAACACGCAGTGAAGGCTGGAGAGGCAAAGAGCCACCTGCCAGCCTTTCGCACATCCTCTGTAACAGTAAAAAATGCATATGTTTTGCAACACCCTATTCAGTGCTCTCTCCAAAATTTTAAATGTCGGTATCTTTTCTTCTTCATGCTTGTCTATTTTCAGGGTGTTGGATGAGTTGGTATTGCCAGTTTACATTAAGGAAAGCATTGCAGCAACCATATTAGTGGCCAAAAGAGCTATTCTGAGAAAATGGAAATCTGCAATTCCTCCCTCATACGCAGACTGGCTTAGTGAGCTCCCTGCATTCATGGAAAAAATGACTCTGTCTAATAGAAACTCTTGGAATAAATAAGAGGCTGTCTGGTCCCACGTGAAATGACTGCAGACTTTTGCAGTTTAGTATATATATTAGTCCTCTATACTCCTAGGTTATGTTATCACTTACCTATTTAGTCACTTTAATAATTGTCCTGCGTGACCAGATGGGTTCAGGTTTTGTTTGTTTCCAGGTTTTGCAAATAATGAGCAGTGAATTTTGTTGTGTATGCTATTTTCATCTTGTGCATGTATATCTATGTGTTTTTGTTATGTTTACATTGTATATAAAAACAAAGTTAAAAACCAACAAAAATATATGGCATGTACAGGCCAAGGTTTGGTTTTTTTTTCAAAAAAGCTCATAGCTAGACTACTGTCGGTGCAGCTAATCCACCTCCCCGGGAACCAGTAGCTGGGTCGATGGAGGAATTCTTCATCCTTATTGCTGTCTACGTGGGGACTTAGATCTGCTTAACCACGCCACTCGGTGCTGTGGATTTTTCACCCCCTGACTTCGGTACTTAAACCAACCTAATTTCCTAGTGTAGACCAGGCCTTAGACACTTAGGGGGAGATTTTCAAAGGGACCAAGGGCAGTTTGGCAACCAGCTCCTGCTGGAAGTCCATGGGGGTTAGATGTTTGTTCCCATAGGGGCCACAGAACTCCTGGGTTGGGGTGGGAGAATAGGGGACCCTGGTATGGAGGGGG
The DNA here is from genome assembly GCA_007922155.1 of Mesoclemmys tuberculata. Lineage (NCBI taxonomy): Eukaryota > Metazoa > Chordata > Testudines > Chelidae > Mesoclemmys > Mesoclemmys tuberculata. The sequence goes on from ML675617.1 coordinate 29,575,401, forward strand.
GGAGAATGTGGGAACATACAAAGCCCCAGATGTGGTGGGAGAAGATTGGGGGGTCCAGTTATGGGGAGAGAGGGACACAGAGCCCTTGGCATGAGGGAGGGGGTTGGGTGCTGTAGGGAGTCCAGAAATAGAGTGGACGGAAAGGAGATGGGGAAGAGGGTAATGCAGGGAGCTTGCAACCCGCTATTATCCTCTGGGGGCGAGTAAGGAGAAAGCAGGCGAGGGTAAGACTCAGGGACGTATCTGTGCCATAGCACGTCTTGCTGGTATTCCTGGACTGGTGCAATTTACACACCAGCCCTTGCTCAGAGTTAAGGGTCAAGTCACTACTCGGCACATAGCACTTGTCTTCCAGCTCGCCCTTGTGTCTGAGACTTCCCGACTCCGGCTCACAGGAGAGCAGCACTGCAGCTCTCTTTGCGTACAAATTGTTAGTGCCTGATGCGTGCGGTCCCTAATTAATGCTCCTCTGCTGCTAATGATTTTACAGCGTCGTCATTAACCTCGGTATAGTTGAAACAAAATCTGGTGATGCTGAGGATTATTTTATACACGATGCGTTAGGCATGCAAAAAACGTTCTCTCCTTATCTTGCTTATAATTCATAATAGCCAATGCTAGGAGGAAAGGGGCCCAAGAGGAAGGATGGCCCAGTGGTTAGAGTGCAATCTGGGCCTCGAAAGGTCTAAGTTCAAAGCACTGCTCTACTATGAATTTCCTCTGTGACTTTGGGCAAGTCACTTAGCCTCTCCGGGCCTCAGTTCTCCATCTGTAAAATGGGGAGAATAGCCCTGTCCGCTCTCACAGGAGTGTTGTGAAGATTTAAGATTGTAAGACAGGTAGTCTAGTGATGGGGGCCACGTATGTATCTATAGAACTGTGTATTCCTGGCATAGCACAAAAGCAATTATTCGCTTACAGCCACAAGACAATTGCTTGTCACTTGTTTGTGCCAACATTGTTTTTTCTTAACAAAACATAGACCCAGATCCTGCAGTTGGAGTTCATATGACCTTTCTATCCAGCTGGCTGAAGGGTCTGTCTGCAAAGAGCTGATTGCAAGACGAAGGTCATAAACTGAAATTTCATCCAAGTTTTGGTCGATACTGGGCTCTTAGGTTGGAATATTCCAAGAAGTCTAGGGAAGTTAGCACCAGGTGGGCCTTGGGTGCCTAACTTCCATAGGCTTCTCTGAAAACCTCCCCCTTAAAATCTCAAACCAGATTTTCAAAAGAGTTCATCTGACTTTCAAAAATCTGGCCACTGAATTTAGATGCCAGAAGAGTTAGGCCCAGATCCTTGAAGGTATTTAGATGCCTAACACCCATTGATTTCAATGGGAGTTCAGTGCCTATATCAGGGGTGGCCAAACTTACTGATCCCCCAAAACCTCCCTCCCTGCGGGGCAGAATCCGCTAACCCCACCACCCTGCCAGAGGGCAGAAGCTCTGAGCTCCCCACCGCAGTCTGGTAGGTGGAGAATGGATGGGGAGAGGGGAACATATGGGGCTCTGAAAGCTGCACTTTATCTGTAAAAGAGCTGCATGTGGCTCACAAGGGGAAGGCGGGGGATTTTCCAACCTCAATGACAACAATGGGAGCAGAGCCTTTTAACATCTATTAAGAATTGAAATACTCCCAAGGGACTTGGCCAGGTTATAGTAAGTGAAGATGTAACTAATTATAGGCTGGAATCTGATTACAAACCTAGATTGGCTGGGTTTTGTCAGTGTCGCTTACTGTCATGGAGGACACCTTGGCTCATTGCTAAGGATGCATGTAATTAGAGAGAGAATTTACCAAAGTACCTTCCGCAAACTAATCAGCATCATGGGTGGATATTCAAATGCAGCTTCATGTCTTTTTCTTCTTCACTGATGAAGGCTAGAAACAAAACCATTGCCGAGGGCCAGATGAAAACTACAGGTAACAAATTTAAATTGGATGATGTATTTCATAAAACCATAGACTTTTTTTTAAGGCCAGAGGGAACCATTATGATCCTTCCTTACAACCCAGATGGTGGAGATTCACCCAGGGATTCCTGCATCAAGTCCCATATAACTTGTGGCTGTGCTAGAGAGTATCTTTCAGAAAGACACCTGATCTTAATGTAAAGCCGCCAAGTGAGGGAGTGTCCATTTCATCTGTGGCCGGCCTACACGCGATTTTGGTATTGCTATAACTATATTGATTATAGTCAAAGCACAATGGCAGAGACAATTATACAAGTGCAAAGGTGCTTATTACAGCAGATCTTCTACCTGTACATTTTAGTGGTATAGAAATGGGGTGTAGACCAGCTGTCAATACGTTCAAATGGTTCCAGTGGTTACCCTCCTGATTAAAATTTTACTCTTTTATTTCCAGTTACAATATGTGAAGCTTCAGCTTGTAGTCCCTGGATCTTGTCACCATTCAGGGGGTGGCAACTGCTTTCCTTGGTACTTTTTTGGTCATCAAGCTAAGAGACACCTTTTCACACACACTCTTGCTGCTGCAAACTTTGACCCTAGAACTGCATTGCGCTCTGCGCCAGTGCAGGGTCTCACTGACTCCATGAAAGTCTGTCTGCATGGTGCTCGTTATAGGATTGGGGTCTGTCCAAAACCCCAAACCCCAAAAAATTACAGCTCAAAAGCCAGGTCTACACTTACCTGGAAATTAGGCGGCAGTCGAGGGGAGTTGCGCAAGCTACGCAGAGTAGCTTGCGTAACTCCCGTCAATTTCGTAACTCCTCTTCTGCGCAGTATCTTCACTGTGCTGCACTGATGGGAAGTGGGTGAAACTGAAAACAAAACTTTGGAATATTCTGGCAATTTGAAAAGTTGAGGGGAAAAAATTGTCTTGGGTCAAACAAAACATTTTGATTTTTGACTATTTTAAAAACATTTTTGATTTAAAATGCAAAATGAAAAGAAATTTTGAAACACAACGTCATTTTGAACAAAATAATAAAGAATATCTTAAATATTTTGCCTCTTTGGAAATGTTTAGGGCTTTTTCTTTTTGATCAAAAAATTTAGCAAACTCAACATGAATTTGTGAAACACTTTGGTGTCATCAAACCTTTTTTCTTATTTTGGCTGAAAATAGTTTTTTGGCCACAAAATTTTGCCCACTTCCACTTCTTAATATCTGTCACTTTTGAAAACACGACTTATGGCCTTTTGAAAATGGTACTCTTACACAATAAAAAGGAAAAATGCAAGCAATGCTGAATGTTCCAGGGACACATATACTAAATATGCTGTGAAGAGGGAGACTAACTCACTTATTTTTATTCTTTTCATATGAAAAATAGGATCATAGCATAGCTTTGGCTATTGAAATTCACAGGACAATCAGACTGAAGAATCTGGATTCCATTAAGACCTGGATCCAGTTAACTTCAGTGGACTTTGGATCAGATAGATGAAAATAAATGCTTGGGGCACTACCGGTCTGTTCTAGCGGTGGTTTGCACCCAGCTGGCCCTCTCTTTCGCACTGATATGAATTGACGGTACAAGATGCAAACTGATGGTGATCCTGGTCCCTGAATTCCAGCTCATGACTAGAGCTGGGCAAAGCTTTTTTGGCTGAAACTTTTTTTCACGGAAAAATGCAGATTTGGTGACCCCCAAAATGTCTTGCACGTTTGTGTCTGTTTCGCAGTTCCGCACCAGCGACTCAAAGCTTTGCAGCATCTGTCTAAGTCATGTCTACACTAGGAGTTTCTAGCAATGTTGGCTAAACTCCCAATGTAGACTAAGCCCAGTGTTGCCAACTCTCATGATTTTATTTCAAGAATCATATATGTGTTGTCTGTCTTAAACAGGGCTGGATTAACTCTCCTGTGGGCCCAAGGCTACTAGATTTTGTGGGGCCCCCGTATTCAAGTCTTTTTCCTAATTTAAAACAAAATGATCACAATGATGGCTTCGAGGCTATTAACGCTATACTAATTTGCCTTTGAATTAACATAAAGCTGTTCTGTGGTTACATTTCAGTCTTAAAATTTGGAAGGAGTCAGCAACCTAGGGTGCGCATGCCAAACATGGAATGCGAGATGGTTTTGAGCGGCATTCACTCTCTCTCTGGGCCTATGTCGTGTGGGAGGGGGCGGGGAGAAGGGGCAGGACCACGAAGGGGAGAAGCCATTGTGCGGTGCTGCTCGGATCTGGGAGCAGCTCCTGGCCAGGGTGCTGGGCCCACGGCATGTGGGAGATGGGGTGTGGGGGGGGGGGGGGGGGGGGGGGGGGGGGGGCGCGCCCCCCCCCCCCCCCGGCGGGGCTGGCTTGGCACGCCATGTCCAAAAGTTTGCTGACCCCTATTTGTGGGACCCCCTTAGCCTGACGCTCTGGGCTGCAGCCCCTAAAGCCCCTGCATTAATCTGGCCCTGGTCTTAAAGATCTACCTCCTGATTTCATGAGAATCTCAGCTTTCATTTTTAAAAAAAGATTCTCACCCCCATGATTGTGAAGAAAAGCTGGAAAATGTGACCCAAGTGTAATCTAAAGGCTCAAAAAAAGAGAGGGCAAAGTAAAAGACCTAAAATTAATGGCTTTTAAAGATCTTATGATTTGCTTTTCGGTAAGCCAATCATGAGTTTTTGGGGCCGGACTCATGATTTGTTTTTGAATGCTTGGGTTGGTCATATCGCTACCCAAGTCATGTTGTCCCTAGATCTGATCAGATACATCTGCATTTTAACTCTTTCTGCTCCTTTCCTCTCACCCATCCTAGGAAATTCATACTCAAAGGCTCCAGATTTTTTTTTGGGGGGGAAAAAAGCTTTGGTCCCCAGGTATTGAAGTCTTAGGAGACCTAGCCCTTATTTGCTCCTTGGTTGTGTAATGTGTAATGGAAAAGGAATACTTACAAGATCAGTTTCTTGGGGAAGAATTGCATTTCTGATCCCACTGGAAATAACGCAGACTCTGTGTAAACTATTAGATGGATCTGTATAGTTAACAGATCAATTTATTGTACTTGGCCACAGCAGCAACACTGTAAACTCCGGCTGTTGGCTGATGCCAAGGAAATATGTTTATAACTTTATTCCCTTCCTTTGGTGGCATCAGGTTTTTTTTATTTAATATAAATTATGCTGTGCTTTCTTCCTTGCTATTTTGTCATGCAGAACTTTTCCACATGGCCAGCTCCGGCAGAACATGTTGTACTAATCAGGAAGCATTCACAATTCTAATTAATTACAGGTCTCTCGCTCTCTTGATTTTTCTGAACTGGAGAAGTCAGTGTTCTTTCTAGACTATTCACCTTATTTGAAGGTGTTTAGATGCTTTGCTTGCAAATACCAAATTCCAGTGAAGCCCTACATCTGGGAAAGGAAACTTGCTTTAACTAACTGATTTGGTTTTTAAAATTAAAACCAGAATGTGTACCTGTGTTTAATATGGATCAGAATGCGCTGTTGATATTTGTGTCACCGTAACATCTAGCTGTGTCAGATGTGACTCCATTGTGCCAGGTGCTGTACAAACATATGGCTGGAGATATTGTAAGCTCTTTGGAGCAGGGACCATCAACAGACAAGACAGATAAAGAGTGGGAAGGGAAATAGGGACATAGAAAGGGGAAGTCACACGGCAGGTCCCTCACTCCACTGACCCTCCCTCTGCCCTGCTAACCCTAACCATGCCCTGGGAGGAGCTGGTGCTTGCCTGTGCCAGGAGCTGGTTGCATCATATTTATGAACAGGTTATTCAATCATTCATCCCCTCCATCAACTATTGAATAAATTATTCACAAGGAGATGTTTGACCAGCTCCTTTGACTTATTTATTTGGATTTCAATGTCAGAGGGAAAGGAAAAACGTATCCCAGGCTCCACGCACCCTAGTGATTGTAAAAATGCGATCCAGCTGAAGACACAAAGACCGTGAACCAGCTCACAGCCTCTCAGCTCAAAGTCCTCAAGACTGAAACTTCCCCGCCTGAGATCCCAGAAAACCTAAAACCCCACCAAATAATAACCCTTGTACCTGCTCAAATATCTTCCATGTTTTAGCCCTCTTCAAAACACCTATTTAAATGAATGTGCCCTAGGGAATGAATACCAACATCAAGGACCCTTCACTGAGCTTGCTTGCCACAGCTTCCCCATTTATATTCCCCAAATCTCTCTTCAGCTGAGGAATAGGAGGTGAATCTAGTAGCTAACACATGTTAATAGCCACTTCTTTAACAACACTTAGCTCCTGGTATAGACCAAGACCATAGAGTTGGTTTAAAACAAATCCATTTTTTTTGTGGGCAGTTATTTCTTTTTAATTTCCCTAAACAAAAAAATAAAAAATAAAAATAAAAATTGGGTTTTCAGTGAAAAACCCAAATTGAAAACTATTTTTATTTAAAAAAAACAAACCCCTTTTATTTTTGAAAGTCAATAACTAGAAACTTTAACCTAAAACCAAAACATTTTATAGAAAATCTAAAATTTTTTTTAAACCTGTTTTGCTTTCTGGTTCTTTACTGAAAAACTTGGAAAACTGGATCAAAATGAAAACTTCTGTTTTGGTCCAAAAGCCATTTTTTCCCCAAAAAACATGTTTTGACAAACATTTTGATCAGCTCTGAAAGAGTTTGGTGTTTAAAATCACGTGAGGTGGTCCTGGTCACTGTAGGATCCAGTTTACCAGTGGGATCAGCTAGGCCAATGTTGAGCATTTTGAGGATCTCACCCTAGAATACTATGCAAGAAACACCAGTTTGTTCAATTCCCAGTTTGTTATTTTGATCCCCGGGCTGAAATGCTGTAATTACAGCATAATTGAGTCACTGGTTCAAGGAAGGGTTACATAAAAGATGGCTACCATATAATTTCATAAAGAAGACTTTGCTCTCAGTCACAAAGGGTTTTGTTGAGCCGTGTTGGCTTCCTTTGTGGACATGTTGTTGCTACTCGATTCGCAATATAAATCTAATTTGTTGCTAAATCAGTTTTCAGATGAATATACAGGGAAGTGGGATATATTGAAGGGGAGTTAATGAATCAGAAATTTCCGAAGACCTTTTAAAAATAAACTAAGGTTAGGAAGATAGGAATTGCCGGACTGGATCAGACCTGATGTCTGCCTAGAACAGTATTCTGTCTCTGACAGTGGCCAACACCAGCACTTCAAAGGAAGATTCAGAACCATGCAATGGGCAGATGTGGGCTAATCTGTCCCACATACATCACCTGCTTGTCTCAAATACTTAAAGATTAGTTTAAGTCATGAAGGACAAGGTGCAATGTCTCTTCAAAAAAACGTGAATTATGATAGCTCTGGATACTCTTGATATCCATATAAATAAATGTTAAATACAAATTCAGTGTGCTTTTGTTCACAGGTGACACCTCCTTACTCAAGAGACCTTCTTCCTACTTCACTGTTGGATAATACTGACGTCAGTGTGGTTCTGGGAGACTGATTCTTGTCTGGCTTTGACAACAAGAATTCTGTAGTGCTTTAAAGACTAACAAATTTAATTTCTGCAGGCATAAGCTTTCGTGGGCTGCAACCCACTTTGTCAGATGCAAGAAATAGAAATCAGATAGGGCGTATATATGTATATCCAAGGATTTGCACCTTCAACTTGGTTCTGGCTAAAGAATCTTTATGGTTGACCCTGGTGAGCTAGAAAGGGCCCAGTTTGACTTGCAGACTCCAGGTTGTGCTTGCAGGGTTGAAGGTAAAGAGGAGAAAATCTTTTGGACTTGATCTGAAAGTCAGGGAAAAGCACTAATATGGATGCCTACTAGATCGGTCTTACAAAGTCACTTTTCAGAGTGGATCACACCTTAACTTCTGTGCTGATGCCAGGTAACTGCATTATTGCACGTCAATATTATCCCCTCAGATGCTATGCCTCCCCACACGTCCAAGGCCAGGCCTTCGTTAATGACATCTCTTTGCATTTCAAGGTGGTTGAGCCAGCAGGACATATGGCGCATAGCCACAGAACTTTAAAAATATCTCTCCATGTGACATATGCTGTGTGTCCCTCAACGCTAGGGGGTTAATTGTTAAAGGAACAGTAATGACATAAACTGATGGTGTGCTTGCTGAGGAGAATTCCCTTGCCAACAACAGACTGTGCTAGTAATACTGGACTGGCAAATGGGTTAATAATTAGATAGGAAATAAATGTAGCTGCTATGCAAGTAACTGAAAACTAGATAATTTAAGAATCGTTTGGATGATTACTAATTAGATCCACTGACACAGGGGAATTTGAATTATTCATGATGGGCTGAAAACAGTGGGTAATTCATTTGTGCACTTTTCTGCAACTAATTTGAAAGTTGTTTATTCCCTCCCTCCCCCATCCAGAGGATGTGCTAAAAATGATCCCTAATTTTAGTTAGAATGTTTTTGAGATCACAGGATTGGAAGGGAAAAGTATTAAAACGTTGGAAAAACTTAAACCAGGATTTTATTACTTATTCATTATGTTTGGATAGTTCAGATAAACATCGGAATGCCTGAGTGCTTATCCAAACTATTACGTTATTCAGCTATTTCTATTTTGACAGCACCTTGAGTTGCCACTAACGAACCAGAGCCTTGGGGTGCTAGGTGCTGTATGTATAACCAAAACACAGGTCTGCTCCAAAGATCTTAGACTGTCAGTAAAAGACAAGAAAATTCTTTGCTGTCTAGGTGGTGATCGATAGTTCTGAAGTTCACACACCCTTAATGTTGAAGGTTTCAACAAGAAATGGTGCTATGTCACTTCCTGCTCTGTAGTGTTGCTATGGCCCTTTAGCTGCTGTGTTCCGCCTGAGAAGTGGATGAATTTCAGCGGAGGGGCAGAGTTGTGGCAATGCATGTGCACATGCACATATCCATGCTCACACAGAACCTGGACTTGTGTTAGCTTCTCTGGGAATCTCCTGTCCTTGTAGAGGGCAGCAGGCTGGGTGTTCTTCAGAGCCTCCGCCAGAATCTTCCCCGTTCTGCTCAGCTTTGCCCTGCCTCATCCATTCCTCCCGGCTGGATTTTAAAAAGAAGGAGGAGAGCTATGACATCTTCCATTCTGAGGTGTGAGCTGACTGCCTTAGGGGTCTGGAAAGAATTCTCTGAAAGCTCTGTGCTGTTGTAAGGGCTTCATGACGGTGTGGTAAATGCACCTTCCTTTAGGACATTCCCCTTCCTTCAGGCAACGTCCTGGACTAGATGTCCGGTGGCCTGAACAAATGCTGCATGTCCTCACCACATAAAGGCGCTCACGCAATGAGCTCAGTTAGCACTTTTATATAAGCCAGAAATGTATCACAGAAAGGACATTTTCCCAACAGACATCTATCAAACATTTCCCCAGAGGACTGAAAATTTACTGCAGTTGCAAACTAACGTCTGAAATCTTCCTGCTTTTACAGTCATTGCTCTGATCACCACCAGCCCCCCGCCCGCCTCCCCCACAGGGCAAAGGGAAACGGTGTATGGGATGTCCATTAGGACGCACCAGGTCCCACTTGGTGGGGCTGCATGCCTTGGGAGCGTTCAGCTGCTGTGTAACAATGGCTTCATCAAACAGGCCTTGTGGCGTCTAAAGGTGATCACAGCACTCTGTCTTGCCCCTTACAATTCTGCTAAGGTCTGTTCTTTCATAGACTGTGCCTCTACACCATGGGAAACAGTCTGAGAAGGGGCCGATGAAGTTACCTGCCAGGCCACACCTGAGGGGATTGAAGTGGCTGAAGCATCCCTTGGTCGATGCTAGAGCCGAGCTGATAAGGAACGGGCGAGGCGAGAATGGAGGCAGGAAGGGGCTGCAGCGAGGAGGCATGCAGTCTCCTTCTAGGCATTAGAAAGGAGGAAACCACAGGGGAAAGGAGAAGTCCTGGGACCCAGGCTCGGAAGGAAGGGGTTACCCAGAGAGGTGGTGGAGCAGCAGCCTGAGCGAGGCGGAGTAGGAAAAGGCTCGGGGGAACAGCAGCAGGTTTGGGATGGAGTAGGCCTTGGCTGCTGATGGTCCCTGAACTGGCACCCAGAGTAGAAGGTTCCCCGAACAGCCACTGAGGGAAGTGGCATAGCTTTGCCATACTGGACTGCAGGAAACAATACCCAGACAGGCATGTCCATGAGACTTTGGCACCCCGAAGTGGAAACCGTACAGGGAACTGGCCGGAGGGCCATGCCATGAAGAGGGAGCATCCTGGCTTACAAAGATGAAGTGCTGCAGCTCCTGGAGCGAGGGAGAGGCCGGAAGGGGTGTCAGAGGTGGGCCGAGCTAATCCCCAGATAAGTCACCAGGCAGTACCCCAGCAGCCAGCAGAGAAGCCCGTGGCAGGCGCTCCTTGGAGTGAAGGCACCAAAATTCTGCCCAGGCAGTACACAGGCCATGCAAGGTTCCCTGCCTCGCCACCTCGGTTATGTACCCTGCCGTGGCCCAGGAAGCCTATGGCTCCTGGTAATTCATGACTAGCCAGGTAGGGGCCACTGGGAGACAGCAAAATCCCAAGTGACGTCAGTGGTGTAATTTACTCCAGTGTGGGGGGCTGCAAACCGGTTTCTAGATATTTAGGGCTGCCAGCCGTACTCATGTTGAGCACCACCTCACTTTGGGGAGGAGGCTCATTGAACTCAAGGAAGTAAGATGCTATTCCGTGTGGGTCAAAGTCTAGCCCACAGGAAGTATTAAAAGCAAAGGATTTAAGATACAGAATATGCTTAATGAGAAATTATATTTACTCTTCACCCCAACCCTGGAAAGCTTAATTGCATGTTTTACACCCCATCCCTTTTCTCCTTGACCTCAGAACTCCATCGCCGGTGTCTTTCGCTGCACTCCATAAATGACAGTAAAAATACCTCATGTGGCAAATGTGCACTTTATGAAAAGTGATACAGCATCAGTCATAATTAACCCAGATGTCCCTGGCCCAGGCTGGGGCTGACCCCATCGCATCTGGTTTCCTGTTGGAAAATGCTTTCAGTTTATGGAGGTTTAGCTGATAACCAGGAGACCGATCTCTAGGCAACGAATCTGTTAAAAGATGAATGATCTGTCACTCAGAATGGCACCCCAGCTATGGAAACAATCAAGCGCATCCCTGTAATGTCTTATTACTCTCGTTGTCTTATTACAGAGAGCTTGGAAATCACATTTTGGGTCATCCTTGTTTCTCAGACAAAATGCTGTACCCTCAGCATGTTAGAGCTGCCCTTAATCTATGAGTCTCTTATCAATGTGAAACAAATGGATACGCTACTTCGTGTTCGAGTTAGAGACGCTGACCATTCTGTGCCATGGAGTTGGAGGGGGCTGAGTCTACGTGGAGACATCTTGTCCGTGGGCTGGTTATTCTGTAGGAAGAGAGAGTGGACAAGGCCGCAGGCTAATTTTCCCCCTCCCCCGTCTCCTGCCACAAGAAGAAGTCTGTCTACAGAGCTGATTGGGCTGTTTCACTTCCATGCTGGTCTAATATTGGGTTATGCTTGGATAATTACTACCTGGTCCACAGATGTGTGGTCCTGACGTGGGATGTGGCTAGCTGGTGTCTGGAGCTGAAATGATTTCTTGGGCTGCCACATAACCTGTGGGCAATTTTACTTCATGGGAAGGAAAAACGAAATCCAGGAGACATGTGCTTGTGAAATTGCCATTTGAAATGGGGTTCTGCGTCCGCCTTGTGAAAGAAGCTCTCTAAAACTGGGTTAAGTGACCTTATTTCTATCCCTGTACCCTAAGGGCCAGACTGCAGACTGCTTTCTCCCAGACATGTGGTCCCCTGTGATCAATGACTTTGATGGGGCTATGCAACTGAACAGCTGCTGACTCTTGTGAGTCATGAGAAACTCAGCTGCTCTCAGTGCTTACAATGTTGTGTGTTGCTCTTGTTGCTCCATTCACCATTAAATCTCCTGCTCCATCTGATCTTCAGCTGTCACCTGCCTTGTTATCCTCATTAAAAGAGTCTTTGATTTAAAAAAAATATCTCTGGCTATTATAGGTTCCTGGTGTTGTCCTGGAAACTTGTCACAGCATTGTCCGCTGTTGTGAGGCATATTTACAGCATCTTTATATTTACACCCATCTTCTGGAACTACAGGTGCCGTAAGGGTCTATGGAAAGAAGCCCCAATAATCCTGGTTTCCCGTCATATTAACGTGTTGCTTTTAGGGCTAAAGAGCAGGTGGGCTACAGTTAGAACAATAGGCTGAATTAGCTTCCTTACTTTACTTACTTGTGTTGAGTAATACCGCCATCCCCAAAGAGCCCCATTGGCACTGATGAGGCCACGTGTGGAGGGAAGGTGGTAGGCAGCACAAATGAAAGGTAGTGGGTTCTGTCACAGGAATGGGTCACAGGTGGGATGGGACGTTCGAAAGTGCCCAACGCTAGCCTGGCTATGCTCAGTACAAGTTTTGTAACTTGGGAGTTGAGGCAGGCCAAGTGCTTTTGAAAATACCCACCCAAAGTCTTCAAATATACGGCAGCTGCAAATCCTTTGTTATAGAATTGTTCACCTCTTTTTGTAGAGATTTCAGTCTATTACAAAACCACTAAACATGCATATTCTTGCCCTGGGTATAATTAGCATGTGTCCGTTTTGGTTTATTTAATGCAATAAAATCAAATGACATACCAAAATCTTTGCTAAAAGTGAGTCATTTAGGTTTCAAAGTCAAGCACTTGAAAGGTAAGGAATGGCAGATTTATAGTTGATTTGGATGCATATGCATTGTGGTACAGTCTTTGATTATGTGATTACATCCTATTTCCCCCCCGTTTTCTTCTGTGCACAGGATGCATGGTGCGAAGGAAGTGAGACAGTTGCCAGTATTTCTTTTTAGTTTCAATATTTGATATGTTGCTCATGCCTTATTGACTGCCCAGTGGCCAGACCCTGCATAAATGGGGAATTATCAGTTGCTTCACAGATTCTTCAATGGTGCTTATCATGGTAGCGGTTGGGTGCTTCCCAGACGTGGCTGAATGTATCTTTAAACTCCCTGAGGAGATTAGAGAGTATTGTTGTTCCCATTTTACAGGTAGGGACGCTGTCAAAATGACATGCTCAAACCCAGAGCCAAGATTATAATCCGGGATTTGAGGTGGCTGCAAAACTGAAATTATCCTGGGAGAAATTTAGAACAAAATCTGTAGGTTGAAAAAAAAATGTGGCTTTTCCCGTGGGAAGCTTAGAACCAATCGAAAACAAATCTGTGTTTTGTTTAGACGTAAAATATTGTTTTGTTTCAGTCGTTCGGTTTCAAGTATTTCGGGGGTATGTTTGTATTGAAAAGGTTGTGCCATTTCAGGGCATTGCCATTCATTCCTGGAGCCTCCAGCCAGCCTCCAGGCCCTTTCTTTTCATTCTGCAGGCTTCCTGGCTCCCCATGGCACGTACTTCCTGCTCCGCAAGCCCTCTTCTTGCTCTGTGTCTCGCACCTCTCCTCTGTCCTGCCCCCCTTCCCATGCCCCATCTCTCTCTGTCGCTTTCAACCCATGCTCTTTCCTTGTCTTCGTTCCTCCGTCATTCCAGCCTCTCCGCTGTTCCCAAGCAAATAATGCTTACTGACTCACGCTTTGCCCCAGGCCACACCCATCAAGAGCTCTGTATCTACCGTACAGTCACTGCTGACCTCTCCCACACTCTCCCACACTTATGTTTCCTGCCCCCCCACCAGCTCAGGGGGGGCTCTGCTTACTCCTCCCTTCTCCCTGGGAAAATGCTATTGGTTGCACTAGACTGTCTCCCTTCTTATATATCTCCTACCTGAACTTTCCTACTGGCTTCTCGGCAGTTCCCCCCCATGCCTTCAAGGCCTCTATCTGTTCCCTAAATCACTTTTGAAATCAGGCACCTAAGTCACTTGAGAAATTTTGAGACTTTTATCCACTATCTAGTAAGGAACTGGAGTCCCAGAATCACTGGGACCTCTCCGGATTGTTAGTCCCCCGCCTTCTAGCATGGCATGAAATGATCCTCTGCTCTTGGGATCTTCTTCCTAGCTGCCAGCACCATTCCATCTTCCTTGCGTCAAATCGTTTAATGTTGTCAATGCATTCTTTTAAAAAAAGGTAAAATCTACTTACTTACAAAATCTGTTTTCCCTCCCAAAGAATTCTTGGAATCTGTAAAGAGCTAACGTGGTAGCTTTTGTGGATTTGACCACCAACCCTAATAACGTACAACTCAACATCTCATTGGGGAATATTTGACAGAGCGTTTTTTCTGAGCTGTAAAATATGAGCGATGGTCTCAGTACTGTGGTACGGAACGTTTTTGCTTGGCATAGTCTGCACACGCTCCACAACAGAACAAAAATTGTCTCGCATTTGATACCTTCTGTTGTGTTGCTGCCAGATAGTCCGGTACTGATGTGTGGATTTTTTCCTCTTGCTAAAGAGATGAAAACAGGTCCATTGTGGCATTTTTTTGCAAGATGTAAAACTGAAATTAACATTCAGGATGCAGTCATTTCTACCTGCAGAGGCCACCTGCACAGCTAATTCTTCATCGACGTCTTTTCACCGGTTTTCCTGTCTTTATGAAATATTTGTCACAGTTGATGAGCGTATCGCTCAACCTACTAAGGCCTAAATGTAGGATGCAATATGTGACAAAGTCTCAATGAGAGAGGCAAGAGATAATTCATGCAGAGGATTTGAGATATGGTGGGATACATTCCTTTAGTGTAAACAACTGTTCTGATGTCTCTGTCCCCCACAAATGAAGGCCATTTCAGAGAGAGACTTTCAGGCGCTAAGGAACCAATAGCAGTTTTGCCTGCCTGAGAACACCATGATCAGACCATTTGTTCCTTATTTTGCCTCCATCCAGAAACAAGTTGGTTTGAGATCTTTTAGGATTTAGTCCATGCTAACCTACACCATATAAAAAACAATGAGGTCAAATTCTGCATTGTTTTATGCCCCCAGGCAACTCCATTGGCTTCTGTAGAGCAGCATGGGATGTGAGTTAGCCCAGATTTGACCAATAGTTTTAAATAGGCAGGTTATTTTTCTTGGTTGCTATTTACATCTGAATAGCCTCTTGGAACTTCTTTACCTGGTGGATATTTTGTAGGCCGACTCTGCTCACTCTTCTAGTTTTCCTGTCCTTGTGTTAGTAGTCCTTCATTTAATTCCTACAAAATCAATTCCAGTTTCATGTACAGGGCTGCATTATCTTGTTTATATTGAGGGCACATTACCTTTTGGTTTAATTTTTGAAGCAGCTTAGATTAATTGCCAATGAATAAATGCAATACATCTTTGTGTGTGCACATATCCCTCAACACTTTCCTTGTCAGGCTTCTTTATCTCATCCTTCAAGCTACAAATAAATCTGTCAGGCAACCAACTTTCAATCTCCTTTGTTGTCATTTGCTTTTTCATTTTCTCCCATATCTTGAGTTTTTGTTTCTAAAACTTCCTTCTTTTATTGCCAAGTAAGGCAAAAAGCAAACCCATGCTTATTTCGTTCTGCATCTCTTATATCAGCGAACTGTGGATCCCTTCAAAGGTCCTGGATCTACAGAGAACTGAAATTCTAGGATTGTTTTAAGCAACAATTTGCATTCGCTTAAACTCCTGCATAAAATGCTTTTTATGTATCATCCTGAGAATAGAGAAGCAGGTAAACATTGCCAGCTGGATTCCAACACAGATTGCTCATGCTGAATAATTCCTTATTGAAATCAGTGGGAGCACTCCTGGAGTAAACCAAAGTGAGGGTATCTGAATCTGGCCATAAAGCAAAATGGTCCTCACCATGGGCCAGATCCTTTGTTAATGTAAAGCAATCTAGGTTCAATTACTTAAATGAGGTTATGCTGATTTATGCCCCCCCTCCTCCAAGAGCTGTTGCTACATCGAGTAGTCCTTATATTGCATGAGCCAGCTGTGGTGCAAACTCTGCGCCTACAGGTTCGCAAATTGCAGCCCTGCTGTTAACTGCGGTCCCCCTGGCAGCTGTCGTGGGAGGTCGTGGTCATGTAGAAGGAAGCAGTTCCTGGCATGATCTCGGCAAATCTTGTGGAGGACTCAGAATATTGGAATTTGATTCTATAGCTCATGGGAAACGGGGGGCCACGAGAGTCAGTGGAGCATGGGGGGTAAGGAGCTGTTAGTCGTGTGTATTTCAGAGCTGCTGCATTCTGAACCAAGTGCACCTTTTTCAGGATGTGTTGCTGCTTCACTGGTCATAGTGATTGCAGTAATTAAGCTAGAGGTCAGGAATCCGTGGATCGCCGTGGTCTGCTACAGTAGGTCTGCTGTGCCATCGATGGAGGAGGTCATTTCTTGCAGCCGTAGAAATGCAGACTCTCTCGATTATAGGACAGCAGATGGTCTTGATGGAGGGTGATGTTAGGAATGGGGCAAGTTCTTTGCTGCTTTTTCAATAGCCCCTGCACACTTTGAATAGAGGCACACCAAACTGTAGTCCAGGTCTTTCTCCTGAGTGGCTACTGGCATTTTAGGACCCAGCAATATGCATGAGTAGTTCACTTTGTTCCTTTCAGTGTTCGTTATCTTGCATTCGTGAGCCCTGCACTCCATCTGCCGTCAAGCAGTCTGCTTAGCCTACCCCTTGTGCTCTTCGATTGTTGTAAGATTTTCCTTTCGTGCAAGACCCAGGGCATGTCATGCTAGCGCTTCCAGGCCGGGCTGTTACCGAGCATAATCCATGTAGTGGCACAACTGGTGTGTATCCACCCCAGTAACACCCCCCCTTCATTGCTGAGTCATGCTGGCAATCCAACTCAGCTTTGTATGCCCCCATCCCTGCCCCCTGTCCCAGCAGAGCTGCCACAGTCATCTTGGGGCTTGATCTAAAGCCACTTGAAGTCAATGGGAATCTTTCCATTGACTTCAGCAGGCATGGGATGAATAAAACGTGTTTTGTTGTTAATAACAATATCGCTCTCCTTTGTTGTTCTCCTATTTTACTCTTCCCACAGTGGAACCCAGCCCTTTCAATGCATTGTTTTTACTATTATTAATCCCACAGTGACAAAACTAATGAAAGTTTACATTTTTTCATGAGACTAGTTTCCATAATAAGAAAAAACCCTATTCCACCCCTTCTCCCCAGGAGGGGCGGCCCAGCCTCTTTCCAGGCCAGGGCTGAGGGGCTAATCAGAAAATTGGCGAAGGGGCTGTGCTATACATCTTGTGGGCACATGCCACCCTTACTTACTTACAAAACTGGACACAGTGCCGAATAGAGGGAAATAATCACTTCCCTTGAACATATCGTGTGATTTGCAATAAAATCACAAGAGTTGACCGCAGTGATCACAGAAGTGCTACAATGAATCTACCAGAGTGAGTATGCATTCGATGTGTCATTATGTTAGTACCGTTAGCACTCACAGCAGTAATCTTTGTTACTGTCTGCACTTCTCTCAACAGCTTACCGGGCTTGAACCCACTGAAGTGGATTAGAACAATAGCAAGCACTACCTACGTGACCCCTATTAAAGCTCTGTGGCTACATCCAGCAGCACGAGCGTATGACAGTGTCTGCTTTTGTCTTCTGCTTGCACCGACAAGCTGTAATTTAGGTTGACATGAAATAATTTTGAGTCCCCAGATGACACAGCTATTTTTAAAAGTACAAAAAAATTCTTCACAAAGAATATGGGAGTGTGATTTATGAAAGTTTCACGATCGTGAGCAGGTTCCCAGATTCTCGCTGCGTTTCTTCTTCGCTGCTGCATCTGAGTGATTTCTTACTGGAGAGCGCAGGTGACCTTTACAAGGAATTGGGCTCCTTTCATCATGCGCTGCCAGCATTGCTGATCCCAACCGTTCAAACAGCCCCCCAAAATCACGAGATTGGTTTAAAAATAATGAGATTCCCCCCCCCAAATAATAATTTTTAGGGCCTTTTTTATTTGTTTTCTGGGTTTTGAGCCTTTAAGCTTTCTTCCATACACATTAGGGTCAGAAACCTACTGAAAAAGAAACCCTGTTAACTGAAGTTTTGTGGTATTTCACGTGACTGCAGGAGTTGAGGCTTTAAGGAAACACCAAATATTGCCGACCTCGTAATTTAATCACAAGTTGACAACACCGTTGCTGCTTCACTTTCCCTGCTGCGAGTTTAAACCTGAGTTCTCCATGGCTGGCATTCTTGCTTCACTTACTGCTAATATATACCATAAATGATATATTGTCCTTGCATTATTTATGCTACTGATTTTATTCCACACCATTGGTTGGTTTGCTCTGAGACAAAGCCTGCTAAAAGGTCTGGAAAACCTTTCCAAATAATCAATCTTTCCAGGAATCTGAGTGATGCTAATTAAGCGAGTAAAATTAAATGATCAAACTGCTAACCTCGTCCAGCTTGATAAAGTGCCCTTTTGGCTGTAAAGGTGAGATTGTTAACACACAGTAATTAAAAACAGCAGGAGGAATGACACTGAAAAGCATCCTTTCCATCGTCCAGGCAGTGTTTGTAGCTAGGGGTGTCTGGAGCTACAGGTGCCAGATTGTATCGTTTTCTTAAACTGGAACTGGAGAGTTTGGTTCATCTGATTTCTCAGCTCTTCAGATTTGCTTGGAGATAAATGGTTTGTACAAATCTTGAAATTCCAAGGAGGTGATGCAGACATGGGCTGTTTTTTAAACTTACATCCTACAAAAACCCAAGACTCCCCCTTGCTTTACCCACTCTGTCGTGGGTGGCTTGGCGGTATAGAATCATAGGGTTGGACGGGACCTCAGGAGGTCATCTCGTTCAACCCCCTGCTCAAAGGTTATATAACTTTCCCCTGCACTTACTCTGGTTGGTCTTTTAAGTCTGGATTTCTCTGGCCAAACTTCATGGCCGTGAGCCTAATTCTTCCAAATAATTAGTCCTTTTAATAATTTTCTCTTTCTCTACCTAGTTCTGTCATTTCCATCTGGGGGAAGAGAATGCTACGTCGCTGTAAAATGCTCCCACATCAGTGTTTGCTGACCCCTTTTGCACTGACACGGTCTTTCCTGTGACCCTTGGTCTACTGAGGGCCAAGATATCTGCAGCAGCAAGATTATCCAGAGCACAAGCAATGATATCAACAAGTTTTATAGCAGTCACTCACTGCCAGCGCTGTCACCGTTTAGTTGTCTCTCTGCTCCCACTTGCAGAGAAGGGACCGTTGACCAGCAGCAGAGTAGAATTCCATAACACCAGCCCTCCATTGGCATGGGAGCCATAGAAAACCCTTGCCTGGGGAATATTTTAGAGCATCCCAGCAGTCACGTCAAGGCAGAGAGAGGTCCTGAGAACCAGGAAGGCTTAACTGCATCCCCTCTTCCATCTGCCCTCCGCCGACCCCAAGTTGTGATCTGGTGCTGGGGAGCATCTAGCCGTGTAACTTTAATCCCTACAAACACGGCAGTTCTTACTGGAAAAGTGAATACGCAGGTGGCGACTAGGTCAGAAAACCAGGCCCACAGATCCACACCCTTGTGCTTATTGTCTGCTAAGACGGCGATGTGCTGGAGGGGCTGACGGCTCTGTCGCCTCCTTTCCGCCTTGAGATGTTGGGAGCAAACAACAGCGTAGCTCTGGCTGTGTGCCGTCGCTGTGCGGGCTGTACCATTCCGTAGACACACCGCGCATGATTGAATTGGTTGGTCTCCCATTTCTTGCCGCAGATCGGCAGTCACCAAAGTCACCGGCGTAACCGTTTTAGTGCTCACGTCTCCAAGCTTTGCAGGGCGTGGTCACTTGCCTGTCCCCTTTCTTTGAATCATTGGCAGCACCCTGAACGCTTGACAAACGGCGGTGTGCAATTCCATCATTCTCCTGCCCTGCGCAGCCATCTTTCTTGTATCTGCCAAGCGTATTCACTGGACTTACTGGTCCCCGTTTTCTGACCCCGCTCTCGCCATCTGCTGTATGTGGAGAGGAACATTCATCTGCAGATGGCCTGTCATGGTGCCAGGAACTCCAGAGGAGGAGTGGGGGTGCACACAGGTAGCATGGCAAAGAAGAACAGGACTTCCAGAGAGAGAAGAGGATGGGGGACTCTCTCAACACCCACAATATGTCCTTTTCAA
Organism: Mesoclemmys tuberculata; assembly: GCA_007922155.1. Lineage (NCBI taxonomy): Eukaryota > Metazoa > Chordata > Testudines > Chelidae > Mesoclemmys > Mesoclemmys tuberculata. The sequence continues at coordinate 29,595,404 of ML675617.1, forward strand.
AGCGCTCCCACCCAAAACCCTGCCTCTCATTTGCATGGAGGTCACATCCTGCCTGGTTCCTGGAGGCCGTTTGACCCCTGCGTGACCGGCTGGTGGTGTTTGGAGCTTGCTGGGAAAGGGTCAAGCAGGTTCTAGTGATTCACAGAAGTTGGTGTCTTGTTACTGCACCCGGCTGTGGGGGACGCGTTATGTGCCCAGACATTGTGAGCTCGGCTTGGTGAAGGTTAATGCTAATTGTGCAAAATGTCTAACTCTGCACAGCTTGTGGGCTTTGGTTTGGCGTGGGTGGGAGAGGCACTGGCTCCCATTCTGTACCGGACAGAGAAGTAGGGGCATGCGAACTTGCGTAGAAAGAGTGTGTGTGTCAAACTGAGGGTGTTGGCTTCCACGCCCAGGAGCTGGGTCAGTCAATACGTCAGAAATGTCTCTCTTTCAGATGTCTTTGGGGAAAGGTTGCGTGGCATTAGACCACACAGCAGTTGTGTTCGTGGGTGCCTTTTATGCATATAAGATCAGCAAGTGGGTGGGGTGGAAGTGGCTTTCTTTTCTAGCTTATCAGCGCATACGCCTTGTGTATGTCTATTGAATGTTTCTCGGCATGAATCTGTAATAGGAAATCACTGTTTTCCCTTCGGTGTCCACGCCGTGCTGTAGAAAAAGGTTGAATATTTGTCTAGCTTAACAGGCCAGGCAAGTCTGGCTGCTGACAATGCAGATTTAGAGGCAGTGGGACCCAATGGATAGGGCACTAGCGTGGGATGTAGGACAGCAAGATTCTTTTCCAGTTTGGCTGTAGAGTTGCTGTGAGACTTGGGCAAGTCATTTCTTCTTCCTATGCCTCTGTTTCCCCTCCCACCCCTTTTCTGTTTAGATTGTAAGCTCTTCAGGGCAGAAATTGTTTTTCACTATGCTTTGTACAGCACCTAGCGTAATGTAGTCCAATCTCCGTTGATGCTTCAGGTGTTACTGTATTATAAACTTTACAACTGGAGCTCTGGGAAGAATAGAGGCAGTTATGTTATGCATGTGTAATGAAGATGCTCCCCTCTGAGACCATTTTAATGACAGCTTGGAGACTCCAAGTTACCATAACCGTATTTTCCTTCTGCAGTTCCATGCTATGTCTGTGTGTGTGTGTGTGTGGTTGCTTGCCTGATATGCATCCTGTATGTGGGAGGATGCGGCGGAGTGTTCCTCTGATGCTGCTGTCAGAGGAGCCTCTCGTTTCATGTATTGGCCTTGCTTTGGGGCAGAAGATTTGATCACTTCACCCGTTCACCGTGTGACTGCTTGTGCAGAGCACGGCCATCAAATGACAGCGCTTTCTGTTGGCAAGCTATAACTCAAACAGACCAAACACAAGTGCCTCAGAGGGAATGTGGCACTGGGGAAACTACCCTTTGCCACTTAACCAGGGGGAAGAGAATGAAAGGACAAGAAAATACACTAGTCTTTAAGAATGGGATCTTCAAACGCACTCACTTTGGCCTAACTTTGCTGCCCGCAGAGTCAGTGGGAGCAGAGGTGGGCCGATCCTGAGAGCATATAAAAATCCCACCTTAAAAATGTTGAGGGACGTTTTCCAAAGCACCCCTGGGATTCAGGCACTTGCGCTCCTAAATCCCTTAGGTGCTTTTGAGACTCTCCCTCTTTACCAATAGAACATTTAAGCGTTATAATTTATGGTCCCGCTCCCCCAATCTATTATGCAGTAATAATTGATGCTCATGGGCTGTCTCGCTGTCAATGGGACTTCACCAGCAGGTGACATTTCTCAGGTGTGTCTTTGGAGAAGTGGGGCCTTTGAGTCCAACCCTATTCCCATTTCAGTGAACGGCAAAACTCCCACTGAGTTCAGGATTGGGATCAGGGGCATAGCAGTGGCGCTGTGTTGATCATAATAATTAATTAACAACAGTACGCATTCCTAGCTCTTATCTTAGCGCTCTTCGTTAGTATCCCCAAGTGTTTTACGAAGGAAGTCGGTATCATTGTCCCCGTAGCACAAAGGGGGAAACTGAGGCACACAGAGGGGGTGATTTGCCCACGGTCGTGCTGCAGGTCGGTGGCAACAGACCAGACTGGCTTCCAAATGTTAAATTGTTCTCGTAAACGGGAATTGCATTGTCCAGCTGCTAAGAAGATGCTGAAGATAGGCTCTGCCAGGATTCCTGATAACAGTTGCGTGGCTGTTCCAAAAGCAAAAGGTATGCTTTGCTGTGCTTCCCCGTTCCTTCTTTCTCTCCTGGTGGAGACGAAGACCAGCGTGATTAGAAGCTGCTCAGACCTGTTTCCTGCTGGTTTGCCTGCCGCAGTACTAGCAGGGACGTTCATGTTTGGGTTGCTTTGTTTTTAAACTGGGGTTCAGGACAGGCCAGTCCTTGATTTCAGTACTTTTCCCCTGAAGGATAATCAATCTGCTACAGATCTCTGGCCATTAACAAACAACACCAAGCTCCCAGACTCCATCTGAGGCCCGCAGTGGAAATATTTGATCAGGGGTTTGCTTAAAGAAATGTAAAATGCGGTCATTAAAGACAGCAAATGGTGCTGTAAGATAAAGGCTGGCTTCCTTCCACGTTCCAAAGAAGAGAGTCAAGAGAGATTCTGCGGGAAACCAGTACTCGCAGAAATTGATTCATTGCAATGACTGCACTGACCTTTAGCAATAATATTGCAGAGCACTAGGGTGAAGTCAGCAGTAATATTTGCAACAGTTACTTGTTAATATAAATCACTTATACTGTGCTATAGGTACAGATAGCTTCACAAACTCCCCATTGGACCTGGGGGGATGAGATGGGGGAGGTTCCTCATCCTATGGGGAGTTCCACTGACTTCAGTGCAAGTTTAAAGCTTCCCCCATAACACTGTAAACTGTTTGGGACAGGGAACAAATCTTCTTGTGTGATGTTGGGCAAGTCACTTAGAAACCCTGTGCCTCAGTTTCCCATCTGTACAAGGAGGATAACAGCACTGCCCTGCCCCATAAGGTATTTTGAGGATGAACACATTAAAAAACAGGAGGTGCTCCAGCTAGATAGGTACCTATGTGAATTCTTTCTCTTGTCTGAATGTTCAGGAGGGGTTCGTGGTGACATTTGGCAAGTCTGGAAGTTATTTCTGGTGGCCCAAGTGAAGATGTTAAAAGCTGTTCTCATGAATTCTTGGAAAAACTGAAGGAAGAGGCAGCCTGATTCCTCCAAGCCGAAGCACATGGCCTACGAGGTTAGGAACAGAATTGCTGGTTGCTTATGAGTTCCAGTCCATTTCAGCCACTCAGCAGCTTTGAGTGGCTGGCACTTACGTAGCACGTGACAACCTTTATGTCATATACTCAGAGAAGGGAAGGCCAAATCACTGCATTTTCAGAGGTGCTGAGCAGCCGCACGCTCAGTTGACTTCGTGGTTTCGTAGCACCTCTGCAAATCAGGCAACTCTTTTTTATGTTTCTAAATAGTAGAGCGGCTCGGAAAAAGAGTTTTTTCCCTGTGGAAAATGTTGATGAAACGGAAGAAAATTTTTGTTCTTGAAATTGTCCATTAAAATGGTGTTTTTTTCCACAAAAAGTAAATGGAGATTTTTCAGCCAACAAATGAAATATGCTGATGCTGAAATGTTGTCCTGGTGGGTGCTTATGTGAGTTGTAGTTTGAGTGTCTCATGCTCCTCATCACCTCTATAGGTTGGGCTTCCTGTTTGCATTACAGCTCCCATGATGCATTGCTCTTTCTGAGTTTTTCAGTGGGGAAAAAAAATCATAGTATAAACTTTTTGGAAGAATTTTATTTACGAGTAAACCCAATTTTCTGCCCAAAAAACTATGTGATTGAAAATATATAATCAGCCTTAGGCTTAGTACACGCTTACCAGGAAATTCGGCGGCAATCAATGGGAGTTATGCAAGCTGCAAAAAGTAGCTTGTGTAACTCCCATTGACTTCCTAACTTCCCGTTAGCAAGCCATCTCTGCTGTGCTGCGCCGACAGGATATGCCTTCCCCTCGACGCAGCGCTATGCCTTTTGAGGAGGTGGTTTAATTTAATTGACTTCTGGATCGATTGAGTGGGTCTTCACTGCAGCTCAATCGATCCAGATAGATCGATCCGACAGTGGTGAATTTGCCGTCGTCTGGGTGTATATACCCTTATTAAATAGTGATCTAGGTGCCTAATTTTGAAAGTTTGCAAATTTTGGCCTTAACTCTTTGATGTTTTCTGGATTTTTGGGTTAAATTTACAAAGACCTTGAAAGCAAAGTACTTAGACATGTTTCTGACTTCAAGCACATGAAGTCAACAGGACCACTAGCTTGCATAAACTAAAGCAACCATTTAAGACCATTGTTGGATCAGAACCAGAGTGTTCAACCCAGCGTAGGGCTCCACCCTACTTTTGTCTCTGAACCTGCAATCAGATTCACATAGAAGGATCCTGGCACCTGTGCAAAGGCCAGTGGGCATCAGTGGGGTTTCAAGGAACTCGGTGCAAGATCTGGGTCTATATTTCCTTCCTTCAGAGGGTTTAATGTGTTTGGTTGGTCTGACAGGAGCGCTATTATACATGTTCTTTCCTGTGTACTTTGCCAGTAAAGTCCCTTTTAGCATTGTATGCCAATCCTTTTAACCTGCTGAGAGCTTGCAGTGAAGGGTGCACCTAGTTTAATGTCCCCAATGTGTTGATAAATGCCGTGGAATGGAGAATTAGATCTATGGAGCATTTGTATGACTTTTAGCCAATTTTGTAAATACCTACCAAAATGGATCTGTTATAAAGCTGCCTTCTCTGGCAGATTTATGGCTGTGTTTTGAAAGTAATGGTGCCATATAATGATTATAAAACCATATAAAGCATTCTTATTGTTCATTACCATTACTGTACATTAATTCACTATTATCTCCTAATGCATTGGCGGTTGCAATAACTAGTCCCCATGGCAAAAGAAATATGAGCGAACTGAAATCTGGTCTCCTTGGGAGGGTAGACTTTATGTTAAGAAAACACTACTGCTCATCTTCATACAAAGGAAAAGGCAAATCCACCCTCCCTTCCCCAACTTCCGGGGTGCAGAGGACCCAGATAGAGCAGAACTGAGGGGGGTTTCACCATGTGGGGGAAAAGGGACCAGCCTGTATGGGCTGTGCAGGGTATGTGCGTTCCCTGGGCAGCTCAGATCACTGCTCTTACCTGCTGTGGGTTTGGGACAAGGTAGGACTTGCTTATGGGCTAGCGGACTTGCAGCTATGTGGATCCAGCAGCCTTTAGTCCCAAGCTGAAGGGGTGCAGGAGCCAGGGAAGTTATTGTACATGAACAGCTGCAAGGGGGGAAAAAGGAAGTGGGGGCTGGTGGTTAGGACCCTGGCATAGGATGTGAGAGATCTATGTTCAAATTCCTCCTCTGCCACACACTTCCTGTGTGACATCAGGCAAAGTCACTTAGCCTCTTTGTACCTCAGTTTCCTACATGGAAAACAGGGATCATCATGCTTTGCTCCCGCACTCGGGCGCTGTGCGGATAAATGCACTGAAGGTTGCGAAATGCTTTGAGATCTCCTGACGAAATAGGCGTTATTAAGGAAGCTTCCTTTTGCAAGGAGGCAACAACTTAGGCTGTGCCCTCATGACTGTACGCAACAAAGTAACTTGGCAGATTTTCAGGGGCGCTCAGTATCTTGGTTGCTGCTTTGAACTTTTTGGAAAAGCTGGGCCACGAAGGTCACAATGGAAGCATCTGGGTGCTGTGAGCTTTTGGAAATCCAGCTCCAACAGTGATTGATGAGCACCCAAAAATCTCTCTCTCAGCGGTTTAAAAACGGGGTGCTTATGGCCTGCACCAACGGCCATTGAGATAAACAGAAATAATGGCCAGTGGGCTATAGGTCAGGCCATATGCACCCCATTCAACCTTACAGCCCTTATTCAGCTTGGTGAGCATCTCCACCTCGGCGTAGTTCCATTGATGTTAGTGCTGACCCTCAGAGTGGTGTGGTGAGGTTTGCCCAGCTATTGCGGACACCACACCTAGTTAGTTTGTGTGCTGCGTTTAGCCCCCCACCTTTGTGAACCAGGAATTCACCTGATGCTTGTGCACAGACCAAATGCAAATGCAGCTGTACTTTGAATTCTGGACTGAATGTGTTCTTCAGAGGGAAAGAAGTGAACTTCTCCTGAAATGAGGAGTGCAATTTTTTCAGAGGTATCCAGGCATGCAGGGGCTACCAGATAAGATTTCTCATGGACAGACGATGATAACATTTTATTGAATTGCTGCATAGCTTAAACCCTCTCAGCCATGACAATTAAATAGGAAAAAATGTGCATGCCATTTACTGGGATAATATTTAGTCAGAAATAGACAAAAACATGAGTCATCAGCTCACAAACAACCCCAGTCTTGATATAAATTCAATTGAACTCATTCCAGCTGTTCAAAGCAAAAAAATACTGCTTTTTTGCACCCATGTGGCAACAGCAAATGAACCTGGGTTCTTTCCAACAAAAGCTCTAAGTTTCTAAAATGCCATGGGGTTGGCTTGCTTTGAATGCCTGTGGCACTGTTTGTTGGAGCTGAGCGAGGAAAATCATTTCCTGACATCCTGACAAATTAGCAGCCAGGGGCCAGATCCCAGCTACGGGTGAGTAACGTGCAAATGAGGGGTTGTGAATGTACCATCAAACTATTAGAATTTGCGGGGGCTACTGTTTGCTGAGCAAGTTTCCAGGCATATGTTACAGCAGCTGGTGGCCTGCTGTGACTTCAATAGCCAAACAGGGATTATTTTGAGTGAAGTTCTATCATCTGCGTTATGCAGGAGGTCAAACTAGACAGTCAGAGTGATCCATTCTGGCCTTAAAATCTATGGATCTAATAATTAATTCTTGCTTCAAGTACAAGAGCTGTGGTTGAACTAGAGCAGACCTTTTAGAAAAACATGCAATCAGGATTTAAAAATTGCCCATGATGGAAAATCCACAACAATCCTTGGTAAGCTGTTCCAATGGTTACCCTCACTTTTAAGCATGTGAACTTGTTTCTAGTCTGCATTTGTCTACTTTAAACTACCAGCTATTGCATCTTTTGATACCTTTGTCTGCTAGATTCAAGAACCCTCTATTATCAAATTTCTGTTCCCACGTAGGTGTTTATAGACTACGATCAAGTCACCCCTGGCCCTTCTCTTTGGTAAGATTGCGCTCACTGTAAGGGATGAAAAGTTCCAGAGAGCTGTGTTAGTCTGTAAACAGCAAAAACAGAGTCCTGTAGCACTTTAAAGACTAACAAATTTCTGCAGACATAAGCTTCCATGGGCTGCAACCCACTTTGTCATATACATCTGACAAGAGCATCTTGTTTTTACTATAAGGGATGTTTTCCAATCTTTTAATCATTCTTGTGGCTCTTGTCTGAACCCCTCTCCAATTTATCAGCCTTCTTCTTGAAATATGGACCCCAGAAACTGGACCCAGTATTCCAGTAGTGGTCACACCAGTGCCAAGTACAGAAGTAATATAACATCCCTGCTTCTATTTGAGATTCCCTAGTTTATGCATCCAAGGATTGCATTAGCCCTTTTGGCCACGCTGTCCTCTGGGAGCTCGTGTTCAGCTGACTGTACACCATGTTCAGAGTCACTTCTTCCCAGGATAGAGTCCCCCAAGTATGGTCTACCTTCTTTGTTCCTAGATGTATGATATCATGGTTGCCATATTGAAACATGTATTGGTTGCTTGTGCCCAGCTGATCAAGTGATCCAGGTAGTTTTGTGTCAGTGATTATTCATTATTTACCATGTTCTCAGTTTTAAGACATCTCTAAACTTTTTGTCCGTGATGAATTTGTTTTCTTCCAGGTCTTTGTTAAAAAAATAAGTGTTGGGATAAAAACCAAGCCCTGTAGAACCCCATAAAAAGCACACTCACTCAGTGATAATTCCCTATTGACGATTACATTTGGAGAGCTATCAGTTAGATGGTTTCTGATCCATTTAATATGTGCCCTGTTGATTTTATGTGATTTTTGGTTTTTAATCAAAATATCATGTGGTGCCAAGGCATGCGTCTTAACAGAAGTTTAAATATATCACATCAACATTATCATCTTTATCAACCAAACTTCAAATATAATTATAATGCAAATATGATATTGTTTGTTTGCCAAGATCTATTTTCCATAAGCCCATATTGATTGCCATGCATTGTATTACCCTACTTTAATTCTTTATCTTTTCATCTTTATCGTTTCATCTATTCTTTTTTCACATTCCTTAAAAGTGAAAGCAGGGGATGACTGTAGGCGATTCCTGTGCCTATCAGTTAATGAGACTAAAATAAGCAACTCTCCTAAGGCGAGGACAAGAAAATGAATTTATGTTCTGAAAGAGACTCCATCTATCCATACAGTCAATAAAGAAGCTTTAGACATATACTACAGAGAGCATGAGAAAATGCTCAGTCGTCATGTTACACAAGCAATAGCATGAAAGATAGTTTATGAACAAATAACGAACATGTTTAAAGTTAATACAGAATTGCCTTGCACGACACTCATTATGATATTCACAGAACACCAGTGCTGAGCTGTTGTTTATAAAGATCTACCGTATTCCCACTAGGAAGTGATGCATAGTTTAAAGGTACAGTAGGTGAAATCTAGGGCAGATTAGTTTGCTAAATGTAATCTTGAATCAAAGATGGTGGAAAGACTAAGCATTTCTCCAGGAGACGAAACCCTTCCCATGTTGTTTAATATCATGGCTAATGACTGTTCCCAACGGCTTCAATAATGCAGGAAAACTCCTCTAATTTCCTGATGGCTGATAAAAGGAGCTTTGTTCAAAGGCTGACAGGACTAATCGGAAACCTCTTTGCTTTTGGATGCTGACCACTATGGGGAAATGTTGAGCAGATCAGTATCTAGCCACCGGTACATGGCCAAGTTTCTTTCATTCCGAGGTCAGCCGTGACACTCAGCTGGTGTCAACCAGCGTAGCTCAAATGGAGCCATGCCAATTTTCAGCAGCTGAGAATCTGGCCATGGTGAGAGCCGTTTGCAGCCATACATTTACGTTTTCATGAGATAGCAGTCAACGTTAAATCACAAGACTAGTCACAATTGTATGTGGGTTCAAAAACAAACGAAAAGAAACCTGTGGAAAAGAACCAGATATTTGTGTTTAGATTACAGAGAAAAAAGTTGAGAACACCAGCTAGATTTGCAAAACCAAAAATAATTTGCAAAACCTCAAAAATGTGATTCTTCTGTCACTGCTGTTCTTTATAACAATGACAAAGTAGATGGAGAGAGGAGCGTTTCCAATCTTTGCTTTTACTATCTCGCACACAGTGGGGAGATATGTCTACCCATAGATGTGAGCCTGGATCACATGGATGAAGAAAACTTTCCTTCAAATAACAGATTTTTGTCTTCAGAATAATAAATCTAACTCATTGTGTGCCACAGTGTTGTATGGCAGTGGGTACTTTCCAGTTGTATAATTATTAGATAATGAGAGAATTTGTTCTGAGAAAGAAAGGGTGGTTTGGTGGTTAAGGCACTTAACTAAGACTGAGAAGGTATTGTTTGTGGTCCATATTCTGCCACAGGCTTCTTGAGCAAACCATTTATTCTTTCTGGGCCTCAGTTCCCTCATCTGTAAAATGGGATAATACTGTTTCCTTTGTCTGTGATGTCTATTTAGATTGTAAACTCTTCAGGCTATAGGCTGTCTTTTATGTCTTCTATGCATCTTTACAGCACCTAGCACAATGGAGCTCCAGTCCCAGTTGAGATCTCAACGTGCTGCTGTAATATGAATAATAATCCTTTAACAGTGATTGGAAAAACAGGGCAAACTGTATTTTCTCTCTCATCTGCATCACAGAACATTACTGATCGATCTTCTGAAGGCCATTCAAGCGGAATAAAGAGTAAGCCCCTTCAGTCATTGACAAAACTCTTTTTTCTTCAGGCAACACGTAGTGTTGATTGTTTCTCTCACTAAGAGTTTGGTCCCAATGGAAAGACTCCCATAAACCTCAGTGGTCTCGGGATCAGAACCCATTTGTACCCTGCTCCCCATTTGTTCAACATTGCCATGATGTTCTGCAGGTTCTGTACTTCTTGAAGTGCTCAGTGGTGGCAGAAGATACCGATTTTCCAAAATGCATTATTTCCAACACATGGGACTGGATTTGATCCTGCTTTCCTTCCAGGATGCCTCACCAACCATATGTTATCTCAGCTCTCTACTTTCCAAAGCCCTCTGATTCCTCCTTGTGACACTCAATAGCTTTTCCCTTCTCCCTGGCCTGTCTTTTTAATGGGGGAGATAATGTCCTTGATGGCATGATGATTCTATTCCAAATCTTTCACGCAGCCTTCTCTTCCATCCACTCAGCCTGCAAGCAGACTCTGTCACTGCACATTTCTTAACCAACTTCAGAACTGGTGAAGAGATCACCTTGTCTGCCACCTGGTGGGCCTCTCTACAGGGGACTGAGCCATGTGCCATGTTTAATGTGACTTCTTCTTACACCTCAGTTCTATGTGAGAGGGACATAACTCTTATTTGGGATGCCTCGTCTGTTGCTTTTTCCTGGCACTGTTCCAAAGTCATGCCAGGTGAGGATTGTAATTAATTCAGGGTGTCTCTACACTGTGGAGTGAAGTCGATTTATTTTAAATCAACTTTCATCCCGCTGAATTTTAGAAGTCGCAGGCGCGTGATCACATTATGGTCATTGAGTTGGGGGATTGCATCCCCACTAGATGTGCTTGGGTCGGCAGTCAAAGCAGTGCACTGTGGGTAGCTATCCCACAGTGCAACTAGCATGCCATTGCCTGAGAGGAATGGAGCCCACTCAGCTCTGCACTATTATTGTGAGCATCACAAACACCTCACAACTTATTCGGCCGTATTTTTCAGGGGCCGGAGAGGAGCTGCACTGCTGAAAATTGCAATGTTGGAGGCCTCCTTGCCAAAAGCCATAGAACGAAACAATTCCCGTTGGCTGCAGGCTGTCACACACCATCTGCAGTCAGCGGATCGCCGCTTCTGGCCCCTCACTGGGCCCTCCCTGGTGTTGGGGATTCCCGGTGCTGCTGGAAGCTCTGTCATCCAGGCAGTAGAAGTCAGTAACTTCCTTGGGGCAGTTAATGCATGTCTGGCTTCTATGCTGGGACATGGTGGTGTCGGTGAATGGTCAGAGAGAATCTTTTTCATGTCAGAGCTGGTTCTGCATAGCCTCTCCCTAGCTCATCACACAGATTCCCTAGGAGAGAGGCAGGTAACACAATAGAGTCTCCCTCGGAGATTCCATTACCCTGAAATGTTTCGTTGCCATTTAAAGGCTGGGATGAGGTGGAACGCTGACGAACCGGGCTGCACTCCGTTCAATCGGCTCTTCTTAGCATCCAATTCACGATGCCGTTCCTCTGGATTTATGAGATCAGTGGGGCTACACTGGTGTAAAACTGGAGTCAAGCAGGGGAGAATCAGGCCCCCTCTATCTGGCAAGTTAAATTCCATGCTCTGCTGTGTAGCCCAGCTAAAATTTTACTGGAGGCATCTAAAATATTATGATGGCAGCTGGTATGGGAGAACTGGCTTTGAATCACATTTCTCGCTGAGAGAAAACAGTACGTTATTTTCTTCTGTGATATTAGCAGACGTTTGAGTCCAAAATTATTCTTTCAAGAAAAAATTGAAATAATGGATTTTCCCATTAAATGGAAACTCTGGAACCAACTTAACCCATAATAAACTGGGTTCCATATGTAATATTACAGGGAATTCTACTGGTAGATACATGAGCGGGTATGGAGAGGAAAATAGACCCTTTAATGCATGGTTGTTGCCTGGCTCTTGGGTTACTCTCTCACCTATTGGTGTAGAAAGCATCAGGTGGATAAATGAAGATGAGGACTTGGCAGTTTTGTCCAGTGAGTTGAATTATAGATCTGCGCATGTCAAAAGTAAAGAAAACATGATGTTAAAACCCAATATTCTCTGTCGCTGGTGTGATACATTTTCTATTTTATACAATAGTATAACTTAATACATGTTATCTTTAGTATATCTTCCTCTAGAAACATAGTAACAAAAAGTACTCCAAGTGGTCACTAAATATTGTTAAGCCAAACATCTGCATAGCACAATTAGGAATAGGGATAAACTGAATTTCCTTCACTTCTCTAACTCCCCAAGTTATAAATGGCCCATTACAGGTTCATCTATTCTAGGGCACTGGCCTGGGACTCAAGAGACATGGGTACAATCCCTGGCTCAGCCGGGTGTCCTTGGGAAAGTCACTAATCTACCCTGTCTCTTGCATGGTGATAACACGTCCCTATTTCAGAGGATTGCTGTCAGGATAAAATGCTTTAATGACAGTGAGGCCCTGAGATACTGAAGCATTAAGAGATGTGTAAGAACCTAGTTCATTCCACAAACTCCTCTTGTTTTCTTTCTTGAACATTCAGGACTTGCACGACTTTCTCAACCTCCTGAATCATGGTGTAATTGTTTTCAAAGTCAGCTTTGACCTTCCAAAGTGGATTGCTTCCACTTAATGAGCACGGCTTACTTTGAGGAACATCAGAGCTGAATGCTGAGTCATCTCATTTGATTGTGTTTTGCACATTAATCAAAACCCATGTCATAATCTGCCCTTGGCTAGAGCAAGACGGTGTCAGACACTGGCCTATGCTTTCCTGTAGCTAATATGGTAGTACTGGCAAAGAGGTTGGCATTAGAGCCTGAGGCACACATTCCATTCGTGCCAACAATCTGCAATTCCTTGGCACATCATGATCCCTTCAGTTTTGCAGAGAATCCCAATAGCGCTTTGTTCTTCACCCAGAGTCATCCAGCGCTATTGTTTTTTCCCCCTCACTTTTTCTCAGAGCTCATCATGTTGCTAAGTCTTAACAATGATTTTAGAAGAGAAATATGTCATGGGAACAAGAGGAATGCTTTTATACAAAGAAAGCGCCGCATCCACATTGGTGACGTTAAAAATTGGGCAATGTTGGGCTGAAATTGGTTGGTAAACTTCTTACAAGGCAGCCAGATAACTTGAATAACATTTAAACTTAAGAGCTTACTTTGGGGAAAGATGACAGACAGTATTTAATTTACCAATTAAAGTATTGATTCACAGGATCTTAAAAACTTGGTTGCCATTTAACTAGCCAATCACTTAACTTGACCACAGTAATGCTTGGTTTAACATTTCCATTAAGCTTGCGACCTCCTCTATCAATCACTTGCAGCTGGCCCCAGACAGACTCCCCCTTAGTACAGTCCCTCAGCCTTCATACAATTATTGTTCTAGGGGAGGGATGGGAGTTTAATCGTCCTGATGGCTGTATTATGCTGGCAGTCCACAAGGAGAGGAGTGGAAGATGCTAAACGTTTCACACCAGGACTCAGCAGAGCCACAGACTACATTTCCAGCGGTGCAAGGGCAGGTCATTGATTCACAAAGCTACTTGGCTTTGCTTGTGGGTGAGCTGAGACCCTTAAATATATCATAAACTAAACCACTGCAAATAACATTTCATCTATAATCTCAGTTGGGTCCAAACATCGATGTCGGTACTTATCTGACCCTCATCACCAAGACAGTTGAGCACCTCACAGCCATGAATGGATTTTATCCCCACCGCATCCCAGTGAGATAGTGATGTGTTGTTATGCCCATTTCACAGCTGAGGGAACAAGACCCATGATAGATGTAGTGACCTGCCTAAAATCACTGAACCATAGTTTCCTCAGTCCCCATCCAGTGCCTTAACTACCAGACCATCCTTCCTCTCTCAGAGGAAATAGGGAGGCTATCTACCTCTTTGCTGGGGCGTGTGGGCCGGAATGGGCAAGGAGTGGATGAAAACTTGTCTCAAGCCCCCACCTCATTAGCCAGTGTGGCAGAGCCAGTATTGGGGCTATGATGGATAGTACAGACCTGAAGTAAATTACTACCTGGGAACAATCGGGGATGGTGCCTGTGAGACACAGGGCCTACTTCGGGGTGCTGCAGATGATGTGTCACTCCTTGCTTAGGCCTGGACCTCAAGTCAGAAGATAGCTCTCAGAGATAGCTCGAGACTGCTGTCCGTTCTAGACAGATAGAGGCGTTTTTCTAATTGTGACTTGGGAGCTGACGTCGATGTACTGGAAGGCATTGCAGAGAGGTGGGACGACTTGGTTTCCTTGGCTTTTTTAGCCCAGACTGGAGTCCCTCATGGCAGGCTGATTGTGGTTTGGGAAGGCTTCTGGGAGTTATAAAAATAATAAGCTCTGTTAACACTGAAGTCCTTTTGAGAGCATGTTCAAAGGGTGGAGCGAATGAGAAGCCAGCTCAGTAGTTTAGAAGAGTGTTGTTGATTGTGCTGGTTTTTATAGGCAGCAAATTCCATGAGAAATAAGGGTTTTCTAATGTATTCAATGCCGTTTGCTCTGTTTTGGTTGTTTCATCCAGTTTATCCTGAAATACATCCATGCTCTATGACAGTGAGGTCTTTTACTATTTGTATTCCAGAAGCACTCTGGGCTTCATCAGGACTCTGTTGTGCTAGGTGCTGTACGAACACAAAACAAAGACACAGTCCCTGCCCCAGAGAGCTCACAGTCTAAGTAAGATGTTATGATAAGGCTTTGATGGTAAACCCAGTTACATTAAACCTCAGCCTTTTCTCCCATTCTCCAATCACACCTACCTTCCTGAACCATCACACATCTCCCTCCCTGCCTCAAAAATCCATCCCCCCAACCTTTTAGGAATTACAGTAGATAGAAGAGTTGTGATTGTTGTTCATTTCTTGTTGTAAAGTTCTCTTTAGGACTGAGGTGAGTTATGATGTCTGGATTGATCCACATCTGGATTCAGTCTGTCCTCCTGGCCATTTAACAACAAGGAAAATGACAGTCAGGAGACCTTCCCTTTTAAACCAACATGGGCTACAAGAATGCTTCTGCTGTGGCCCAGGGCTGCCTCAGAGGTGCAGGCCGATGTCTGACCCCTGAAAGGAAATGGAGTGGAAGGGAAGTTAGAGAAAGAACAGCAGAGTGAAAGCTGTCATCACTCGGCAGCTATCCCATCTTGCAGATAAATCTTACGCCTTCCACTGCAAATCTGGGGGCTCCCAGGCTTCCATTCGCTTCTCTCTGCCCCACCCAGAGGGTCTGGATATGCCCAGAAGGGACTGCTGCCACATGGGAGCTAGGAGAGATGGAGGAAATTACGAGCACCTGCTCCCATCCAGACCTTTGCCAAGCAGAAAAGCCAGGTCTCATAGGGTAGGTCTACAGTGCAATAGACATGGCAGACCCTGGGTTTGTTAATGTAGGACTTGAGTGTCTACACTCATTTGCAACCCCAGCTTAGGAACGGTTGGGCCCCATCTATACTGGGCCTCATCTACATTGCAATATGTGGGCCTGAGTCCCACCACCTGTATCCCAGACTTCATAGCACCCTCCGAAAACATGTCCACTCCAGCCTTTTGTTCGTGGTGCAGTGTGGGAAAACTTGGCTGGCCACCAAACTCGACTGGCCAGAGGACAAAGAAAGTTGGATTGTGGGGTGCTTTTGGTAAGCTTCCACAGCACGAGTCCAGTGGGGCTGTATATACATTGCAAAGCAATAGGGCTTGAACCCTGGTCCCAGCTGGACTCAGACTTGGACCCTCCACCCCCCGTGAGGTCCTGAAACTCTGCGTTAGTGCAATTTGTGTATGGATGGAAGGGGGAGGGGGTGGGTTTAGGGTTGAGCCTGACTTTGAACCCTGGCTGTACACTGCAGTGTAGACATACCCCTGTAGCACTTTTCACCTGTAGATGGCTAAGGCTTTACAAAGATGGCAAGTATCATTATTCTAAGAGGCAGGGAGAGGCGAAATGACTTTCCAAGGTCAACCAACAGTGGCAGAGTCAGGAATAGAGGCAAGATTGACTCCCCGTTCTGTGCTTTGTCCGTTTGGCCTGATGCCCATGGCTGTAGCCTAAGAGGAAAGGAAGGAGACCAGTGAAAACTGTTACTGTAACTTGGCAACGAGAGAAAGAATAAAACTTCGTAACATGCAACAAAATGCTGCAAGAAAATCAGTGGCTGGTACAAACCTGCCATCCTGGGGGGGGCAGCGTCCACCACAGCGGACTCCAGATGACAGTGCCCCGAGCGGAGAATGTGAAACAAAGTGCCATGCCTACACATTGCTGTCTTGCCAGCCCGCTGTCGTATGAAGGGATAGCTCCATGAGGTGCCCGCGTGGCCAGGACAAAACCAATCATTGGGAAGAGTAAGGCACAAGGACTTCAGATCAGGACCATCAGACATACAGCGTGTGCACCAGATCCGGTCCTACTGGTGTATTGCCATGGCCTGCCTGAGACACACAGGCTGTGCACAATCTGGGTTTCCACGTTATCAGAAAAGTGAGTTTCTAGCCCTGCTGGCTGCAGAGAAATCTTTCCAAATGCAGATGGACTGAAACCAAAGCAGTGACGTCTGTCTGAATCTGCGGCGACCCTGGAAGAGCGACTCAGAAGTGTCAAGTCCCCCTTGCCTTATTAAACTAATCGGTAGAGCCCTGCGCGGCTACAAATATGTGCATCTGCGTCTGATCCGCATCTGCAGGAATAAACTTTGACCTGACCGCAATCCGCCCTCCCTGTTCCAGATATACTTGCATCTACGTCCGCACATCAGCTGTTTTGGAGCCAGTAGCCCTCCATCAGCTGCTGAACCTCTGCCACCCAGAACAGCTGATTATCTGTTGAGCCCTGCCAGCCACCAAAATGCTGATCAGCGCCGCCCTCCCGCCTAACAGCTGATGAGCTCTTGAGCCCCACCAGCAGCCTGACCATCCAACCGCGATCCACAAGAAATGGTCCACAAGTGGACATCCATGGATTTGCAGGGCTCTCTCTGCTAATGGGAGTGTCAACTCTAAGGCCCCAAGATGACACTTTAATATCAGCATTTATTAACTGTTTCATTGGTGATCATTTGAGTGGTTAATGTGGGAGTGAAATGAGTAAAACTGCATGCCACAAAAAGACACTGAACAATTAATGAACAGTAACAATTTACAAACTTAATTACTGTGTAAAGGGCTTATTCTAGTCTGGGTTTATGGGCAAATTTCCCCTCAGCTGATTGAGAGTTGTGTATGCTATCTCCAATTCATATCCCTGCCCACTGACTGTAGTTAAAGATGGATTTCAGCATTCTCCACTGATTGACCTGGAAAGACCTGCATCCCCTAATAGACAGAAATGTTGCGGAGTCTTGCTTTTTTCTCAGCAGATTTTTGCCTAGGAGATCAGCGGCAGCTGTGCAGGGAACCCATATGAGCTAACCTCACTTCTCCAGACCCCCTAGTTTCACCTGCGCTTGACTGCGCTCTATTGCACACACATTTTGGTGAGCGCAACTGGTGCGATCAGTTACGCAGAGTGCGTGCTGTTGCATACAGCTTGGCACAGATCCTTTCATGCACCTGCACCCATAGTGATGGAAGGCGGGAGTGTCTACTGGACAGAGCACAGAATTTGGATTGGGATTAAGAGACCTAGTTCAAACAAGGATCAGCCAGAGACTGCCTGTGTTATCCTGGACACATGAGTTAATACACCCTTTGCCTCAGTTCTCCTTCTGTAAAATGGGGATAACAGCATGGCCCTACATCACGGGGGAACTGTGACGAGCTCAGACACTCCAGTCCTGGGGGCCCATATAAGTACATCGATAGACATACCCCTCTACTCAGTTGTTCATTTTCAGAGGCGTTTCTCCCACAGTTGTCCTCTGACGATGTCAATGCTTCCAAACCACCTGCCATTTCCTGCCCTTTAGCACATGTACATCTACATTTTTACCCTTCGGGAAATGTAACCTTATTAAATTAAATGGGGCTTGATCCTAACGTTCTTACTTAGGCAAATTCCCTTTGATGTCAAGTCAAATTCTGACTACTATCAACTGCCAAGGCAACCTTAATTTTCCTTATTTTGAGTCCTTGACTTTACTGCCTTAGCATTCTTTTAACATAAGTTTTCTGTGTGTTATTTCCTAGGTTTCTAAAAAAGCAAACTCCAGCGGCAGAAATCCTGTCAGGTGGAGCCATGTTGGTGCCACACTGCTCATCAGCAAGGTTAGAACTTTTAGATGTGCAGCACAGACCTCTTCTCATTTGTAACTGATAGCACTAGTAGGTTGTCATCCTCTATGTGTGGGCCAGCCACTAGAGGGAGATGGGGTACAGATTTTGCTAATGGGTTTTCACAGCTATTTGCTGAGAGTGGAGGAATGCTGAGACTCAGGGATCCTGGGTTCTATTCGTGGAGACTATATTGTAGTGGTTAGAGACCTTGCTAGCCAGCCTCGGCCAGCTTCTCACTGTCTCTGTCTGCTTCTGTCTCCCATTGCTTCCATCCTCTGCTCCTAGATTCCCCTCCATTTCCTAGCCCTCTCCCTCCCAACCCCTTCCTGCTTACTGCGCACGGTTACCCTCACAAACAAGAAAATGCTTTGTGTGTGTCTGTCTGTGTGTACAGATATTGATATTTTGGAAAATATTTAACGAACAAAAGATAGGGGGAAGCAACAATTCTACCAGTGTACATATCCACAGTGCATACATATTCAAAGCCTGGAACCTTGCCTGGTTTCATAATTTGAGGTCAGATTCTAACCCACCTTCCCTACAGCCTGCCGTACCCTTGAAATCAACAGGATTACTCCTGGAGTAAGATGGTGTTCAAGGTGAGGAAAAGGCAACAGGAGCTGGACCATGACTTTGTTCTGGGCAGCTAAGCAGGATTCTTTTTTGCCTGTGGTGCAGTTTTCTATCAAGCAGTATAATTCAACACAACCTTTAAAGATTTTTATATTTTCGTGACAGTTTTCTTTCTAGTTTCCAGTTCTCCCGTTGCTGTTGAGTGGGATTCTCAGAGGACAAATCTTGAGAGGGAGATGGAGATGTTTGAAAATTGACAGGATCCTAATGCACACGAAATCAAAATGATTCTTTTATATGACAGTGTTCTTGTCAGTTTGAGACTGACATCCCAGCGAGGCCTAGAAATTGAGACTTCATTAGTGCTGTGAGCCAAGTATTAAACACTCTCCTGGATGCATGTGTTTGTGTCTATCTATCTATCTATCTATCTATCTATCTATCTATCTATCTATCT
>ML675617.1:29614609-29664908 GCA_007922155.1 Mesoclemmys tuberculata
TCTATCTATCTATCTATCTATCTATCTATCTATCTATCTATCTATCTATCTATCCTCCTCTGTATGGTGTCTGTCTACTATCTCTCAATTTGTCTTTTTGTCTTCAGTCCTCCTGTGCATGTACATATATACTCTGCAGTTGCTGTTAACGACTCCATAGTTAAGGTTACACTGTGATTTCCACTCAGAAACTTATGTCTGCTTTATTTTATACTTTTCCAATTGAATTTAGCCTCCAAGTTTGTCCCAGAATCTCTTCAAGAGAAAAGTACAATTTGTACACACTTTTGACAGTAAAAGATTCTGTACCATTTGTAGAGAAAACCTTTAATGTTGCTCCCTCCTAAAACATGGGACGCATTTCTTTTCCTGACGTTTCTTTGGGTTCCTTTAACTTCCAAAAATGAATGTTCCACGGGCTTCAAATTTCACGTGCTGGCTCATCAGTAGGATATCTTGGACACAGGCTAGGATTATAGGTGAGGCAAAGGTAATCTGAAGAGTGAATCAGACAGCAAGGGAGAAAGGAACCGGGGAGTTTAGAGCAAAAAAGGATTTCCGGGAAAAGACGATAGAGACAGACAGCCCCAACTAGGAATTGAGAGCAGTGAAGAGCGCTCTGCAGGGTAGATGTGGGACTCAATTTGGGATTCCGTCTTCCACAGATTGCTTAAATTACAAGACAAGGGATCTTGATTCAGGTAGTGGGGAGCTACCAATTAAGGGGTGAGAGGTTTCCAAGTACATAGGGACCCAGGGGATGTCTATCTTCAAGCTAGAGGTGTCGTTTTCCAGCTCGAGGAGTTATACCTGCACGAACTCTGAGCCATAAAAAGAGACACATGGCTCTGGCAGCATGATCGGTGGGTGGGCTAGCCAGACTGCTGGTTTTAGGCCCCAGGTGGGAATCATACTCCGCAGCTGCCGTGTAGACGTACACTAAGACTTGGGGTGAAATTCAGCGCAGTGCAGAGGGTCCAGACAGAGACCTGTGCACCCCCTAAACTGCACATTAAGGCCCTATATGGAGAGCCTTGTACATCACATGGAGGTGAATTTTGTTTGTGACCTCTTAAGTAGTTGCTGTGAAGATGACGACCATGTCACCATCCCAGAATTCGAAGTGACCCTGAGAAGCTAGAGAATCAGTCTGACACCAGCAAGAGGAAATTGAGTAACGACAAGGGCAAAGTATTTCACTGAGGAAGGAAAACTGAAATTCACAACTACAAAATGGGCAATAACTGGCTGGCTGTAGTAGTGCTGAAAAGGATCTGGGGGCTATGGGGGATCACAAATGGAATATGAGCCAACAATGCGATGCCGTTGTGAAAAAGGCTAATATCATTCTGGGCGTATTAACAGGAGACGTGAGTGCTAACGGTCTTGCTTTACTTGGCACTGGTGAAGCTTCAGCTGGAGTACAGTGCCAGTTCTGGGCACAATGCTTAAGGAAATATGTGTTTAGATTGGAGAGAGTCCAGAGGAGACCATCAAAAATGAGGTTTTTGAAAGCCTGACCCATGAGGAAAGCTTAAAAAAACTCCAAAAGCCTGAGCATATTTAATCTTGAGAAAAGGAGACTGAGGGGGGAACCCAATAAAAACATCTTCAAATATGTTAAGGGTTGTTATAAAGAGGACTGTGATCCACGGAGGGTAGGACAAGACATAAAGGGCTTAATCTGAAGCAAGAAAGACTTAGGTTAGACAGTAGAATAAACTTTCTACCTATAAAGTTCGTTAAGTTCTGCCATACGCTCCCAAGGAGGCTGTGGAATCCCCATCATTAGAAGGTTAAGAACTGGCTGGACAAACACCTGTCAGGGATGGCCTAGGGTTACTTGGTTCTGCCGCACTGCAGAGAGCTGGACTTGATGACTTCCCGAGGTCCCTTTCAAGCCCTATACTTCTCTGATTCTGTCTCAGAAAGAGAGGCAGACGTTTTCAGGAATAGGTGCCAATTTCCTTGGGATTTGGGGACGTGACTCACTCAGGATCTTTTGACAGTTCCAGCCCTACATTCTTTTCCAGGCACCTAAATTAATGACCTGGTTTTCAGAAGTGCGGAGTGCCTAGAAGATCCTGCTGAAGCCTGTGAGAATGGCTGGGTGCTTCGTACTTTTTACATTCTTTGTCTGAATGATTTTATGATGTCAAATGGCCTTTTCACACAACCTAAATTTTCCAGAGAAAAATTTCACTTTTTGGAGGAGGAAAAAAAAGGACCCCGACAGATTTTCCATTGGAAAAATCTTGATGATGGTTCCCCGCTGCCCACCTGCAAAGCGCTTGTCAATTTTGCTTCCTTCCTGCTGTGCAATTAACAAAAGCTTTCCGGAGGGATGATAAGGCTGAGCCCTGACTCCCTGCCTCTTCTCCCACCTCTAGGGCTGGGCACGCCAGCTCTCTGCCTCTTGCACACTGGGTTGGAAGGCTCATGTCAATTTTACTTTCTGCCTTGAAGTGAAATTGACAATAGTCCTCCAGGCAGGGCCACCAGGTCACTGAAAAATTCAGCATTTCTTTAGGAGCTCAAAATATAGATTTAGGGGACCAGTCTACCGAAGGAGCGCATCCCCCCTGAGCTCCCATTGAGAACACTTTTGAAAATCCAGGCCATGATCTTAATGCTAGTCACACATTTTTATAGATCTTGATTGCAGGGTCTAACTGGTAAGAGAATTCCAGATTTTAGGTGACCAGCGGTGTTAGAAAAAAATGCACTGACTCTTGCTGTCAAAGATGAATGTTTTAATGTGATGTACCAGGAATTTTTCTGTATGGCAACACCCTTTGACCACAGCAATCTCTGCAGTTTAGTTCTTCTAATATAGTCTTCTTCATTCCCATGAGCTACAAACCAGCAGCAATCAAAGGAAAATATGATGTGATTCCATGCTCTTTTGTTACACGTTCATGTGAGCACTGCTGGTGTGAAGAATGAATTTTCAAGCATCCGTGAGTACGTGCATCAGAACATGAAATGTGTGTTGGCATATTCAGGTGCAATTCCAATGCCGCCTCAAAGTCAGGAAGGTAAGGCTGTGATAACTAATCAATATTATCAGACGGTACATGATAAATAAACAGTGCTGGATGGCAAGTGGGATTACAGGGAAGGGTGAGATTTACAGCAGGGTGTGCATGTTTCCTTTAAGTGTTAATTATCTGGGCTCATGCATAGTGGATTGCAAATCAGTAAATTGCAAACAGGCTGGAGACTCATTTACACTCTAGACAGAGCAAATGGACTGGACTGCTTTCTGTTTTCTGATGGAGAAAGCTGAAGTCCAAACTTCCATTTATCACATCTGCGTGTGCAACGAACTAATTATTGCCTGCTGCATTTATGACCTCACCAGAGTTTATCTTGTTGTGTGTTGACACAGACTGTCTTAAGAGGCTGTAAATCAAATGCCCATTTTCTTTTCCTTTGGTCTGAAAGGTGAATGTATGGGGAAAAAAATCACAGCTGGTTCCTGAGAATCCCATTGTTCTAAATATTCCTTGATCGTTTCCAAAGACCTGCATAGCTTCTCTATATTATATGTATCATGATTGCTTATTTCTATAGCAGTGGCAGCTAAGGAATGCCTAATGGGTTCAGGACTCATTGTACAAACAAATAGTGCAAAGGCAGTTCTTACCCCAGCGACTTCACAATGTAAGATTCAGATAATACACAGGAAGTGAATAAACAGGTAAAGGGGGCCGGTGAGGGGTTAACTAGAAAGGAGACATGTGCAGTTGCATAAATTATGAGTAGTCACAGCAATTATAAGGGGTCACCAGCCCAACCAGTGCCAGATTAGTTGCCACAAGAAAAGGAATAACATAAAAGGGATGATGGAAGCTAACACCCTATCCTTTCAATGTGGATCATTTACTATTATGTCCCGGGTTTTTTTGGTGTGGTAGGGTGTAGGGCGGTTTCCTGGTCAATGAGATCTAGACAGTTGTCATTAATTCCATCTGCAGGCATGCTGCATGACAAAATACATTTAAATATGCATGCAAGCCATAGTTGTAATGTAAGCTATTCCAGGCCTCTGAATTCTGTTTGTTTTTACCAGCTGGTGCTTTTATTATTTTTATTACAGTAGCACCTTGAGATCTCCACCAAGATCGGAGCCCCGTTGTGCTACACATAATAAGCTCTGAAGAGCTGCTAAATGTAAGCGGGAGAAAAAGGAAACAGAAGCACAATGGTGAAATGACTGGTACAAGGTCACCTAATAGGTGTCAGAGAGGAGACTGGAACCCAGACACCCTGTCCTCCCAGTCTAGCTCCATTAGACCCCACTGGTAATTTGGCTATTGACACACTAGTTATTTAAAAGGAAATTAAATTTAGAGACTGCTAATTTAATAAAAATTGGATTGATTTTAATAGCAGTGGGGAGCTAGTGAACAGGGAGAATATTAGAGGGTCTGTGTAAGGTATGGTCTGGAAAAAAAATTAGGCTGAAAGGTGTTAGATTGCCAGTATCCATAAACTGAAAATCTAGCCAACAACAAAGGCCAAATCCCATGTAAGTGTACACACAGTGCCCATCTGTGTCTGTCTCCATCTGATCTGCACTTTATGTGAGGAAAAGAAAAGGAAAAGATGAGATATCTGGGGAATGAAGCAGTAACTAATTCACACAGGACTGGGAAATCCATATGACATTTTTTTCCTTTGGAAGTCAGTGAAGGTCACTGAGTTCCTTTAAGATTAATTCCCTTTTTAATATTCCAATTCTCCCAGATGCCGTCTAATTGTTTCTTCAAATGACCACAAATATCGACTCTGAGCCAAAAGGCATATTACACATCTGTCAAACCAGCAATTCACTGCCGTGTTACTGTGTTTACAATGCATGACCACATCTTTTTGGCTTGCATTTGCTGCTAGCTCTGTGTGCTCATTACTTCCCTTAATGCTGTTGATTCCTTCCTTGCTGACATTTGTATAGAAGATGCTGCCCCCCGATGAAGAACATGGTCAGCTCTGGCAAAGCCCAGCTTTGCTCCTGAAATTTAGCGTGGCTGTTTCAACGCTCATGGGGCTATGGCAGCAAAGACAAAGCCTGGAAAAAGAGGAGAGAAACAAAGCTTGCAGCTCAGAGGGAGTGGGGGCTAAGATGGGTTTAAGTCACCGTTATGCCCTCCCATTTCTGGGCATCTCCGAGGCCTGAAGAAGTTCCTTGGGGGGCTGAAAATGTTACAGAGGCCTCACTGGGCTGCCCCACGGGCCAAAGAGCTGCCTGGAATTTCTGCAGCACTAAGCTATTGCCTTGCACTTGATGTTCCACCGCCATTACCATCCTTCCCACCCCCTTATCTCCATCTTCGGTACGCCCCTTACTCCAGGGCTTGCCAAGGGGGCACCTGCCGTGCTGGTGCATTGCGGATCCTCTCTGAGCAGGATTCAGGACTTTTTGGGTTCCTTTACAATGACTCGGATGGTACCAGTAACTGTGTGATGTACAGTGAAGCTGTCAAAGACTTGGGGATGGGGGTGGATAATCATCTGAACAGGAGCCCCCAGGGCGACGCAGTGGCAAAAAAGGGCTAATGCGATCCTGGGATGTGTAAAGAGGGGAGCCTTGGGTAGAAGCACGGAGGTCCTTTTACCTCTGCATTTGGCACTGGTGTGACTGTTGTTGGGTACTGTGCACAGGTCTGAGAGCCACAGTTCAGGAAGGGAAAAGGTTCAGAGCAGAGCCATGGGAATGATTAGAGGATTAGAAATGAGGATTAGATGCCTTCTAGAGAGAGATTCCAGGAGCTCAATCTATTTAGCTGAACAAAGAGAAGGCGATTTGATCCCAGTTTGCAAATATCTACACAGGACAGGAATTTGATAATAGAGGCCTGCCCCGGTGCATCTCAAGACCCCCTCTCTCAACTTGTCAGGCTTTCAGAACTGCTAGGCATTGGCATCTGCCAGGCATATTGTCCAGTGTGATTTCTTTGACCGTGTAGATTGTGGATCTTCAGGGCTAGTTTGAGAATCTCATGGCTGCCATAGCAAGTTGGCAACCCCACTGATGTCCCATCGAAGTTTCAGACTGCTGATTAATCTGTGCCTTTATTTAAAGTCAGAACAAAGCCACATGCTCTGCTCTAGCTTTCACCTCCTTCATCCACCCCAGGTCCTCTGAATGCCAAGGCGACCTGTGAATGTACCACCCTTTATCAAATGCAGTTGGAAGATGTTAGAGAGGACAATAAATAGACTTCCGCAAGCCTTCTGTGGCAGTCACGAGTCAAATACGGCCAAATCTTGGCTCCATTTCTCTGATAGGATCTTAACTTCTGATACTGCCTAGTTATTAGCGATATCCTTTTCCTGAGAGTGAAACACAGTAATGTCTGCTCTGCCTTCCAAACCTGGCTCTGATTTACTTGAAAACTCTGAACTGGAGGAACTAGGAGTAACCTAGTAATTACTTATGATTAATCAGGATTTAGATGACCGTTTACATTACCCGGAATACCACCATGTTCCTACCCAAAATGTCCACCACCCACAGCCATGTCCTCCTCAACAAATTCATTATCTTTAATGGAACAGCGGAGGAATAGGAAGCAGAGCTCAAGCATGTGACATTTCAACCAAACTTTTTAGTTACAAGCCCTAGATTGATTCCTTTTGAAGCTGAAATCTATTGTTTTGTTAAGTATAAAGCAGTGTGAAATGTTGGAAGCTTTTTCACACATCTGCTTGATCTGGATTCATATGGTCAATAGAGTAGCTTAATGGAAGGGAGAAGTTTTTCAGATGGACGTGATGAATTGTTTTCCATTGGACACATGGTTTGACTGCGTATATTTTGTATTTTTCAGCTTTGTACTATTTCACCTAGATATTCTTTTGTAGATGTGTTATAAATCAATACTTACTGTTTTATTAATTTAGATGGAATACATGCGTCCAAAGAGTCAAAATGTTAAAATGATCCTGAAACTGTCTAACATTAAATAGTTTTAGACAAGGTTTGGTAACACAGAGATCTCAGCCTGCTAAGTATCATGGCAAACACACCATCAACATCCCATTTAACCTCTTATCAAAGATACAGACAAGAAGGAAAAACAGTTAAAGCACTTAATGTAAAATATTAAGTGAGGCTTCCATTTTAACACTATCCCTTATTCCTTTACCTTTAGCTGGAGGGAGCTTTTAGAAAGAAATCCGCCCTGTTTGACAGTCTCTTAGATGGCCACAAAGATGGTAATAACAGTCCTTTTGGGGAAAAAAGAAGCAGTGAGTTGAGATGGGCTGCAGCCATCATTGTTGCTGCTGCTGTTAAAGTCTGATCCTATTTCCTAGAAGACAAAACAAGACAAACGCACACAAAGGGAAGAGAAAAGCAAAGCAAAGATAGAAAATGCAGCTTCTGTCTCTGATGTTGCATCTCACTTGCAGCCTCTCTGCTGGAAAAGAACGGGCACAGCACATGATCTTATCAGCCACTCTGAGACCTGGTAAACTTGTTCCAGCATCTTGCTGGTTAGGGCAGTGTTGCAAAATCTACAGTCTTGGCTGTGTAAGCCAACCTCTTCTTAGATAGACGGCAGAAGAAGAGGGATCAGAAAGAAAAGAAATAAGGTGGCAGGGCAGAAGAGAGACAAAATCTTGCATCTTAAGTGTTGGTTGAGATTTAGCCATAGCTGGTTGGGATGACAATGTCATCTGGATCCCTTTTCTGGCCCGGTCTGGTCAGGGCATCTCTCAGGATTAGGATGAAGAAGTCACAGAGGTGTCATGCTGGATTCCAGAATCCCAAGAGATGGTGGGCGTGTCAGCCAGGTTGGTGAAACTCACTCCTTTCCTTTCTCCTGTTTTTAGTCAGCCAACTTTGTGGTAGCCAGCTTTTTCCCAAAGTCTCTTTTTTTTGGTAAGGACCCCAAAAGGGAATGATGGATGGAATAGCCCATCCTCTTATCATTTTGTCCACGAATTAGGCCTAGTTTCCTACATTAATTTTGGTCCATTGACTTCTGGTTCCACACTTTTCTTTTTTACCAGACATGATCTTACCACACTTCTTGAGTTATAGCAGGAGGCCTCTTTGTTTCAACTAATTCAGTCCTTCTGTCTTCCTTTTACACCTTTTCCCATCAACATTTGTCATTACAGGTTTTTGTGACATTTTATGAATTTCACTCTTCACCATTGAGCTCACAATTAGGGTGCATTTGTAGGCCCAATTATCATGACATAGTATGCATAATAAAATCATGAGATTTAACAAAAATAATAAATGTAGGTTCTTTTTCTTGGCCTTCTGGTTTTGAGCCTTTTTAGGGTGTACTTGGGTCACATTTTCAAGTTCTTATTGAGGGCTTCTCAGATTCTCATGACTCTGGGAGGTGGGGTTTTAAGAAAGAAAACAAATATCGTAAGACTTACGATGAAACCATGAATGTTGGCAAGACGGCATTGGCTTAAATTTCCTTCCAGTGAAGACTATATAAAGCTTCCATTGGCTACAATTGGAAGAGAATTAGGACAATATTGAGTGCTTTTCAAAAAAAATAAAATCACAGACCAAACTGGGAAAGTAGAGTGTGTCTGTGAATATGCGTGGAAGCTATCTATATTGAGGATTATGTCTCTGGTTTGGTTCAGTATTGTAGTGGTGGCTGGCAGGGTAGATAAATCCTGGTCCTGTCCAGAAAATGCCAACCTTGTACAATTAATCATGCTTTTCATCACTAATGAGCAAAAGCAGGCTGTCATGGAGAGATGGTGCAGGGGCAGAAAGAACAGAATCATGAAACATTATTGGATGCTTGGCCAGCTTATTTTGTGGTTTAGTTCATTGGCAGGCCTTGTTGTTGATTGATAGAGTTTGAGGCTGGAAGGGGCCATTAGATCTTCTAGTCTGACCTCCTGTGTTACACAGACAATTACAATTCACCCAGTTATCCCTGTACTGAGCCTAATAACTTGTGTTTGGCTAAAGCACTTCCTCTACGAAGGCAGCCTGTGTTGATGTGAAGACATCAAGCAATAGATCATCTACCACTTCACTTGGTAGCTTGTTCCAAAGCTTAATGACCATCCCTGTTAAAAATGTGTGCCTTGTTTTTACTTAGTCTTTGTTGGGCTTCCGCTTGCCTTGAGGCACCTTAAATGGGCCTGATTCTCAGAGGATGGGTTCTTAGGACTGTCAGGAAATTAAGTCCCTGTAAAGTGTTTCAGGTGGGGCCTCCAAAACTGGAGGCCCCCAAGGTCACTCGTCACTTTTGAAAAATCAGGCCATGTTAGATATTCGAGAGCTTACATCAAAATCAACAGAAAGCCCCTGTCACTAACATGATTTCTATTCTTGCAACCTTCTAATTTACCTTGCCATGACCTAACTATTCTAGTGACCTCTGTATGTTTTAGGCATTCTGAGACTTTAACCATGGTCTCTGGCTCTCCCTCACTTTTGGGTAGTAGGACAATGATGTCACCTGCATATTTGACATGCTTTGTCTGCGAATACAGAGACTGTTTTTGGGGACAAAACCAATTTTTCAAGATGGACAGTGGGAATGTGTCTGCTGCGATTGCTACATCGGCGGATAATGGGTATTGTCATTTATAACTTTTATTTTCATCATCCTCCTGTTCTACCTTATCCCGTCATTTGTCTTGCATTGGTAAATTCCCATCTGTACCCAAAATGAGTTTTCATTGCCATGTCAACTGAAAGATAGTTAGTCTCTGTCCATTTAATCCTCGTCTCTGTCAGATGCCATGTTCTTTAAAGGAGATGGTTTGTTTACGAAAAGGCCTTTTTCGTCATCTTTATGAATATCCATTTCTCAACATTTTCTGCTTCTAAAACAATATTTTATTGGCCCTAACCCACCTGGTTTATAATAATCAGTAAGGAAGATGCTTGTGGGTAACTTCTGGGTTCCCCACAGATTCTTGAGATCAGCATGCATCAGGTTGGTTTATTCAGCCTGTTTTAGTTGCTGTAAAGTCACTCATATATTTCCATGAAAGTCAAAAACGAATATTTATGAACTTGGGGAACTTAAAACTAGCCACCTAAATACCTCTTTAGGGATGTAAAAGGCCTGGTTTTCAACAGCAAAATCAACAAGAATTGTGAGTGCACAACACCACTGAAAAACAGGCCTCTTTTAGTTAGGTTCATGAATACCAATTTAGGTGCCTATTTGTACGTGCCCAGCTTTAAAATTTTTGGCTAACGTCTACAGACTGTAGCTAGCTAGCTATGTAGCCATGTAGACCTCTTATATGTTTTTAGGTATTTCTTAAACTAATACAAAATCCTAGCAACCACTTCCATCTCACACCATCCACTTCTCTAGAGTTCTGCTACAGTACACAACAGTGCACCATCATTAATGAACCATTCAGGACAGTATGCAGAATGCTACATGGATAGAAGAATGGATGTCGGGTTCTTCTGGATGAATAATGCTATAGGAATGCAAGGTATAGCGTGTTAATTATTATGAATGGGCTAAATCCAGAGGCACTGGCTCAGTTTTCATTTAGGCAAACTCCTCACTGAAGTCAATATTACTAGGCAATGCATTAAAGGGCAGTCTGTGGCCCTTAAGTCAATATCCACACGGGAGGGGGTGCAGAGAAGCCAGCAAGAACCCCCAGAAGATAATTTCTTCTGGACCTTTCAAAAGGTGCATGAGCGCCTGCTGTGTGTGGAGGGGCAGAACTCAGCTCACTCCTTTACAGGTAAGAAAAGTTTGCAGGTGCACGAGCAAGAAGCAATCCCCATGCTCTGAAATACCTTTGTGCTCGGTGCTTATGCAGGGATATAGTGGATGGGGAAAGCTCCTTGTCCTTTCTCAAGGTCCAAGCTCAAGCTCCATGATATAACTGGCCACAAAGCTCCTGAATGACTCTTGCTCACGAGTAGCAGTATTCTCAGCTTGCTAATTTTACACCTAATAACCTCTTCTGAAATAGCTTTCGTCTTCAAGAAAATTGCACAGCCACTCTGAAGTGAAAGGGATAACGTGCGGCAGTAAACGGGAAAATGTAACCTATGTAACAGCTGAAATAACAGCACTTCTACTTTTCGTCTAAGACACACAGCACAGGCAAATGAGATTCCATTTATGATAGGGTCAGCTGTTTCCTTTGCTATTTCCTTTGTCAACTCTGGGAAACCTTGGTTCCTTCAACTTCTTAGAAGCACTTTTACAGCAACCTAGCAGTATACAGTATTACTTGTTACTGATATGTTTGTAGGATGGTTGAATATCTTCTCCAAATTCAAAGCAACATGCTTCTTAAAAAAAAAAAATTCCTTGGAATGTTTTTATTCTCCACCTCTTTCCCTTCGGCTATTGAGGCTGTAAATATAGAAAGGGAGGGTAATTGGAACTTAACCTGAAGATGCAGGAGCTAATCAAAACGAAGTGCTGAAGTGGGTGATATATATTGCAGCTACAGAATCCTAGAATGTTAGAAATGTAGGGCTTGGAAGGGACTTCAGGAAGTCATCAAGTCCAGCCCCTTGTAGTGAGGCAGGGCCAAGTAAATCTAGACCATCCCTGACTAGTGTTTGTCCAATCTGTTCTTAAAAACCACCCGTGATGGAGATTCCACAATCTGCCTTAGAAGCCTATTCCGGAACTTAACTAGCCTTATAGTTAGAAAGCTTTTCCTAATGTGTAATGTCATTTCCTAAATGTCCCTTGGTATACATTGGTGCCAGCAGATCATGGGAAGTGATTATTCCCCTCCTATTAAGTATTGGTGAGGCCTCATTTAGAGTATTGTGTCCAGTTTTGGGCCCCCCACTACAAAAAGGATGTGGACAAGTTGGAGAGAGTCCAGCGGAGGGCAACAAAAATGATTAGGGGGCTGGAGCACAAGACTTATGAGAAGCGGCTGAGGGAACGAGGCTTGTTTAGTCTGCAGAAGAGAAGAATGAGGGGGATTTGATAGCAGCCTTTAACTACCTGAAAGGGGGTTCCAGGGAGGATGGAGCTAGGCTGTTCTCAGTGGTGGCAGATGACAGAACAAGGAGCAATGGTCTCAAGTTGCAGTGGGGGAGGTCTAGGTTGGACATTAGGAAAAACTTTTTCACGAGGAGGGTGGTGAAGCATTGGAATGGGTTACCTCAGGAGGTGGTGGCATCTCTATCTTTAGAGGTTTTTACTCTGCAGTTTGACAAAACCCTCACTGGGATGATTTAGCTGAGGTTAGTTCTGCTTTGAGCAGAGGGTTGGACTAGATGACTTCCTGAGGTCCCTTCCAACTCTGATATTCTATGATTCTATTAAGCCCATGACTTCTTGTCCAACCCTCAGTGGACATGTAGAACCATTGAATCCTGTCCTCTTTATAACAGCCCTTAACATATTTAACAACTTTTATTAGGTCCTCACTCCGTTTTCTTTCCTCAAGATTGTGCAAATTTAGTCTTTTTAACCTTTCAGATCAGGCTTTCTTAAATTTAACATTTTTTATTTTCCTCTGGACTTTTTCCAGTTTATCTATATATTTCCTAAAGTATGGTGCTCAGACTTGGACACAGTACTCCAGCTGAAGCTCCACCAATGTCGAGTATAGTGGGCCAGTTACTTTCAGTGTCTTGCATATGACATTCCTGTTGATATGCCTGGGAATGATATTAACCTTTTTCGCAACTGCGTCCCATTGTTGACTTGTATTCAGTTTGTGATCCACTATAACCCCCAGATCCTTTTCAGCACTACTACCACCTCACTAGCTAGTCCCTTTTGTAGCTGTGCATTTGATTTTTCCTTTCTAAGTGAAGTGCTTTGCACTTGTCTTTATTGAATTTCATGTTGTTGGTTTCAGGCGAATTCTCCAATTTGTCAAGGTCATCTTGAGTTCTAATCCTGTCCTTCAAAGTACTTCCAACCCCTCCCAGTTTGGTATCATCTGCAGATTTTACCAGAATACTCTTCATTCCATTATCCAAATCATTAATGAATGGTACCAGAGCCAGGACAGATCCCTGTTGGACCTCATTAGATACATTCTCCCAGTTGGACAACCACTGATAACTCTCTTTGATTATAGCCTTTCAACCAGTTGTTCACTCACACTATAGTAATTTCATCTAGGCCACATTTCCCCAGTTTGCTTATAAGAATGTCATGTGGGACTGTGGCAAAAGCCTTACCGATATCAAGATACATCCTGTCTACTGCTTCTCTCCTATCCACTAGGCCACTAACCTTGTCAAAGAAGGAAATTTGCTTGATTTGTGGAATGAGGCAGAGTGGCCTCATTCTGGTCCAAGGGAGTTAACTCACATTTTTGGGCTCAGCTGACCCCTCCCTGTCCTCCTGGCAGGAAGTGCAGGGACAGGGCCGGAAATATAAGAGTGGGGCTCTGCAGCTTATTTGGAGGCAAGTCAGGGAAAGAGGCAGGCATCCTCCCCAGGGAGACGAACTGCCAACAGAACCCTCCACTGGCTGGGGCAGACGACTCCACGGAGCTGGCCTGGCGAGGAGTCCAACCACTGCCCTGGAAGGTAGAAAGACCAAGGGTGGAAGTGGAGAGTGAGCCACTCGGCGAAGAGAAGGGGAACCAGGCCCCAGAGGCCATGGAGCAGCCCCACCAGAGGCTGGCAGGAAGTAGCCCAGGGAAGCAAGACGTTGACTCAGCTGCATTGCTGGGAGGCAGGGCAGTGACTCGACGCTTCCCTGCTGACCCTGCAGTGGAATTGCCAGTTGCTTCCAGGGCCCTGGGCTGGGATCTGGTGGAGCAGGGTGGGCCTTGGTTCCCTACTCCAGACCCCACACTCACATCTGGATGAACCCTAATGCCTAGGCCAGAAGGCCTGAGCCATTGACTGCCTATATGCTCAGCCATCACGTAGAGGGCCTGAGCCACTGGCTGCCTACTTTGCCCCCGGTCCAGAAGGCCTGAGCGAACACTTGCCCAAGGGCTCGGCTGCAAGCCGGGAGGCCTGTGAGACCAACCTGGTGTGAGCACAATTTGCCACTGCCACTGAAGTGGTTGCTTCTGATCCTGAGACCCAGGCACCTTACAATTTGTCAAGAGTTGGTTGCCTAGGTGCTTACAAAATGATCGTTTAATAATTTGTTCCATCATCTTCCAGGTGTTGAAGTTAGGCTGCCTGGTCTGTAACTCCCCAGGTCCTCTTTGTTCCCATTTTTTAACTTGGCTACTGTTTGCCCTTCCCCAGTCCTCTGGGACCTCATCTGTCCTCCATGAGTTCTTGGAGAGCATTGATAAGGGTTCCAAGACTGCTTCAGCCAGTTCCTTAAGTTCCATAGGATGATTTTAACCAGGGCCTTCCACCTTAATACATTGAACGTATTTAAATATTCCTTAACCTGTGTTCCCCCTTATTTTGGCCCTATCCCATGTTGTTAATGTTGTTTTGAGTACCTTGTCGGCATTATGCTCCCCCACATCACCACAACTCACAATCAATTACAAGAAAATGTAATGATCTATCGAAAACTCCCTTCCTTTCTCCCCAGTGAGAAAGTCCTTATTTAAAAAGCTGTTCTTTTCCACTTATTCATGTAAATGCTACATGTAGCCTTACTGTAATTCCAGACCTACATGACTTCCATCACAGATTATATGTGCTCCTATATAGACCTGCTCATGGGTTCTGAGTTCTATTCCCAGCTCTGCCACAGGCCTGTTGGGTGACCTTGGGAAAGTCACTGCCCCACTATCTGCCTCAGTTTTCCCATCTGTAAAATGGGGATAGGGATACTTCCCTCCTTGGTCAACTTCTCTGAGAGCTACTGATGGATAGTGCTAGATAAGAGCTAGGTGACATTATTATTTATTGTACCAATAGTCTTCATTTTTCTTGATTTTCTTTTTCAGAACTGTGCCGTGTTCTTTGTGTCGCTGTAGGGAATAGTCCATCTGGGTTGTGTCTGTGTGTGTTCGCATGTACGTGTGCCCTGTTTTTGCCCCATCGTCCAGTTCCTGTCCCAGGCCACTTTCAGTCTTTGTCCTAATTAATTCCCAGAAAAGTTTTTCTTAGGCTCTGATTTGGTTATGGGTGATTCTATGTCATGAACCAGAATCTGCCCCCTTTACTCACATTGGGTAACACCATGCTCCATTGATTTCAATTACACCATTCTTGAGTAAAGGTTCCACAATCTAGCCCAGTCTGGCTCCAAACACTGATTTCCCCTTTTCATACTTCGCTGTGTAGGAAACTGCTGAGTTATTTCTTCCATAATCACTACAACCCAGTCCTTAGGAAAGCAGGCACTTTACAGAGGGATATCTTTTCTTTTTCTGGCATCTGGCTACTAACAGTCTGGCAAAGACTAAGTGGTGTGATATTAGGTCGCTATTCCCTTGGAATGTGTAATTATTTACTGAAAGGCCCGAAAGGATCACTAATGGATCCGCTGGCAGTCTACCCCCCACTCCACTATTAACACCATTTGTGTCTGGATCTTATTCCAGTAATCCTGAAAGACAGCAATTCCAGCAAACGTGGAGGAAGTCCTTTTCATCACATGCCCACCAGCACCTTCCGCTCACAGGCCCAAGATCGTTTATAGTCTCACCGGTGTGAGGCACCCCACTGATACAGTAGCTTTAAACCATTCTCTTTTGTGGCCTGTATCAAAACCCATCGAAGTCAACGGGAGTCTTCAATGCGTTATGGCGTGGGCCCTGGTTTTATTACAAGTACAGGAAACTGCGCTATTGCTCCAAACTGAATGTCATTCCTCTCCTGCTTAGATACTTGTCCTGCCTATCTTGTGTCTTATCCCTAAAACCCGCCTTTCTCTTTGGCAATTACCTGATCTTTGACTACTAGCGGTAAACATGGCCAATGGCCTGTGGTAGGATGTTCGGCAGGGTGGGGTCTGAATTACTGCAGAGAATTCTTTCTTGGGTGTCTGGCTGGTGAGTCTTGCCCACATGCTCAAGGTTTAGCTGATCAGTATTTTTGGGGTCAGGAAAGAATTTCCACCAAGGCAGATTGGCAGAGGTCCTTGGTGTGTTTCGCCTTTCTTTGCAGCGTGGGGCACAGGTCACTTGCTGGTGGAATCTCTGTACTTTGAAGTCTTTAAACCATGATTTGAGGACTTCAATAACTCAGTCTTAGGTGGGGGTCTATTACAGGAGTGGGTGGGTGAGGTTCTATGGCCTGCGTTGTGCAGGTCAGACTAGATGATCATAATGGTCCCTTCTGACCTTAGAGTTTATGAGCCTAAAATGGGAGAATGAAACAATTGGTAAACCTAATAGTTTTTATGCTTCAATGTATTTTCTGGTGTATTATTTAGAATAGTCCCACAAAGTCACATCCTCTGGATTTATAAAGAAATGCTGTTAAAGGCCAGGTGATTAAAATGGCAGCAGGTTGGTAGGGCAGAGATATGGTTATAAAGACAAAGTGCCTTTGCTGATTGACTTTCAAAGTGAAGACCAGTTGTCGTTCTCTAGTTCAATGTTTTTTACGTTTTTACCATCACTTGAAATACGCTCATCTTGATTCATGATTACTCATTACATCTGGTGAAAAATTGGAGCAGTAACTTCTAGAGGAACGAATGGTGTTTCAAACCAACAGCTCTGTTAAAGCCCCGGCTGCCAGTTGTATTTTAAAATTGTACCGTTGCTTTTTATAAGCCACAGAATACAGTTTGTCAGAGCAATCATTGTCCCAAATTGGTCATTACCAAAGTTAATGACCTGTTTATTAGAACATCAACCTTGGCTTTGCCTCATGCTGTTAATTAACAAATCTGTCATTAAGTGCTGGTAGCCATGACTATTTTTTGGGCCTGGTGAAGGGGAGGGGGAATAATGTGTCAGTAATTATGACACAGTTAAAGTGATATCTCTGCAGATCAGCAAGACCACAAAACTCGTGCTGGCCTCTCACCCTCTGGACAATTTTAGTGTTATGTCAAACCCATGCTCTTAGCTCATGCTGGTTATAGTGAAACAAGGGTAAATAGTGCGGTATAGATGACAATTTCGTATAGATGACAATTTTCAAAAGCACTGAAGTGATGTAGGAGCCTAGAGGGGCAGGTTTACAAAGGTACTTAGGTGTCTAAAGATGCAAATAGGCATCTAGTGAGATTTTCAAAAGCCCTTAGGGCTCAGACCCTCAAAGATATTGCGGCATCTAAGACCTATTGATTTCAATGAGAGTTAGGCACCTCATTACCTTTAAGGATCTGGGCCTCGGAGCCTAATTCCCATTGCTCTTAGGTGCTTCGAAAATCCAGCTTGGCAACTGTCTGCAACTTGAGGGGCCTAAATACCTTTTACTGTCTGACCCTTAGACCGAGATCCTCAAAAGTGTTTAACTCCCTGTCACAGGGTCGCTGTCCCTTGTGAAGGGATATAACTAGGTCACAGGTGGGCTCATTTGTAAATTGTACCCAACAAGGATAAATCTAGGAACAAACACATTTTTTATGATTAAAAAAAATGGAATGACAAGTTCCACACCCCTTAGGCCGTTTCTGGTTTTGTAAAAGGTGCTGATAATTAATCAGACATTTGTTATTTTTAAAAGAGTTGCAAAAGCATAATCTATAAGAGTGGGGTCTGGCATCCTTCCCCTTTAAATGAGGTTTTAAATGAAATTATAACTCATGTGAGTCTTCCGCTACTTGGAGATAAATGGACTCTGCCACTCCTCACAGTTATGTATCTTGTGCTAATTATGGTGTCATAAAATAAGATGGATTGATAGGGAGTCACAACAGACAGACCACTTTGGGGCCTTTTCGTAGCTCTGTAGGGCTCTGCTACAAGGTGGTATTCTTCTAACCAGTCACTGAGTATTACAATAGTGTCTGAAAGTCTGCACTGAAATTGTATCCTGTTGTGCTAGGTGCAGTACAAATACAGAACAAACCACAGTCACTGCCTGAAAGCGTTTACAGTCTAATTAGGCAGGACAGAGAAAAGGATGTGGTGTTATTCTCATTTACAGATGGGGAAATGAGGCAGAGAGGGTAAAGTCCTAGCCCCACTGATGTCAATAGCAACTCCCACTGATTTTTACAGGGTGTTCATCCAGGGAGATCAAGGCCCTGCTTTGTCAAAGGAATTAAGCGTGTGCCTAACTTTAAACATGTTGACTCGACTGGGACAATTCATATACTTCAGGCTGGGATCTTCAATGGAGGCTACAGTCGTTTGGTGCCCAACTTCACCGACATCCCACTCCTTTCAGAGTCCCAGGCTAAGTGGATTGTTGACTCTGGGCCCATGTGCCTTGTCCCAGGTCATGTCAGGGGTTTGTAGCAGAGCCAAGAGCTCTCTAGTTCCACACCAGTGCCCAAACCACACGAGACTCCTTCCTCTTAACGAAGAGTGCAAAGTGGTCTGGAAGCAGGTGTCTGAAGACATTTGTTATTACTCTCAGAACTTGGCTTAACCAGGCCTGCTAGCACGGCACTGTTTCTTAAACACCGACTGACAACTCGATTCCTTTTTCAGCCTTTGTTGGAGATTCAGACAATTCATACATCTTTTACCTCAGAGCACAGCATATTTATGTGCCACAGCGGCCCTGTGTGCGATGAAGGGGATGTTAACCGTTCCCAGTGAGAACTGTCTCAGCGTGTACTCGGCAATAGGGCTGTAGGCAGGGGTGTACAGAACTTGGCAGCTGCATGGCAAGATGTTATTTCAGTGGTGCTAGATGGAAAACTGCAAAACAAAATTCGAAATCACCGCCACCGCATTTTCAACCCAATTTTAGAAAAGCAAAACAAGGCGGCCTTGGGAAATAGATTTTCAAAGGCCTGGTGATGCCATTTGTGTCTTTTAACATCTGCTCCTGAAAGATTTTTACTTTGGTAAAAAGCATCTTTGATAGGCCAAATAATCCTTCCCCCCAATCTTTTATTATTTACGAATACCCCCGGCCCAGTTTCCTTAGAGAGTGTGTGAAGATGTATGATTTAGGTCTTGTAAGCTTGGTTTAAGTTCTAAAGAAAACAGTCAAAGAGACTTTGCTGTGGTTTTGGGCTGCAAATCCCCTATTGCAGAACTCTCCCAGCGAGTGCTGTCTGGGTTACTTTGTGGATTCCTGATTTGGTCAGCTCTGAAGCTGTACATGTGGTGAGCTGACTGGCGTTGCGCTCCAGTCCAACATGCAGCACAGCTCATGGGCTAGAGTAGAATCACAGCAGCCTAAATATAATGTATTTAAACACCTTAGACAAGCTTGGGAGTTTAAGCATATTGGGGGGAAAAACTGCATTTCAGAATTGCCATCTTAGGGGATGCAGGGTTGTCGTAGATGTGTTGGTCCCAGGATATTGGAGAGACAAGGTGGGTGAGATCAAATAAAAGACCTCACCCACCTTGTCTCATGTTAGAGTATGTCAGCACTGCAAACTAGGGGTGTGGCAGCACCATGTGCAGCCTGTTAGGATTAGTTGTATACAATTTAGGTTTCTGTCAGTATGTAGACCTGTGCATCTGCCTGAGATGGTATTTTGGGCCTGCTTTTGAGGCCTGCTTGCTAGTCTGAGAGTTAAGGTCTTTAAGATATACATGTAAACACAGAACAAAGACATAGTGTATTACTCTTGTCTACCCCCAGCCAGATGGGTTTTCTTGATTACTGTGAGAAAAGATAAGGGATGTAGTTAAAATGTGTCGCGGTGTATTTGGGGCTTGATCTATGAATGTACAAATGAAGGGTAGCTCTGACTCCTCTTGAAGACAGACGCCAGAGCAAGGTCAAACAACTGGTTGGGAGGGGCATAAAGGGAGATGTGAGAAAGAAACACTAAAGGTTTATAAAGTGAACATGGCCAAAATGTAACCACACTCCCTAACTCTTCCATGGGGTTCAAAAGAGGTGGTACCGAAGATCCAGACTCAAGACCCTCCAAAATGGTACATGACCATAAATTGGAAAGTACTCGGGTGGGAGCACAACAAGTGTAATTAAGCCTGTCAAGAAAAAGGTTGGCAAGAAGGGAGCTCCGTCAGCATCTAGAGTTAAGATTAAAGGAGGAGGGAGCTCTGTGGGCGTATACAGCTATGGTTAAGGGGGAAGAAAACTCTATTGGCATATAGGGATACAATTATGGGAAAGGACTGGTGTGGAGGGCTATGGTTTTATGTTTGCTTTTTTAGCCCCAATAAACCCATCACATTGCCTGCAGATTCGACTCTGGACTGTTGCTTTCTGTCTGCGAACTTGTCTGGGAACTGAGAGAGCCAGGGCAGGGGAGCCCTAACACAGACATACCCAGGCTGCCTTTAATCTAGCTATCTCATGTGTCGGTAGCCGTGAAGTCGTGCCAGCCTGGGGCCTGTAAAAATCCGGCTGGTACTCTGGGTAATTCCTTGGACAGCTGTTCTGCACTGAAGTTTGTACTGCTGTGGCTTCACTGCTGCTGGTACACAAGCTAGCTAGAGTAAACTTGCCTGGTACTTGCTGTAATTCCACTCCTGGTACAGTGCAGATGTACCCTTAGTAACAGATATGGAGCTGACCTTTGCCTAGTCTATTTTTGTGACAATGAAGAGGCTTTTTTTCTACCTTAAGGTGTGATTTTCCTATCCTAAAGGTGTTAATCTAATTCTGGTCCCATTGAAGCCAATGGTAAAACTTCTTCAATGGGAGAAAGTGCTCTTGAAAACCCTGTGCTATATTTTCTAATACATTGTGGAGTCGTGTTTTAAACATCTCAAGTACAGGATCTTCCACCATTTCCAATGGGAAACCATTGAATGTAGAGTTTGAAGAATGATTTCAATTCATTTGCTGACTGAACCATTCAGAATTTGGTGTGTTACGATTAAAGGAGATTTATAATATTTTTTTGTAATTTGTTGCTCAAAAAAAATCTCCTTACTAGCCAGGGACCTTACAGTGCCGAGTGCATCTGCTTTTGTTAACAAACACTGTGCCTTTTCACTTGATTGATGGTGGGCTTTAAAGAAGCAGTTATTTTCTTGATAAATGAGTTATCATATGCATTGATCTATTACAGAATCACAGTGGATAATTAATCACTGCCCTCAGCTCATTACTGCTGTTCAGAGATTGTATGAATATTCTCCAGGTTAACAGAATAAAGAAGCCAGGTGGAAGGTTAATAGCATACTTAAGAGCAGACTGACACAGAATGGTAAATCATACAGACAACATTTGAAGTTGGCACGTATTTTGGAACATCCTTTGTGAGTGCTATGCCTTAGATGGGCCTGGTTCTTAGCAGGCACAAATTGGACTATCCCCATTGAAGTCACTGGGCCCAGGCCTCTGTGGGTGTAAATTGATGTAGCTTCACTGAAGTCAATGGGTCAGATCTTCAGCTGGTGTAAATTGGAATAGCCCCACTGAAGTTAAGGAGGATATGGGACTTTTCAGCTTGAAAAAGAGACAAATAAATAAAATGATGACAGGTGTGGAGAAAGTGAATAGGGAAGTGTTATTTACCCCTTCAAGGAACATAAGAACCAGGGGTCAGCCAATGAAATTAATAGCCAGCAGATTGAAAGCAAACAAAAAGACGTATTTCTTCACACAATGCACGGTCAACCTGTAGCACTTGTTGCCAGGGGATGTTGTGAAGGCCAAAAGTATAACAGGGTTCAAAAAAGAATTATATAAGTTCATGGAGGATAGGTGCATTGATAGGTGCTATTAGCCAAGATGATCAGGAATGCAACCCCAAGCTCTGGGTGTCCCTAGACTTTGACTTCCAGAAGCTGAGAGAGGACGACAGGGGATGGCTCGTTCAAAGATTGCCTGTTCCTTTCGTTCCCTCTAAAGCAGCGGTTCTCAACCTGTGGGTCGCGACCCCGGCGGGGGTCGAACGACCAAAACAGGGGTCGCCTAAAGCCATCGGAAAATACATATTTCCGATGGCTTTAGCCGCTGAGAAGTCGCGCTACCATCTGTAGCAGCGCTATTCAGCTGGAACGCACACCGTTATGGATGCGCGCATGCGCAGATGTGATTGCATCATCCGTCCGGGGCCTAAGGGGCGGGGGAAGCGGGGGGAACGCTCCACAGTCCATAGCAGCGCATTACGTGTGTCCGGCGCTTGCTGACGTCATCAGTTTTGAAGTAGCCACCAAAATTATTTTTTGGTTTGGGGTCACCACAATATGAGGAACTGTATTGCGGGGTCACAGCATTAGAAAGGTTGAGAACCACTGCTCTAAAGCATCAGGCACAGGACACTGCTGGAAAACAGGATACTGGGCTAGACAGACCACAGGTCTGAGCCAGTGTGGCCAGTTCTTATGCTCTCATGATTATCACCATCTGAGAATCTGACCCATTGTAGCAAAGCACTGAATATAACACAGGGCTGAAGAAATGCAAGAAATGGCCAAATGCATGCAATCAAATGAACGAGCAGATGACCTGGGGTTTTGCTCAGGAAGAGCTAAGCCTAAATGCTTGCCAAACTCTTTCAACCTGGAGAGTCTGTAATGTACAGTGTCTCATAGCCCTGCCAATTTGGATCCTATCGCTGGGCAGCAAACAGACCTCAGAGATGAGCAAATTGAATGATCAATTTATAACTTGCTTTTTTCCTCCTGGCAGCAGATGGGAAATGGAGGATTCCACGTGGTTTACGAATTATTACCCTTAAAGGATGATTAGCACTTTATTTAATATTTTGCTGGCAGGAACCGGTTCTCACATCGGTTTGTTCCAGAGGGTTCTGTTCACACTGTGTTATGCCAGGCACCGCTGCTCACAGCTGTCTGCAAGGTTCTGGATACCAGGTGAGGAATAAAAACAGACCCAGGCCAGTTAGGTGCACTTATCTTTAATCACAGCTTACGCTCCAAACAGCAGTGGGAGACTCTAGGGCACGCTGCGAAGTGGGCTGCCGGGGGATTTTGCCACACAATCCGAGTGGATTCATGGCCGAGTCGCCTTGTGCAATTTGCATTTCAAGCCTTTATGTGCAGTATCTCTAAGGTACAGCTAGCATTGGCAAATTGACAGCACGTGACCTTGCTTCCTAATTCCCTCCTCCTTTGGCACTACAGACACATTCACATGGCCTTGCACTGCCTGTTTACCGAGCCGAGCAACACCGTTTATCAAACCGGTTCTGACCAGACCCGTCAAACCCCTATCTCTGTTCAACGCGTTACAAATCTCTTCCATGACCCTACACATGTGAACAGGATGGATATGCGTTTGCTAATAAGTCTGGAAAGTCCACCTTGAAATTATCCATCTCTGAGGTATTTAGGCTTCTAACTTAATCAATGGAAGTTGGGGTCTAATAACCTTTGTGGATCTGGGACCAGGTAACTTGGGGCCAAATTTTGCCACCAGCCATAAGCCCATAAGTTCCCTGGACATCAACGGGACTGACACCTAGGTGACTGGTGACAAT
This sequence comes from Mesoclemmys tuberculata, assembly GCA_007922155.1. Taxonomy (NCBI): domain Eukaryota; kingdom Metazoa; phylum Chordata; order Testudines; family Chelidae; genus Mesoclemmys; species Mesoclemmys tuberculata. The sequence continues at coordinate 29,637,961 of ML675617.1, forward strand.
GGCCCGGGACTTTTTGACTCTCCACATTTAACACAATTTCCTCCCAGGCTTCCCGCCCCCCCCGGCTTACTTTGCTCCTGCTGAATCTCTGCTCCTTTAATGTCAATAGGAGAAGAAGCAATTCAGTGGGGGAAAAGACCTGTGTTACTGGTAACAATCCTGGATCATGAGGAAAAGTTAGTGATCTTGCGTTGCACTAGTCACTGCCCACCTGGAGACGTTGTAACCTCTGGTGGCTGACAGAGGGATCAATATTGGTTCAGATGGTACAGGCCTGGAAGGACTGATAAAAAAGAGCCATGTGCATTTCCAGAGGATGTTGCACGGTCAGACTAGAGCATAAAAATGCTCAGCCTGTGGAGTCTACGCAAGGAATAACAATGATATCATTTTTTTGGGCTGCAGAAAAGGAGGCTCTAACATCAGCACTAAGGAGTGCCGATAGAATCATTTTCTGGTTTCCACTAGTATGACACTGCTTTCACGAGAAGAGGAAAGAGGGCCTTGCAGTTAAGGAACTAGCCGGTGGCACAGGAGATCTGGTTTCAGTTCTTGTCTCTTTTCTGGCCCTTTGTTGTGATCTTGAAATTCGCTCCCACAAGGGTCTGAGCACACTGGCCCAGATCCCACAAAAACAGTGATTTAATGGGGCTATTCACATGCTTAAAATTAAGCACATGGTTAAAGGCTTTGTTGGATTAGGACTCTGGACGTTGCAGGATGGAAGTCTTAGTTCCTCTGTACAATGGGGCTAATAATAGTTGTTTTCAACCATATTCTGTCTCTCGGTCCTATTTAGACTAAGCATTTCAGGGCAGAGCCTGGCTCTCTTACTACGTATGTGCACAATAGAGCTGTACAGACAACTCTGTTTAGCAACAACTTACAGCGTTTTGAAATTTATTTTTGTTCCACACCGGAGTAAACCCAAAACCTTTGGAATTTTTTCATAAAATGGACTTGTGTTAATATGGCTGTTTTTGGAGTGAAAAGCTTAGCTTTTTTTAATTTGCTTTTCTCTCTTTCTCTTTCTCGTGAGAAGGGACCAGCGAGCCCTGGACCTGGAAAACCTTCCCAATGAAAACTTGGTTGAAACCATTATGTGTCTGTGAAATATTTCAGCTTCAACGAAATATTTGGATGATCATTTCATTTTTTCATATTTCATTTTTTCAAAACATGTTCCAACCAGCTCTAGTGTACAGCACCTAACACAGTAGGGTTTTGATCTCAGTTGTGGGTTCTAGGTGCTTCTGTAATAGAAAAAATTCATGAGAATACATTTACTTACCTGAAGTATCAGAAAACCAATAAATCCTATATAGCAGCAATCAAGCTATATAGTTTGGATGATACTTTCAAAAGCACTTGGTGCTGGCCTAACACCGTTCCCACAGAAGTCAGTGGAAGCTTTACCAGGGAGACTGCATCGTTGATTTCAGTGGCAGTGATGTTAGGCCATTGCTTTGTCCTTTTGCAAATCCCACCCTTTCCCTTTAAATTACAAGAGAGCTCCGATTTTATGAACACTGATCTTACGAACAGCCAGTTAAATGAACCATTTTTATCCTCCATCAGCAGAGTACCTGTGCATGCGCTTCAGCAAAGATCACCTGCACTCAGAGTGTATATCTTTATCACTGGTGAAAGCAGTATCAAATGAGTCACGTCTGGGAAAGGTTGTGGGTCATGCTGGGAGACAGGTGGCAAAGAAGAGCCACAGTTGTCTTAAACTAAGAAAAATCAGCAATTTATTTCACTAGGGACTACGGGGGCACTGCAGCGTGTACATACAGTAGTGTGTGATGTAGCGCAGTCCATCTGCAAGATTGTAGTAGACATACGGTGTATATTTATGGCCCTTCTTTATGTAGATTGTCACTGAATGATTAAACTAATTGGGGTACCAGACCTACTGTAATTTTGAGATGTTCAGTGTTGTGAACGCTTTGATTTGCTAAACTCCTCAATCCCCAATCAGTTTATAAAAAGGGGGTTCTACTGTACCAAAGGAATCTGACATCGTCAGAGGGGACCCCCCTGTAATCTTCCAACAGCACAATGGGAAAGAGGGGTTCTTTGGTGGAGTTTTCAGGTCGGAGCTGCGGTTACTTAGGGAATTTTTTTGGACACTAGCTATTTAGGCCTGGTTCCATCCAAGATTTTGGGCCCAGGCTGAACTTTAAGCACACGAATAGTCTTGTTTTCGTCAATAGAGCTTCTCACGTTCTTCAACAAATGCTTGAGTCCTTTGCTTGATGGAGGCCTGTTGTATGACTTATGATGGAATAAATGGACTCAAAGAGCTAAAGGTATAAACATGACCCTGAAATTATCCAACCTTAAACAGGGTTTGGTATGCAGAGATCTCAGCCTGCTTAGTACCATGGCAAACACTATGAAATTCATATCAAAGGTTAGAAATGTGTTGATTGTAGCACATAAAAAGAAAAGAATCAAAACAAGGCAAAAAGCATTAAAGCCGAAATTGAGGGATTATGCAAAACAAACGGAATCAAAACCTATCAAAGTCTCATTCTGGAGATGGCGAATATTGTTAAATTATCATTTTCTGTCCAACAGTTCTGCTTGATGGGGAAGAAAGGGTTAGATCTTTTCATTAGCAAAGCTTTTGATGCAGTCTCCTACAGTATTCTTATCAGCAAGTTAAAGTATGGGTTGGACGAAAGGTCTATAAGGTGGATAGAAAGCTGGCTACATGATCAGGCTCAATGGGTAGTAATCAACGGCTCAATGTCTAGTTGGCAGCTGGTAACAAGCGGCGTGCCCCAGGGGCCGGTTTTGTTCAACATCTTCATTAATGATCTGAAGGATGGGGTGGATTGCACCCTCAGCAAGTTTGCAGATGACACTGAGCTGGGCAGGGAGTGTTGGTAGATACGCTAAATGGTAGGGATAGGATACAGAGTGACTTAGAAAAATGTGAAGATTGGGCCAAAAAAAGAAAAACTGAAGAAGTTCAGCAAGGACAAGTGCAGAGTCCTGCACTTAGGACAGAAGAATCCCGTGCACAGCTACAGACGGGGGACTGATGGGCTAGGCAGCAGTTCTGCAGAAAAGGACCTGGGGGTTACAGTGGATAAGAAGCTGGGTATGAGTCAGCAGTGTGCTTTGGTTGCCAAGAAGACTAACAGCATATTGGGCTGCGTTAGTAAGGGCATTGCCAGCAGATCGCGGGAAGTGATTATTCCCCTCTATTCAGCGTTGGTGAGGCCACAGTTGGAGTTTTGTGTCCAGTTTTGGGCCCCCCACTACAAAAAGGATGTGGAAAAGTTGGAGAGAGTCCAGTGGAGGGCAACAAAGATGGTTAGGGGGCTGGAGCACATGATTTATGAGGAGAGACTGAGGGAACTAGGCTTGTTTAGTCTGCAGAAGAGAAGAATGAGGGGGGGATTTGATAGCAGCCTTTAACTACCTGAAAGGGGGTTCCAGGGAGGATGGAGCGAGGCTGTTTTCAGTGGTGGCAGATGACAGAACAAGGAGCAACAGTCTCAAGTTGCAGTGGGGAAGGTCTAGGTTGGATATTAGGAAAAGTTTTTCACTGGGAGGATGGTGAAGCACTGGAATGGGTTAGCTGGGGAGGTGCTGGAATTTTCATCCTGAGAGGTTTTTAAAGTGTGGCTTGATAAAGCCCTGGCTGGGATGGTTTAGTTGGGATTGGTCCCGCTTTGAGCAGAGGATTGAACTAGATACCTCCTGAGGTCCCTTCCCTACTCTTCTGTGATTCTTTAATTCTGTGTTGGGCACGAAAGTCACTTTCCTGCTTTTGACAAAACCGACAGATGCCGAAGAGATAGGATAGTAAGGGTGGAGGAAATACGGTTTTGTTAATGTTCTCAGGACGCAGGGCAGCCGCTCAGTCATGGATGGATGCTGTGGGTTGTGGCAGATCAGTGTAACGGCTGTTGCTCTGAACCTCAGCTTGTCTTCCTGGTCAGGTCCTCTCCTTTGCTGGTCCTTCTCAGGCTGAGTGGAGCTGGGTGGCCTGTCTCATCTCGTCATGCTGGTGCTGTGCCGTGCAGGAGATTTCAGGCTCAAGCGAAAAGCCGAGTAAGAGAGAAGACTGGAAGATGAGAGTAGGGGATGGAAAGGGTGACAGGAGGGAGGGCAAGACAGAGCAAGATCTCACACGTATCAGGCTGGGGTCCTCGCTGTGATGCTCATGTGTCTCTTCCCACCCCCACCATGGCGTATTAAGGTCTGGCGTCACAGCAACAACGTGGTGATGGGCAGAATGGTCTATTCTCTCATTATTTGGTCCACTTAATTTCCAAAGAACTGGTTTTGGTCAGTTGATTTCCAGTCCCCTGCTACTCTTGTTTACCAGACATAATCTTGGTCCTTGAGTGGTATCGGCAAACCCTCTCTGTTTAAATTCACTCAGTCTTTCTGTACCCTTCTTAAATCTTTTCTTGAACAGTTTCTTACAACAGGTAATTGTAGTAATCCGTGAGCCTTTACCCACTTTCCATCTGTTAGGATCACAGTCAAAGTAGGCCAGCTAGGCCTCAATTATTATAACAGGTCTTAAGGAGCAAGAGAGTTCCTCTAGAGTTAACTCAGGGTATGTCTACTCAGGGATAAAAAACCTGTGGCTGGCCATGGTTAGCTGACTTGGACTTGAGGCGCTTGAGCTCCGGGGCTGAAAAGCTTCTGTGTAGCTGTAGGGGCTGGGCCTGGAGCCTGAGGTCTGGGACCCTGGGAAGGTGGAGGTCCCAGCCATTCGGCCTCCAGTCCGAGCCCAGAGCAGTTTTTAGCCCTGAAGCCTCAGCCGGAGTCAGCAGATCTGTGCCAGCTCTGATTGTGCCGTGGGACTGTTATTCCCATGTAGACGTATCCTCAGTGCCTTAGGTCCTGCCGTGTTCCTAGAGAGCCAGGTTACGGGGTTGGGGGTGGCACACCAAGATCATGACAGCACAAACAGAACATTGGCCTGTTTGCAGGCAGAACAGAGGAAATAGAAAGGAGACAGCTCTGCGGGCCAGGCCTGTGCCCTAAAGCTCTGACGAGCCGAATCCATTTGAAAGCTGTCAGTGGGTTTAAATACAACCCCTAGTTGCCTGCGAAAACAAAAACAAGCCTAGTCTTGTACAAATCACTTGAAATGAACAAGAACAGCTTGTTGGGTTCTGACGGCAAAATAAAAGGCAGACGTACATACAAATCAATGAGCAAGCTGTGTGAGTCAAGGACCATGATGTGCACTGTGTGCCTTCAACAGTTTCTTAGCTCCCAAATTACACCACGTTGGACAGAGACACTTGAAAAGCCTCCTGTCACATAGAAGTGCCTTGCCATGAAGTGCTGGGATATGGCTTTGTGATGCCTTGCCGTCTTGGAGAATGATTTTACAGGAGAATGTTTTCCTTCTCTTCAGTCTGTCTGTCATACCCCATGAAGAGAGGAGAGAGAGCGCAATTTTTTGTCTGATTATACACCCAAAGAACTCTGGTCCCTGAGAGCTTTCTTCCTAGCTGAAATTCTCTGTCGGGAGCCTCTCTGGCACTGCTCAGCGTGCAGAGAAAACGGTAGCACTGTCTGTGATGTTACAGCACAGGCCTGGAGTCTAGGCTTGTGTTGGGAGAGGGGGTGATTTTAATATTTCTCACTGCCATGCAAGAAGTTCCCACTCAGCAGAAGGTGACGAGCCTTACAGGGAAAAGAAGGAGCTTGTGTTTGTTATGGTGTAGGAGTGGGAGTGAGTGAAGGGCTGCAAAGGGGAGGATGATACAGTGGGTATGAGGAGCCAGAAGGTGATTGACAGCAGGTTTTTAATTGAGGTTGAGGGGGGCAGTAAAGCTGGCATCAAGACCAGAGAGAAGGTCATCCACGTAGTTGAGGAGCAAGAAGATTAGGGCTTGAACAAGTGTCTTGGGAGTCTGGACAGACAGGAATTGCTGGGTCTTAGCAATGTTATGTAGAAATGGCGAGACCGGGATGTTGTGGGTCAAGAGTGGGCTGACTTGAAGACGGGGGTTTAACGTTCCTTTCCTACCCACTACAGTTTACTGCATGATACACATGGGTGGCCAATGGCTGCTCCTTTATCTGCAAGGAGGCTACGTCCAACAATCCCTCTACATTTTCTTTGTACTGAGTGGGCTACAAACTCCACTGACCACAACACATCTACGCTTGGGCAAACTTACCCTGTGGGTGTCAAGGATAGGAGGGGAATGCTACGGCTGCTTTGCACTGGGAGGAGGAGAGTCGGGGAGCTTGAGGAAGGCAGGGTGTCAAGGATAGGACAGGAGGAAGGTGGGTGCCGTGCATTGGAAGCGTGGGGCAGTTGGGGGGCAGCGGGGTGGGTGCTGTGCATAGGGAGCAGGGTGCAGTTGGTGGACCCATTTGGGGATGCAATAGCAATTGTCTAGAGAAGATCGGGACAGCTTGGGACCGTTCAGATGTGGTTAGGGTTCCCTTGCATCCAGACACAAAGACCCAAGACTCTGACATTTTTAGATATAAAAGATCTTCAAGCAACAGTCATAAAAATAAACTGTGTCCAAAATGATTTTCTTCTCCTTGCTGAGCTGAAAACATTTAGGCCCTGATTCAGCACTTAAGCACGTGCTTATATCTTTATGACAATGGAACTATTCATGTGCTTAAAATGAAGCACATGCTTGCACACTTGGCTAGCTCATGGCTTTTGTACTCCCCTCAAACCTTTGTTATTACAGAAGTCTGGAGCCTCAGTAACCCGTGACAGTGCATTTTAATACTTCTCTTCTTTTAATGGTGATTGCAATAGCGATTGGAATTAATTATGATAAATTTAATTATAGGAGTAAAGCACGATTTTTTTTTACTGAATTATCGCTTCCTCCAGTAGTGTATAGTGGTTAAACACTGGTAATTAAGGGTTTGAATGAGGGTTTGATAGTGGATTCTCCAATAATTGAAATTCTACTCCAGAGACCACAGCACTTGCGATTCAGTAACCAGCCATTAGGTTGGTTCATTTTTGTGGCGATATGAATAGGGTATGTTACAGTGAGGCCTGCCTTAAATCAAACAGCTGGGCAATTCTTAAGATGAAAAAATAATTCAGTAAAGCATTCATCTACGTAGCTCGTCTTAATACGGCAATTAGGAAGCTCACGGTACAGTGGATCTGAAATTAAAACATCTCGTGGTGACTGCATGGGCTTCCAGCCTTACCTAACCCTTCAAGGCCTTGTCCTCCGAAACGTTGAGCATAGCCTGGGAGATACCGAGCAGACTCAGATCTCGTGGATAATGGGCTGACTGCTGCAGCCCAGGTGTAATTTAGCCCCACTGACTATGCACCAAGAGGTTTCAGGAATAAACTCTGAAGTGAAATAGAGGACGCTCACTGTTACAAACCGGTCAGTGTGTATTGTCACCCTCCGAACCCCATCAACAGAGGATGGAGGCTGTTACAGTGAGCCCAGTTCTTTAGCTCATTATTTAGAGATGGGTGCTTTTAGCTCTGAAGCGCTCCAGTTCTATGGTGGTAGCCATCTCAACCATTTCCACATAGATTTTTGCGCCCCCCCCCCCAGGATCTTAAATCTTCAGGCCAAAATTTTCAAAAATACAGATGGGGTTTTCTCAGCTGCTTAAAGGATTTGGATGTCCAGCCCCCATGGGAAGTTGTATTCAAATCTCCTAGGTGGGTTTGAAAAAATCCTACTCTCGGAGTCGAAAAACAGCTCCTAAGTCCATATTTTGGAACCTATGTAGGTAATGTGGCTTATTCAAAAGTGCTAAGCTCCGCTCACTTCTGTGGGAGCTACTGGGTGCTAAGCACTCCCTTATTTGGGAGTCTCAATAAGGTTTAGGGCCCAGATCCTCTAAGGTGATTAGGCACCCAATTTCCACTGAAATTGATGGGAGTTAGGCACTTAAATGTCTTTTGAGGCTTTGGACCTAGCAGCCTATGATTACTTTTGTGCATTTTTTTTCTGGCCTGGCTAAACGTAGGAAGTTCTGAAAACCTCACCAAAAACTGTCCCTTGCATTTGCGAGCTGAATTTTGCAGACCGCCAAAGTTTGGGTAAGCTGTAGAGAAACATCTGTATCTCTGTGCATCTATCTGAACTAAACCTGAACTCAGAATAACCAGCTGGCCTTTCGAATACTAGTTCTGATGACATAGGTACAGCCACAGCTTCCCTGTAAGATTCTGGACACTTTCATTACATTGTTGAAAGGCAACACTTCTGCTGAGATGGTCCATTTCTCTGGCCCTGTTAAGTGGCAGGTTTAATGAAGTCTTAGCTATTTAATCGCACTCAGAAAATGTTGTGTGGCTGTTAGCACCCCCTGTGGGTGCAGTTTAGAGAAATAATAGTTTGTTGGAGGAAACAAATAACCACGGTCAGGAACGTGTTCCGACCATCAAGACTGGTGAGTTTCACTACCTGAAAATCATTCAAACAGTTGGCAAGATTGGCACTGGCCAGTGGTCTGATATGAATAAAGTCAGTACAATAGACCATCAGGGGATGCCGGCCTGCCAGCATGATATGGAAGTGATCAATTGTGCTGCAATCACTCCATGCCTGTTGTGATGGTCAGCTCTCTCTCCCTTTGAAAGCGCTCACATGCAAAGTCCTGCATAACACACTCCTTTCCCTTTTCCCTGGGCAGCATCTATATCAGACTGCTAAGGGAAATCGAGAGCTGCAAAGGCATCTCTGTGTCTAGTTAGGAGGAGGACACAACATACAAACGCACTGGAGCAGAAAAGAGAAAGATCGCAGAAGAAAATGCAGTTCCATTACAAAGGGGGTAGATTGAGGAGTTAGATAAAAATAGGCACTCGGTGAAGCCTCCCAAGTCCCAAATGTGGGGAGAACAACAAAACAAAATAATCAGACACCTGACTCCAATTCACCACTCCTCTCAGAGCAAGGTTATGCTTAAAGTCACAGACCAACCCAATGGTAGCATCATACCCCGTACATCTGAGGGTGCCATGTGTATGGGAAGTGAAGATTGCAAAGCAAGTGCTCACAAGCCAGCAAATATCGATCCCAGCTTATAGCATCATGTCTCCTCCTCATCCGCAAGAGGGAGCAGACGTTTTTATATTGAATTTGCTGGCTTTTGTCAGGTTGTCACAACCTTAACATTATTTAAATGTAATTTTTTAGTCTAAGAATTTGAATTATACATTGATTCAATTCATTACCAGCACATGCCTAGTAGCCAGTTTCTAAATTATGTTGCTGCTGACTTGAATTATTATAAATAAGACCGTGCCAAATGTCAATTGATTATTCAGGAGTAATCAATGGGGAGAAAGAGAGAGAGAACTTAGATAGATGAACAGCAAATTATTTTTTATTCCACACTCCTGGAATACATAGCAAGGCTGGAAAATGTGCTGTCCTCAAACCCACAGACATATATATATAAAAATAAATGCAGCCTTTGCTCATTTGAGACAAGGAGGCTGTGGTGGATCTGCAGCCCGTTATACACCACTGGAGGTGCTAAAACTATTTCCCTGCAGAAATGTTCTGATTTGTAAATATCCCTATTATCTATCAACATAAAATATCATTTGTCACTATTTTTTTTAAGGGCTGGATTGGCAAAGCCTCTACTCTTCCATGCTAGGGTGAAAGGGAGAGGAAGGCCTTTCTGCTTCTGAGGGTGGATAAATGAGGTAGCTTTTGTGGATGTTTTTGAGGAGCACCTCCCAATCATATGGGGCAGCATGGGAGAAAGCACAAACTTTACTTGAAATTTAATCAGTGGACGATAGAGCCTGACCGCATTGGGTGATGGGAGGTGTGTTCCATAGCGAGTGAAGAGCAAAGGCTATTTGCCTCTACTCACAATTGTGATGCAAGTGGGTGGGGAAATGAGGGAGAGGCGGAGCAGCTGTGATTGGTAGTCAAGGATGTGGGTGTGGCTGCAGAGGCCAAAGGTCACACTCCATCTCAGAGCGTGGGGCTCTGGACTCCGGCATTCAGGGAAGTATGGGCTGCAGCTAGCAGAGGTCTCTGGTTGCTGTTGTTAGTTGTGCAATGTTTAAATAAAAAGCGTGTAAGAGATGAGTACAAGCCATGCCTTAATAAAAACATGGCCTACCCATTTTCTCCAAGGACAAATTCTTTTTAGAAATCCCTGGCACTATTTAGCCCTTAATAATAGTATTTCCAACCCTGAGTTTCCAAATATCATGAGTCAGATCCCCCAAAATCATGGGACTTAAAAAAATGGGTTCATTTTCTTTCCCTTCTGGGTTTAGAGCCTTTGGGGTCATATTTTCAAGCTTTCTGCACAACTGTGCTAGCTTAGAAGCTTCTTTTTTAAAATGGAAACTGAGATTCTCCTGTCATCTCTGGATTGCAGCACTGGGGCTTTGAGAAAAACACCAACTATCCAGATAGCTGGGATAAAATTGTGAGGGTTGGCAACACTGTCAGAGATATGAGAATACCAAATTGAGAATGACATGTGATTTGGGGTGGTGCGTATAAATGAATAATAGTTAAGGGCTTGGCCTTCAGCCTAGTTTTAGCCTTTCATCGTTTCTGGTGCAATGTCTGACTTCACCATTTAGGTCCCGGGTACTTAAGTGTGCTAGCTAATCAGGTATTTGGACGTCTAAATGGCTTGAATTGCAACTGCAAGCTTGCCTGCACAATTTCTCATTTCCACCATGTGCAAAGACATTGATTTACATTCAGTTCTCTGGCTGGTCCTGAATGCTGACTACATCCCATCACCTTAGACCTTCCTTCTTATCAGAGGCCATGTCACCCTATTCTTCTGAGGGAAATACTCTTTCCCAAAGCAGAGGGTCAGACTTGCCCTCCTCCTGTTGTGTCACAGGGAAAAGCTAATTCTTCCTTGCTCCCTTTTTCCTTCTTTTTGCCCAGCTCCATCTTTTCGATTGCTAGGATTTCACAGGACACGACTGAGAGATTACTAGCAAGTCCTAAAATGAAAGAAAAACAAATCAAACCAGAGAAGAACGTCGGTATAATTCAAAGGAAAGCTCTGCTGCCGGTTCTCGCTGTATGCTACAAAAGTCATTTTATTTCAAGGTCATCCAGTTGAAGTCTGCCCTTTCATCACCCTTCACAACATGAAATTCTGAACCCAGAGTGGGGAAAAAGTCTGTTTTGTGAGATTGGAAGGATGGGTACATGATGTATTGTCATTAGTAGGCAAAATTGCTTCTTGCTTTCACTCTGTTCTCACCCTTGCTGCTGGAGTTACTTTTTGTATGGTCCAGTTAGCCTGACGATTTCAGGACAGAGGGAAAGGAGTTGGGGGAAGATGAGAAAATTACCACAGCCCCAAATGAGGTACAAACCAGACAGAATGTGGACATGTGGAATGGAGGCAAATCTGGAAGCCATGTCAACAAGAGAAAGAGAAAATGTAACAGACTCTGCCGGTGTATATCAGTAAAGTTCCATCGATTTACACCTGCTAACAGCTCTGGCCATAGGTGTATTATGCTTTAACATCTGCCGCCATTCCTGGATCCTCTGTTGACTGGACTGGAGCGAGAGTAATGGTTTCATTGAACACTGACATAAAAAACACTGTTATAAGGCTAGTTAGCATTTTAAACTGTAAATGCCACAGAGCAGCTGGGTGTTGTGTGAAAATCAGAAGTCAGGGCAAGTCACAGAGCGCCAGATTTGTGAACCGATTACTCACAGGTGAGCCTAGCTGAAATCAGTAGGGAAGCTTGAGGAGCAAGGTGCTAGTCAAACTGAGTAAGGAGATCAGAACCTGTACCAGAGATAAAGATCCCGTGTACATTCGCTGGCTACTGCATTTCCTGGCTTACTTCTAACTGCAAATTAAAACACAGTGGGACAATTCATCCCTGGTGTAAGTCCACCGTCTTCAGTAGTCACCCAGGGATAATTCTGGTCTGTCACATTTATAGAGTTGTCAATGCTCATGATTTTATCATGACTTTTGTGATATTTGGTGCTTTTTCTTAATTCCCCAGCTTCTGGAGTCTTGTGATTGCATGAGAATCTAGCCTTTGTGAAAAGCTTGAAAACATCAACCAACAAGACAAACCACAAATGTAATATATTATCATTATTTTTAAATCTCATTATTTGCAAACCAATGTCATGTTTTTTTCCAGGGCCTGACTCATGATTTTTAAGCACTTGCTGTTGGCAATCCCATGATTCAGAAATGCAGTAGGGATGCATGAGGTCTGAATCAGGAACGCCAACACCAAGTGTTCAAAAATCATGAGTCAGACACACCACAGTTATGAGATTACTTTTTAAATAATAAATTAGGCTTTCTCTGTATTTGCCTTCTATTTTTCTGAGCATTTAGAGTGCACTTGCTTCTCATTTCCTAGCTTGTCTTCGCAACCACAAGGGCTGGAAACTTACTTTAAAAAAAAAAAAAGAAATACGAGATTCTCCCCTTTTCACGTGATTCCAGGAGCTGGGGCTTCACAAAGAACACCAAATATCACAAGTAAAATCATGAGTTGCAACAGGGGCTAGATCAGCACCTGAGTAAGAGACAGGGTGGTACCCTTACAAATCTTTGCTCCCTTGCTAGCATGCAGGGTAGCAGCTGAACCCACGGTAATTAAGCTGTAGTGCTAGACATGAATGCATGTTGTAGGCATGTTACCTTTTCACTTCCTTACCTGTACAGTGCTTTCTCTTGCAGCCAGCACCTTTCCTTCTCTGCTCCAACAGCTGAAGAGCCTCCACCCTCCTTTCCAATCACCACGCAGCCATCGCAATGCCATCACGTTAACTAAAAATAATGTCTATGCATGCTGCTGTGAACAGCGGGCAGGGAGCCATTGATTACAGATTGTCATAGCTTAAATCAAAGACAAAAACTAAACAACGCACTTCTAGCTAGCACCATGAGCTTGAGGAATTCCAGGGGGGTATGTGCTGTTTTAAAAGAGTTTATAATTCAGCTGTAGAAACATAGCGTTTATTACCCAGGCATTTTTATTCAGCACACTAACATGGCCTCTGTGTGTGTGTGGGGGGGTGTGCACGTCAATCAGATCATCTGCTGACTTTGTTTCATTTTGTCGGGAAGCCCTGAAATTGAAACACTGAGAAGCCCATAAGTATAGCATGGGGAGTGTGACAGAGAGAGAGAATCACAGAGGTACACTGCAGGGAGCATAAAATAAAAGTCTCGGTGTAAATAATAGACCAGAAGTAATGCTGGAGAAAATACCTCAGGGCTTTTCAATCCTGTGTGAAACTCACAGTGTGCAATTAACCTTCCACTACCCGCACTCCCTCCTGTGTGGCAGGTTGTAATGGAAAACACAAGAAAGATGTTTGGTTCAGGACCTGCTAGAGGGGATTTTTCTTACATTCGCTGAGTTTTTGTAGTATTTTTGACGACTAGTGTTAATACGCCCAATGGCCTGCGAAGGGACGTTAGATGGGTGGGTTCTGCGTTATTACAGAGAATTCTTTCTTGGCTGTCTGGCTGGTGAGACATGCCCACGTGCTCAGGGTTTAGCTGATCGTCATATTTGGGTCAGGAAGGAATTTTCCCCCAGGGCAGATTGGCAGAGACCCTGGGGGGTTTTCGCCTTCCTTGGGGCACAGGTCACTTGCTGGTGGATTCTCTCTATCTTGAAGTCTTTACACGATGACTTGAGGACTTCAGTAACTCAGTCATAGGTTAGGGTCTATTACAGGAGTGGGCGGGTGAGGTTCTGTGGCCTGAATTGTGCAGGAGATCAGACTAGATGATCATATTGGTGCTTTTTGACCTTAAAGTCTGAGTCTCTGAGTATCTCTGGTTCTTTTTGTAGACACAGGGCCCACTGTGGAGCTCATGAAACCAGTGGGAGTCTTTCCATTGACTTGAGGGCAATAGACCAGTCTGTAAGATAAGCCATTTTTAAACAAGGCAAAATCGAGTCACGACAGGGACGGGGGCTGGTTGAAAATTTTCCATTGAAACTGTTTCTTGACAGATGAGTGGGTTTTAGATGAAACAAATTGTTTTACAAAAAGTGCTGCGTGAAAGCCAGAATATTTGAGCTGAAATTTGAAATATATTGATTTGGAAAGGCTGTTAGTACAACTCCCATAATGCACCCTATCATTGCCTCATGTCCTGATTCTCCTCTATGGACTCCCCCGCCAGACTACATCTGTCATGCACCATGGGCAAGAACTCCCATGGTGCACCAGCTCCCCTCTCCAGGAGGGAAAACCTTGGTGCATCATGGAAGTTGTAGTCTGCCCAGGGAGACTGGCTTATAGAGGAGAGTGGGACCATGTGGCATCTGAACTACAGCTCCCATGACGCACCTCAGCAGCATTTCCATATCAAAATATTTCAGTCTGTTGGCCAAAATATTTTGGGTTTTGACTGAAAATTTTCAGTAATTGAATTTCCACTGAAAAACTGAAATTTTCTGTGGACAATGTAGATGACAACAAAATTTTTGGAGCAGCTGTAGCAATCTTAAATTTAGTAAAAAGGCAGTGGTGTCATCTATACAATGATAGATAAACTGAGGTTTTGCTATGCCAATGCCAAACACTGGAGCTGGTTACTTTTGAGTTTTTGCAGGAGGTTATACAATTTACTATACTCCAAAATTCTTTCTAATAGTCACTCTATTTCTTGAAGCCTCTTGCTTTTCCTCGTTGTCTTCCTTCTCCTTCTTCGTGACTTTTTTAAAAATAAAACTTGGCATAATATTTAAAGTGCTATTAGAAACATAAAACAGGTATCTGCTTTTGTGTTGCTGCATTTCTGACCCAATGTTTTGTGTAAAATGTTTCTTGCCCGCTTAATTGCTTAGTGAAGTTGGATGCTGCCTTTTTATTTTATTTTAATTTGCACGATGGGGAGGCCTTGGATAAGATCACTTTTAATTGGACATTGCATGCTATTTATTCCAGTTCCCTGAGTGGCTGGGCCTTCCCCATGTGGTCCGGATAAACAATGGAAGCCATTTGGATGTGTCTTTTGGATGCTCGCTCTGAGCCAATCAGAAAGATTTTGTGTGTGTCCAGTTCATATGTAAGCAAACTCCAGGGGACACAGGCAGATGTTGATTTGTGTGCACAAACATGCACAAATCAGAGTTTGCTTGAATGCCCGGTAGTTGTGCACGATCCAATCAGCTATGTGTAACAATTTTGAAGTACGGCCTTTGCTGCTTGCAATTTCCCTAGGGGCCTCAGCTCCAGGTTTCCCTAGAAAGCAATCTCTGTCAGCCAGCAACAGCAAAAAGTGGCTTTCTGCAGCTCCCTGATGCCATGTAGGGGCCATTGTTGTGAAGGGCATAGTATGAGACCCCAAATAGTCTAGAAGAACCGTACCCTCTCAAGACTACCACAGACAAGGGGCCATGTGATGTGGTGTCCACCCCAATTAAGGCAGAACAGGCTAAATTAGGTTAAATAATCTGATAAGCGACTCCTGGGGAAGAGCCAGAGTTTGAAAGACTGATTGATAATGGAGCACCATTGAGAAGGAACAGGCAGGGCTAGTATAAAGCCCAGAAGCTGGCAGCAGAAAGGGGCTGCAAGGGAAGAAGTCTGCAGTCGCTTCCTGGGAAAGGAGGTGTGTTTGGGGGCTATGGAGTTTAGGAGTCTGCAGTTACTCCCTGTGAGGAGCAAATTAGGATTGGTAATCCCAGAGAGGGAGAAGCCAGAAGATATAGGAAGGAGTTCAAGGAAAGAGCCACAGGATATGGAAGAAAGCAGACCTCCCTGGACTGGAACCTGGAGGAGCAGGCAAGCCCAGACTCCCCTGTCAGCCGCTGGGGAAGTGGTACACATTAGATAGGGGAGCAAAAGATTGCCTGGGACAGTCATCTGATAGGACTTTGCTACCTGAGGAGGGGAGGACTTTAGTGACCTGGCCAGAGGGCCAACCCACAAAGAGAAAGCCCCCAGAGTCGAGGGGGGGGGGAAAGGGTGTGTGAACAAGCGGCAGAAGGGGGCATTGTGTCTGAAAGGAGATAGTCTCCAGAGCAGCCAGGAAGATGCGCCATAGCAGTGTATGGACTATGTGACAGGCCATGATCTGTAGGGCTGTCCAGCTTGAATTCCATCAGACACACTCCATGTCCCTTGAGCTTCAGGCAAAAACTGACAACTTCCCTGTCCTTCTTATTTGGACACCTAGGAAGAGCAGATCTGTGGGTTCAACAGATCACCTGTCTGCATACATGTAAAGGCGTGAATGTGAATGCTCCTACACCAAGGCAGGAAGAAGAAGACATCAGCAGCGGTGTCCAGTGGCATGATTCACTGATGAAAATAGTCTTCAGCAATAGAAGTGAGGGTACATCAAATTCCTGTGGAATGCAGAGAACTCCTGGACTCAGATGGGGACATTGGAGAAGCATGTCTCTCTCCTGCCCTCTCTCTCTCTGTCTTTGCCTACACGATACAAAGGTGGCTGCTTTATTCTTCCACCCCAACTTCCACGAGCAAGCCAATGTAAACAATTTTGTTTCCTCCACGTATTGTGAAGGAAATCATAATCATCCCCCCCAGAATTTCATGCTAAAGAAAAATTTCAAGAAGGGATGGCAAAATGCCCCAAACAAAATGGTGACAATAAATGCCTCTGCTTTTGCACTGCTCAACCTTGGTTGATTGCACAGTAAATTGGGGGCCAGGGATATGGCTGGCAGTTGTGTGGGGAGTAGGAGAGGAAGGGAGAGACAGGAAGAGCATAAGAAGTGTCTCTTATCTCCCCTTCTTATGTGTCCATGTGCATTACATTACAGGGGCACAGCGATTTCCCTCTCCATGACCCCACTGGGGAGGCTGATAAGGGCACAGTCATGATCTTGTTCTCCTTCCCGGCACCAACTCATGCAGGCTGTTCACCTTCCTTGACCATAGCAAGGCTTGGGGGCGATGGGGGGGGCGAGGGAGGAGAAGAGGAAGGGGTTACGAACTTTATAGCACATTGTTTCTCCAAGGGATGGCGCAGCTCTGCATTCTCCCCAGCAGAGCCCAGTGTCCAAATGGCGCACCTTGGCTCCACATGAGATTTGCAGGAAATGAGCATAGATGTCAGTCCAAGCTGGGAGAACAGACTGTGAGCTCTTCTGCCCTTGCATTTCATTTGCTATTTTTGTCGGATCATTGCTAACTTGACACAGCAGATGAAAAAATAGGTAATTGGAGGAGAGCGTGAAGAGTTCACAGCCCATCACATTAACTAAGCCTGTGCAAACATTAACTAAGTCATACAGTCTGAGCACGTGCCGTAATGGTCCCACCGCAGCGAAGCTCTATGGCCGGCATTTGAGGGACGGTCTCGGTTGTGTATGTGGTATGGTTAATTACCAGTTTTCCAAATGTTTTTAGAGGACGTTGAAGGGCTAGAGTTTACCACTGATTCTCTCTGGGTGCTTGGCAATGGATTTGTGGAATGGTTCTAGGTTTGCTTTGCGATGAGCAGTAGGTGTTTACTGTCGAACCAGCCCCATATTTCACTCAGCGACCGGGTTAGTGTGTGAACTAAGATAGACTCATAGACTCATAGGTCAGAAGGGACCAATATGATCATCTAGTCTGACCTCCTGCACAAGGCAGGCCACAAAACCCTACCCATACACATTTATAACAACCCCGAACCCATGACTGAGTTATTGAAATCCTCAAAAGTGAGATTTGAAGACCTCAAGCTGCAGGGAATCGATCAGCAAGCGACCCATGCCCCACGCTGCGGAGGAAGGCGAAAAACCTCCGGGGCCTCTGCCAATAACTCTTTACATTTTAAGCCTGGGAATGAGCTGCAATCGGAGAGAGTCACAAATCCCCTATCCTGCTGTTGCTTTTACAATTTTTATGACATTAATAAGCTCAATCTCATGTTTGTGGAAAGATACCAACCAAACTTCCAAATCCTGATTGTTCTGATGCATCATGGGTAATGTAATAGTCTTTTCAAAGAGAACCGTCATGGTGGCCTTCAACCT
This sequence comes from Mesoclemmys tuberculata, assembly GCA_007922155.1. Taxonomy (NCBI): domain Eukaryota; kingdom Metazoa; phylum Chordata; order Testudines; family Chelidae; genus Mesoclemmys; species Mesoclemmys tuberculata. The sequence goes on from ML675617.1 coordinate 29,655,914, forward strand.
TTTCTATGCTGAAATCTCCTTTTCTGCAGCAGGAATCTCCTCTGGGAACACCTTGCCCACCTAGCTGGGACCCCTCCTTCTGTAGTAATCTGGAAAGGACAGGCGGGTGTTGAGCATCCCGGGATGAGAACTCATGGACTGTCACTCTGATGTAGTCCTAGAGCCAGCCCTGCTCTTCCCACCAGCTCTGACAATGAGGATGAACAGCTAGCTAAGGCCTGACTTTCGTTGACCAGCTGTGAAGCACACAGTTAAGATGTCCTTAGCCAAAAGTACAGTCAGCATTCTCAAACTTGGGTGTCTGAAATTTGTCACCTGTGAGCCAAACTCATTTGAGTGCCTAAATACGGATTTGAGGCACCTAATGGCAAGCCCCCACCTTTGAAATGTCAGCCTAAGCTTTTATAAAACAAAAGTGAGATTTCCGAGTAGCGACGGGGATCAGAAAAGCAGTCTAGTCTTCTAAGAAAGCAGTACTCTGTCTTCAGACTAACTAATTTCAGACGCAGGCTGTAATAATAGTAGCAGCACTCTATCATCTTTCATATATCACAGGCATTTTTAGCCAATAGGAAAAAAAGAACCCATATATATTTCAACTCAGGCCATGCTGATATGTGAAATAATTAACCCTTTATTTCTTGGATCACCAGCTGTGTAATGCTCACGTCTAACAGCGCCGTAAAGGCTAATGGAGAGCGTTTCATACTGAATGACGACATTGAAATGGGACTTTTATATCAGGCAGCTAAATGCTGCCAACGAGACAAAAGGTTTCTGACATATCACCACAAAAGGCAGACACAAATATATTTAACTTCACTTTGCTACTACAGCTGCTAATGCCAGACCAATCTGATATGTGAAATATGCTGGAATATAAACCATTTTTCCACATATTTCAAAGAGATTCATTTCTAAGACCCTGTGTGGAGCACTGGAAATTTGTTATACATTACATGGGGCTGGTTTTTTTTTAAATGAATTAATTGCCTGGACTGAAATGTATTGGAATAACTCAAGAGAAGCAGGCTTTTAAATCTGACATAGATCAATGGGAGTCCTAACTCAGGATTATCTGCAAGCAAGAAACAATCAATGCACTCAGAAGGGCTGTTTTCTGAAAGCTCTTCACTTTAAGCTATTATAGCAGCAGCCATGAAAAACTAGAGTTTCAAATGAAGCATTTTTGGGATCAGATTTTCACTGGGTAGTGACTATTTCCAGGATGACCAGGCAGCTGATTCTCCAGCCTGGGTCAGTGGAGGGCGGAGAAAGAGGTGTTAACTAAAGCAACTCTAGTTTTCAGAACGCAGTGCATCTGCAGCTCCGTGGTGTGCCTTTGTGCACCCTGCAAAAGTGGACCTGACCCCATTTCAAATCAGGTGGCTGTTGGGAAAATGGGCCTGGTTCCTCACTCTTCCAGCATTCATGACCCCCGCATCCCGCCCTGAGTATCTCTCCAACTCTGGCTATGTCCTTTACCTCTCTAGACTAAAGGGGAGATGGGAGCGTGAGTGTAGATCTGAGCAGGCAAACAGGGAACAGATTCACTTTAGTAAGTGTCCTCTCTTTCTTCTTCATGACAGTGCAGGTGGGAAAGTCGCCCCAGGCAGCTTGTTCAGCAGCATCAAGGCCTAAAGAAACACTGCAGCCCTCAAGGCTGCTAGACATGGGCTCTGATTAGACTGCAAATTCCACTTCCAAAGGGGCCGATGAGAGTCCGTCTGTCAGTCGTGATGGGCCTGGTACATTGGTATAAAATAGGAGCATCAGTGGACTGGCGTGAAAGTGATGTGAGGAGAGAGTTATGCTTCGGGGTTCTGTCCTCGGAATTGATAGAATGAACTTCTTGCTTTATCTCAGCTGCCCTGAAAGGGTATAGGATGGGAGGTGGTCTCTCAAACAGACAGGTCTCAAACCATTAACACCTCAAATCACACTCGGAAGCAGATCGAAAGCCCATGAGTCCAGCTCTATTCTGCACGAGCCAATTTCCAGAGGCAGATGGTGACAACCAACTGAGTAACCACTGAGTAGCACAAGAGGGATCTCACTCCCTTCAGTGGGAGGATTAGTGGAGGAAGGAACTATTCAGTGTAAGTGGGGGATCAGAATCTGGCCTTTAACTTGCAGCCAGCTCTGTGGTGCTGCATATCGTGTGTAGCTGCCGTAGTCACCTCTATGTGCTGAGCAGTAATGCACATCTGCAAGCCTTGAATGCTTGCTGCTGCATTCATCACTTTTCCAGGAACATAGCTTCATGACGGTGGCAAACACACCTCACAACCCCCTTTCGATGGACGGAAGAACTATTATCCCATTTCACAGAGGGGAACTGAGGCACAAAGGGCAAGATCCACATAGGGCCACAGATGCCCAGTGATCTCCTACGTGATTTCCCCAAGGTGACACAAGAAGCATGAGGCACAGCAGGAATTGAATCCTGGTTGCAGGCCAGCACCCTAACCACTGGACTGTCCTTCCTTCTCTTTCCCACAGCCAGCAGTGAAAAGGAATGGTGAGATAGATCATTTGACTCCAGAGTCAAAGCAGCATGGTGGAGACTTGCAAGCAGGCACAGATTTGCTTTAGTGCTTTCTAGGTCACATGCTTGATTTCTCTGAGCAGAGCTTGACAGCAGCAGCGCTTGGAGCCTGAAAATTGTGAGGTGCATTTTGCCAGATGATCTCTCCCACGCGTGGGATGGTAGCAGGACGTCAGTGTTTATGGGTCATCACTGCCCTTATCAGGGAGCCTGCCTGCTCATGTCACTGATATTTATAAGCGGCTTCATTTAGATGTCACTAGTGCACTAATTGATGGAGGCTTTAATTAGCAGTTATGGGATGGCAGGTGAAAAGCAGTAAGTGGCAAGGCTACTTAATGGCTTCTTGAGGAATTCAGTGAGTCTGGTTGTGGGCTGTTGTGCTTAAGGGAAGACTGACAGGGAGGAGGAAAAAGTGAATAAATTCGGTAAGATGGATGGGAAATAAAGATCTTCTGAAAGATGGATTACCCAGATTTGTGATGTTATTTTCTGAGCAGAGGCCAGTGTACGTGCTGTCAGACTCACTGAGCCAAATAACTCTCTGCCAGTGCTGACATTTTATGATTATGCTGATCTTCAGAGTTGGTCCCAACAATAGCTTTTCGATCCCTCCTCAAATGCCGGAACCAGCTGCTCCAGATGTTTACAGCTTCTGTGTAGATGGCTTTTTATTAGGGCCATGAGAAGTGGGTGGACCTGACTGGGAAGATTAGAGAGCAATGGCTCACTCTTAAAAAAGGGAGCCAAAGAATTTCTGGCTTCTGAATTGTCTGCTCTGAGGGAGATTTTTAAAGACACAAACAGCAGTTACGGGCCCAACTCCCATTGACTTTCAGTGGGAGTTTGGTGTCTACTTGCCACTAGTGCCTTAGAAAAATTTTGCCCTGAGCTGATCTATGTAACTTTGTGTTACAGCTGCTACTGCATCTGTTTACCCACTTCCTGGTCTTCATTGTCTCCCTCCCTGTCATGCCTTGGCTCTGTTTAGAACATAAGCAATTTGGGGCCAATTTAGTCGTAGGAGGCCCTGATTATGATTTGTCTCAAAGCATTACTGTAATCTAAACAGTAACACCATCACGTCCCCCTCCTCATGGCCATGGAGATGATTCCAGTGGAAAATCATCACTCCCGTCCGTGTAACGTTTTGGATGCCACTTCCAAAAGGCTGACACCTTGTGTTAACTGAACATGCAGGCGGTGAGATCGCAGGAGGAATGCTGCATGGTTAGCTGTGGTGCAGCGCCTTTTAGAGGCAGAACAACTTACCAGTAAAGTCTGTTTCCTGCCTGAGCTGCTATAGCTAGTCAAAGGCAAAGAAGAAGAGACCACCACTCCACCCTCCCCCCTCCACCCCCAAAGCACCAGCGAACACAAAGAGGCCTTCACCGGGGCTGGAAAAAAATCAGCACTGCGGTAAGGCAACAATTTCAGCTTCCTACAGCCACTGCCACATCTACAGCGTGAGGTTGGGCCCACAAACCACGGAAACTGTGTAACAAACACCTCTGTGCAGTACCACGCAAGCATGACCTAAGGTAGAAAATTAAGCAGCCTGAGGGCCTGGTGCAAGTGACGCACACTGAAAATTAGCATCCCGAAGAAGCTGAGTGGGGGAATAGGATCCCTTTATATGGTTTGGGAACCCTCTAGTGCTGCTTCCAGTGTTCTGCTGTGAGCAGCAGTATCTCAAGGTAGCCAAGCCTTGCATGTCACACATGTCTAGTAAATACAGCCATCGCCTCCTCACCCTGCCCGTGTGGTTCCTTCATCTCATGTATCTTGGGTGTAGAGCATCATGCTACCTGACAGAGCGCTCCATTCACATTTGACCTGCTCTGCAGAGGCACTTTCACCAGTGCAAAGTGAATGTAAAATGCTACCCCAGGAGAATGATTGCATTTCACACACACTTTGCACTGGTGTAAATGACTACCCCAGGTGCAGGGCAATGGTAAATAAATATCCACAGTCTGGACCTTCTCTGTCCTCCCCCTCTGCTGCTGCCTAGAGTTCTGTTCCTTCAGCTTCATTTTAAAGACAGACACAGCCCCGCTCCCGCCCTTAAATTCCTGTTCCCCTTTATGCAACTGTGAGCTGCTTTTTATTTGTCCAGTGACCTAGTGTTTTCATTTTGTGGCCTCTCAACACAACGCAGATACAACAAACATCGGATGCAACTCAGGTTTCCAAAACCTACAAACAAAAGGACTGCGCCTGAGATCCGTTCAGAAAAAACTTGGCTGGAAAAAAAAGCCGCCTGTTGTACCCTGCCCTGATGTGTTCCCATCCAACAGCAACCACCAGAGGGTCCACAGCTGGAGGACACTGTAAACAAAGCAAAACAATCCATAATAATTTGTTTCTTCACAGAAGATGAAGTAAAAAAAAAAAATCCTTGCAGGATAGCGGAGGAAATAGCTGCAAAGGTCATTGAATGAAGCACTTTTTTACATGAAGGCCATCCACCACAAGCCTATCAATCATACATGATTGCTAGCCAATCTTTCCAGCCTGTAATTTCTCCATCTAAAGAGAGGGCAGCAAGCCCAATGCTTTGATGAAACTTTTATAAAGAGAAATTTACACTGGTTGTACCTGACGGCAGTTTGGGAGCCGATTAAATGAGGTTTGTTTTTTTTTTAACATGGGGTCAGAAAGCCTTGGCAGATTAAAAAAAAAAATCAAGGAGGTATTGCTTCATAGCGCACATGCTGTCTTCAGCTCACAGCTGGTAGAAATCGCTAATGTGGTTCCAGGTGAGTTTGGGAAGAGCGATTCAACGAAAAGGGGATTTTGCCTCAGACAGTTGCGGATGATATTCTTTGGGGCACGGCTGCCTATACTTCAAGGAGAGGTAGGATGGCCCATGGGGCCGGCTGGGACTCAGAAAACACAGTTCAATTCCCAGCCCTGCCACAATCCTCTTGAGTGGCCTTAGGTAAATCACATGATCTCTCTGTGCTTCGTCTGTACAATGGGGACAATAACACTTCCTTATCTCACTTGGATGTTGTGAGGAGAAATGCATTAAAGACTGAAATGTTCAGATGCTGTGGTGGTGTCAGATTCCCCACACTCGTGAGACTGGCTGACAATCTGTGATATGTACATAAATGCATTCAGGGTTCTTCTTATTTGTCATCAGCTTTTGGGCCTTCTGGTGTCATGTTTTCAAGCTTTTCTTTGCAGTCACAGAAGATAAAAATCCCTTTTTTCTTGAAACTCAAAGCTGAGATCCTTCTATAACCATGCGAGTCACTTGGGCTTTACAATTTAAATATAATTAAAATTCCTTTACAATTAAAAAAATATTAAAACATGCTGTGGAAAATTTTGAATTGAACAATTTTTCCTGTCTTTTTGACGTTCTTCATTGAAAACATTTACGATTTCTCAACCAGTGCTAATCATTAAAGCAGAGAGAAAGTTAAAATTTCTGCCCAGTGGGAAATTCCAATATTCCAATGTTTGTTTTCATCCCAAATTGGGACAAAAAGGTCAACATAAGGACATTTTTTGCAGAACAAACAAAAAAGTTCTGAAAAGATTCAGGCTGGAAATGATGAAACATTTTGTTTGGGCATTTTGAATTGAAATGAAACATTTCAACATTCCTGAAGCAAAGCGTTTCGTTTTTAGTCAGTACAATAGTAAACCGTTTCTCCCTGAAATGCTGTAGGGGCTCAGAAAATGACCCCAAAATATTCCGTTTTGATTTTTTTTCCAAAGAAAATGAAAAAAAAGATCTGCAAAATTGAAGTTTGATTTTGCAGAAGTTTTATTTTCCATCGAAAAATCATTGCTTCACGAGCTCTAATAATAATAAAGGTCCTTTGAACTCTGATAAAAGTGTAAAGCATAAGTGTAAAGCATTATCAGGGTCAGTTACATGAAACTGATAAAAAAGACCAGGTAAAAATTATGCTTAAATGTGACCTGATGTCGGTCACTATTTGTTGACGTATTTGTTTTTATGCATTGACTGAGGCAAGTTAGCTGCACAGCTGTGGCTAGCTCCTGGGTTGTAGCACTCTCCGAATCATGCCACTAATGGGTAGCAATGATAACTCAAAATAAAATACAATACAAAGGAGAAGCACCGCTTTCTTCAGAAGCTCTCCCTTTGCAGGAGAACTAATAGCAGATTGTTGTTTTAAAGCTGGCACTGTCATGTCTGGTTCCTGTCAGAGAGAGAGAGAGACCACAGCCTAAGCATAATAGACTTAGCATTCCCTTCGGGTTGTTATAAACAAAATCAATATGTACTAATGACTGCAGCAATATATTTAATCATACTTCATATGGTAACATTCTGCACTTACCCAGTTGTAGGTCTGACAGAGAGTAATAGAGTTTACCCTTTTAAAGTTGTAAATTACTATGAAAATGCTGAGCCTCACGGTAAAATACATTCAGAAATGTTTTTCAGCTTCGGAAATACTGGTAATACTTTCACTAAGCATGCTATTAAAATAAATAAATAGTATTTATTGCTTGATTCCCCAGCTGCATCTGGATGAACAAACAGAACATACATATTTATCTCACAGCTCATTTTTTTTTCTATTTGTCCAAAACTACCTCTTGAAGAAGGCACCACTAGAAGCTTATCCTCTAGTAAAGCTGGTTGAAAATGTTGTTTTCCACCAGAAGATGCTGGCTTGAGAAAATCCACTGGAAAACAAACTAACAAACTTATTCGTTTAGAAACAACACATTTGTTTTCTTTTTTATTTAATTTATATATAGGTTTGGCAGAATTTAATTTATTTTTTAAAATAATTTTGCCAGATAATATTAATGATTATTTTAAGCCTTTGTTATTTTTATTGATTTAAGTTTTCACAGCTGTTCAGCCTTATGGGTTTTAAGCAACTTTTATTTTTCACCTATTTAAATTTTCACTCTGTGGGAAATGATGAGGGAGCTCAGGCAGTGGGAGGGCTGAAAATAATAATTTAAAGACAGACATTAAGATTAAAAAAGTTGAAGCTTTATAACTGTTAAAACACAAATTGACACCATCGCATGTCAAAAATATACAAAATCAATATCCTTAAATGAAACTTGAATTCTCAAGCAGCATTTTTTTTACTTCGCCTATCTGTAAATTTCCGTTGTCACCAATGGAAATATTTTTTCATGGCTTTGTGTGTGCACAGTGAAATCGATGTTTATCCACATTTACTGGCAAAAATCTAATTCTTCCAAGCCTAGATATATTATATTATGAATGACAAGTTATAATATACAATAAAATAAATGTCAAAATGGAAATGTTTCGATCAGCAAATTCCGAATGTATCCATTTCATTCCGATTCAGAACGAAAACAAAGCTACAAATTGTGGAACTGACCCTGAAACAGAAATTCCAGTTTCCACAAAGCTCTGTCCTTTTGCTCTAGCTCTTCCTCTGATCTTGGTGTCCAGGAAGAGAGCATATAATCTGGTAGATTGAAATGCATCCATCTTGTTTACAGCTATTTAGGCAACTAGATAGTTGCAGAATAGGTCTGTAAGATTTTCTATGAAATCTTTTGAGAAGTGTTGCCTAGCTTTTTAATGATTTATTTATTGCCTTACTGTAACACCTCAAAGCCATTTTGTCCCATGTGCTGTTCACATATTCAGAGACAGGTTCTGGCCAGAAAAGTTTACCATCCAATAAGAGAAAACTGACAAAGGGGCAGTAGGGGGAGAGAAAGCTGGTATTTTTGTAAGGAATCATCTGTATTTTCCAAACCACTATGGGCCAGATTTCCAAAAGGGCTCAGCTGGGGCCAGATTTACAAAACTGCAAAGCCTTTTTTGAAAACTTGGCCAGTTATAAATATTCCAAACACAATTTGGATCCAGTTCTCTGCACGCTTACACCAATATTACACTGGTGTCACTCCCCTCCAGATTTGCACCTCGCTGCCTTAAAGCAGGATCAGGCCTAAATAATAATAATCTCCAAGTTGTGTAACTTTCTTATTTCCATTACAGAAGACACAGTACAGCTGTGGAGCTGAAAATAAATCAAATGTTCCACACTGTTGGCAAAGTTCTGTACAGTCTGTAACAGGGTAAGGGGGGGGAAAGGTAGATGTACTCCGCCCCCGTGGGTCCTGCGCTCTTCCGGCCCGGCCGGTGGTGCAGCTGGGGGAAGGTGAGCTGGAGGGGTGGGGAGGAGACGGGGCCTGCTCTGCCCCTGAGTCCTGCTACCTTCCCTTGGGTCAGTCTGTGGTCCGCTCCCTGCTTCCCCAGATGGGTCCTCTGCCTCCGGTGTTGTGGCAGCAACCGTGGGAACTCCAAGCTTCTGCAGATTGCAGGCTGAAAACTGCAGACTGCCAACTCCAATCTGCAGGTTTTCAAACTGCAAACTCCAATCAGTAAACTGTAAACTCCAACCTCTACTCTCCAAACTCCACACCTCCTTACTCCAGACTCCTCACTCC
>ML675617.1:29669908-29797875 GCA_007922155.1 Mesoclemmys tuberculata
CCCAGGGAATAGGGCTTTGCTGAGCCTGGGGCTAATATACATGCCTTCCAGCACCCTTGCATAGCCGTCTGGCCTGACCCTGTCACAAGTCTTAGATTTCATACAATCCGGATTACTTTATTATGGTTTTACAAGGTGTAAATCAACATGGAATTTGGCCATGTGTCTTGTTATGCAGTTGAATCTATGTACAGCGTCTTCGGCTGTCTGTCGTCTGAAGTATGACTGTGGAGGAAGGAAATTTAGCACTTGTTAGCTCGGCGATCAGCAACAAATTCAGCATTTGAAATAAAGCCTCTGTAACAATTTAGGCAGGAGAAATTCAGGAGTTGCTTGATATTATGCAGTAGACAATGCCTCTCTCTGTGCATCAACTGCCTGGATAGAGTCGTATACCTCAGATCTCCATTTACATCTATCTTTGGCAACTTCTCAGTTCTCTATGTTAATATTTGCTTTCTTCACGTTCCTTTTCAAAACGTCCGGGTAGCTCAGCTTTTGCCCTCCTCTATCACGTTTTCCTTCCTTGAGTTTACCATAGAGGAGCATCTTTAGAAGCCGGTGATCCAGCATATGGACCAAATGTCCTGTCCATCTCAGCTACGCAGCTGCTCTAAGTGCCTCAACACTGGGAATTCCAGCTCTTCTCAATGCCTCAGTGTTTGAAACTCGATTTTGCCATTTAATTCCTAGAAGCTACCACAGATGTCTCAGTTGCAGGCTTGTAAGTTTTTGATGTGTCGCCTATATAGGGTTATTGCTTCTATAGAATACGGACATGCAGTCAGCATCACAGCTCGATAGATCTTCATCTTAGATGCTGCACTGATGTTGTGAGGGAGGCTAACAGGTACTAGGCCATGCCCAAGGGCCACCTGCAAGCTTGCGGAGGGAAGGGACACTCTACGGCCCATTCACAAATCCAAACGAATTGTGTCGCTGCCCGTACGTACCATAGTGACCTCACTATTTATAGTGAAATAGAAGAGAAGTCCTATATTGTTTTCAGCGCCTTACAACTCACCTTCATAGTGAAAGATCTAACGCCAGTGAAGTTGAGCTGTGAAAATGTGATGCAATTACAGGGGGATCCCCCTGTATATGCCACAGGCAGGGAACAGGAGGGGTAAAGCTCCACCAGTGTCTGAGGTCCTTGCAATGGCAGGGAATAGATTAGATGAGATGTAGCCAGATGATCCTAGCAAGCAGCTCATGCCCCCTGATGAAGACGAAGGTAAAAAAAACCAGGGTCACTGCCTATCTGACTTGAGGGAAAATTCCTTCCTGACCTCATCTGTGGTGATCAGTTAGAGGCGAGTGTGTGAAGGTTTCTTTGTAGAGAAAAGCAGAGGCATATGCCCCGTTTTAAGCCCATTTGGGGAACGCAACCTTAACGGTAGAGTGGGACCACTCATTAAGGGACAGGCTAGTGATGGGATGGAGTAGAGCTTTGAAGACCTCTTCCCCTATATGCAAGGCCTAGCGCTGTGACTTTATCTAAGTCCATGTATGGCCCCCATCTCCACAGTATTTGAAGCCCTCACCGTCATTAAGGGATTATATCCTCACTGCACATGTGTAAAGATGGGAGCTACCACCCCATTTTACAGATGGAGATCTGAGGCACAGAGCGACCTACTGACTAGAATGACTTGATCTCCTTTCAATTCTGCCTCTTTGTAAATGAGTCATAAAACTCTAACACTCTGTAAAATGCAGCAGGCTGTGGGTCCTATACATCACACACACATGCTGTTGCTCAGTGAGATGCTAATGTTTGCAAATAAAAAAGTGCCATATTAATGAATTAATAGAGAGTTCTGTTTTTTCTAAAGATCTTAGAGTTATTTTTTTAAGGCTTCTCTGGTGTAATTTACATGGTCCTTTTAATAATTTATTAGTTAATAGCCTTGCATACGATATCATCTGTGATCCATTTAATTTATTTTACAGTGAATATAAAATACATGTAGATTGATACTCCCAGCATTTCAGTATGCATGGGGTTCAAAGATGCCAATATGCTTTAGACTAGAGAACCATGTGCATTAGCCCACTGTGGCAGAGTGAACTCATTTGCCCTTTATTCCTCAGTGCCGTTCATACAGAGGGGTCATTCACCCTACCACTTGCACCACAAGCACACATTATGTGGCACGGTTTGAGTCTTTTCACCAGGAAGTCATTGCCACAGTTGGAAAACTCAGAAGTCTTGTGTTTGACAGAATTGGTTAATGCACATGTGGGGAGGCGGAGGGGGGGAGGGGGTACAGATCTGCTACTGCTTTAAAAGGGTGTAGCTCCATTGACACTTATGGAGCTGAACCCATTTACTTCCACTGCGTTCAGCAGTTACTTGCGTATTTCACTCCCTTTTCTGTGTTCAGGAAGCCGTAGAGTCAGGGCCTAATTTTGTTCCTATTGCAGCCATTAGGACTTTTATAATTACTGGTTTTATTTATTTAGATATAACCTGATTTTTATAGCTACTGATAACTTAAAAATGCCCCGTGAAGCCTTTCAGAGCTGTCGCTGCTCAAATCATCCAATAAAATTTCTAGTGTCGAGGGATTATTTAGTGCTTAGGTTAGGGGTATTAGCCTGGGAATTTGGAAATCCAGATTCAGTTCCTTGCTGTGTCACAGGCTTCCTGTTTGACTGTGGGCAAGTCACGTAGCCTCTCTGTGCCTCAGTTTCCCTTCTGTCCAATGAGGATAAGAGCCCTGCCTGACCTATTTTGAGGATCAATACATTAAAGATTGTGAGGTGCTCAGATAGTATGGCGATGGGGGCCAGATAAACAACTAAGAAAGACAAATGCTGGGGGAAAAGTAAGATCTGAGGGTTTGGGTTTTCGGGGCAGATGATGGGGGGACGGTCAGGGTAGGGTGCAGGTACAAGCAGAATGTAATAGGAGGTGGTTTTGGCAAAGTGATGGTGTGCAGCAATCAGTGTAAGATGCTAGGAAAAAAGGCATGTGTGAATTTTCCTGTTGACTTCAACAGGACCATGATCAAGCCACATCTCTGACAACGGGCTCCCCTGGGATTAACAGCCATATTTTAGCAGGATTTTTTTAATAAATGGAAACTTACCTTCTAGGTACCTTGCACTGTTATAAAGTAAAGGGAAGTGAACTGATTACAGCAGGGGAAGATACTGGCTGGCTTTAAGTAAGAATCTCCGAGTTGCTCAGTGTCCTGGATCTGATTTTTCATTTCTTCATTCTTTTTTATATGGCTGTAACTAGAGCTGGTCGAACTTTCTTCACCAAAACAATTTTTCAACCAAGAATGGATTTTCAATGCACGTGAAAATTTGTATGGTTGAAAGTTTCCACTTTTTTAATCAAAACCAGATAGTGAAAAAATCAGTTATCCAAGGTTTATTTTCACCCTTTCTCTCTCATTTTTTTTCCCACAGGAAAAAAGTGAAAGGAAAGGATAGAAAAAATGAAAACCAACAAACCAACATTTTCCAGTCCTGGCATTTCTTCCTGGTTTTGTTTTGTGAACATTTGCACTTTATTCTACATTTTTCTCAGAAAATCTAATATTTTTCCAACTAGTCTTATGTACTGTACATGGCTGCATTATTATAATATCTGAGCACCTCATAATCTATTATATATTTATCCATACAGCCCCCTTAGGAGATATGGCAAGGCTGTTATCCCCATTTTACATTGAGGAACTGAGAGGCTAAGAGACCTTGCCCAAGTCACACAGGAAATCTGTAGCTCCAGTGTGCTCTAGCAAAGGTCAGGGGAACTGGCAACATTTTTGTAGTGAGGATGCTGAAATCCGTGGAACCCAACTGTAAATTCTGTATATGATGGAACCTAGGTAGCTGGTCCATATTATTTCAAGCTACTGCCTCATGTCTTGCTGCTCAGTGGAAGCTAATGGGCCTGCCCTAGGAAGACTGTCCTTGACTCGCCAAACATGCTAGAGGGCTAGCAAGACGGACTTAACTAGTAGCAACAGAAAGCTCTGTTCTGTCAGGCCGGCGCTGACTGCAACCAATGGCTGCTGTGCGAGTGTGGGTGTAACATCCCTTGTCTAGCAGAGTCCAAAGAAAGAGTGTGCCTGTTTGAAACATCCTCCCTTCGTGGCCACATTTGTATTCCTCCCCCGACTCTGCTCCTTATCTGTTCTGTCTAGGCAACCTCCTTGGGAATAAGAGCCTCCTGGCTCTGTGCTGCTGTGCTTTGCATTTCTGATGACTCCGGCCTGCAAGCCCTCAGATCCTTTGCTTGCCAAGGGCTTTGCAAAAGTCACATCTGAAGATCAGAGGAGCAGAGGATGAAGGTCAAGGGTTAACCTCTGCTTCTGCTAGGACGTGTTCTCCATTTGCAATATTTCCAGGGCAGAGAGTGGTCCTTCTCTGCACTGGGTGGGGTGAGGTGGGTGCAGAAGATGCACAGGGTGAGCCATCTGTAGAGATAAGATGTCCCCTGAAAGAATCCGCAAAGAACAATGGAAAGTCTGACGCAAAATAACAAACATGTCTCTGGGCATTTCCCTGCCTCAGTTTCCTCACCACTCTGGAGAGTTCTTTGGGCTTGGTCACAGCACTTCAATGGGCCCAAAGATGCTTCTGCTACCTCTGCACATGGCTTCTCTTCCAGATCATGGAATCTCTGTTCTCGCCTCCCTGTCTCTCGAAAAGAGAGATCCCTAATGAGACACATCCTCTTTATCAGCTGATCCCTGATTTGCCTCAAGTGGTGACATTCCAGGTGACTTCACTGCCGGGCAACCTCTCCCCTTGTGAGCCAGTTCTCTTGAGTTAGAGCCAGCCTTTTGTCATGAATAGGTGAGCATTTAAGGCCTAATGAGTCACCATTGTTCCTTGTCTGTTGGAGACGTGCTTCAACCTCTGTTGGCAGATAGTGGATTCCACATCCACAAAGAGGTAATCCATTGGACAACTGTTTCATAATAACAACTTCATAATGTCAACCAGTATGCTTAGGTTGTACAGAGCTTCTCCAGATCATCCCAGCGTGCCATTTCAATTCCAGGGTGATAGGCAACTTAGAGAAGCCTAAGGTAGACACAAAGCCTTGGATAACCATCAACTTAGCAAGAGTCTTGTTACTTTCTCCTGCAATGAATCAGTTGGATACATTCCTGTCTCTAGGCCAATGGTTTGCAACCTTTTTGCATTTGCGGACCCCTAAAAAAGTTCAAGTGGAGGTGCCAGACCCCTTTGGAAATCTTCAACCACAGTTTGAAAACTCCTGCTGTAGACGAAAAGACTGTGGCTAAAAGACAGATCCAACATCAGAACGGTTCATAATACAGGAAAGGAAATGTGAGGAGGGCTTCTCTGTTAGTGATACCATCCTTCAGAAGGGCCATTAACCTGTCTTTCTCTGGTGGCAGCCCAGAAGGAAATCACGCTGCTTACAGAGTTTCCAAGGCCTAGTGGCTAGGACCTTAGTTCTGTTCTTTTCCATTAGAAATGCCAGGATTGTAATCAAATGTGGTTCTGTTTTCAAGCAAACACTCGTGCAGGGTGTGTCAGCTCCAGGCCATGGTGGACTGTGTGTGGTGCTGTGGGGTGAGGTAATTAGTATGGGTTTTATTTTAAAGTGAAAAGAAATGTAAGCTGGAAACTTGGCCGTGTTACCACACAGATGCTGGGTCCAACTGACCCTAGCTGGTGCAGATGATGGCACAGGGCTCCAGGAATGGCAAGTCCACCAGAAGGGAGTTTATGGTATCAAAAGGAAGCAGTAACTTCCTCTCCTCTGAGGGTCCTGCAGCTAGCTGGGCTGCTGCCAAGGTGGATCATGGAGGGCATATCATTAGGGTATCCCTGAGGGTGTGCTGTGGGAGCTCCTGCTGGTGGGGATCAAGCGGGAGCCCCTGAAGACAGCCTTCCCCATGGGAGCATCTGGCACAGAACAGGCAGTTCCCCGCTCTCTGCACCACCAGGATGTTTCTGGCTTGCCAAGCTGTGTCTCATCACTTCCTCCAGTGCTTTAGGTTGAAACAGCCTTTTGGAACAACATGGTGGGTGGACATGTTCTGGATTTTGATTTGATTTTCAGTGAAAAATGATGAAAAATCAAATTTTGCCCTCCATCCACCCAGAAACTCCAACCAACCCCTCCAAAAAAGGCTGATAATTTTTTCCACGTTATGGGGGGTTTGTTTCTGTCCAGCCAGTTCATAGACTCATAGATTATAAGAGCAGAAGAGTCATCATCTAGTCTGACCTCCTGCACAACGCAGGCCACAGAACCTTACCCGCCCACTCCTGTAATAGACCCTAACCTAAGACTGAGTTACTGAAGTCCTCAACTCATGACTTCGAGGTACAGAGAATCCACCAGCAAGTGACCCGTGCCTCATGGTGCAGAGGAAGGCCAAAAACCTCCAGGACTCTGCCAATCTGCCCTGAGGGAAAATTCTTTCTCAACCCCAAATATGGTGATCAGTTAAACCCTGAGCATGTGGGCAAGACTCACCAGCCAGCCACCCAGAAAGAATTGTCCCATCTAACATCCCTTCGCAGGCCATGGGACACATTTACCCTACTAGTCAAGGATCAGTCAGTTATAGAACTGGTTGAAATGTTTATAAAAAGTTGGCCAACGACCAGCTTTATTTAATAATAATTAAGGACAATATCACGCAGCGAGATAATACTCATTAGCGTACTTAGCTCCTCCCTCCACCTGCCTATCATAGGGTGTCTCTCACAACCCTGACTTCATCTCCCAGCCTCTTCTCGGCTGTCCAGAGGTGACCATATCTCCATTCGTGGCTTTAACCGCCAGCCTTATGCCAAATGCCTGCCAAACTAGCTCTGCTGATAACCCATCCCCGCCAGTCTCACGTCTTGCTGAGAGTGCACGTAAATGCAGCTCCTTTTCTTTCCTCCCAAGCTCCTCCTTCCTCCATCAGCGCCCCTGCTGTGATTTGGCCCTGTCTGGGGCCTGATCCAAACTTCATGAACTCAGTAGGAGTCTTTCCATGACCTCAGTGGCTTTTAGATCAGGCCCTTCGATTGTAAGGCCTTTGGAGAAGGGGCTGGCTTTTTGTGGGTGTGTTTTCCGTGCCTAGCACAAAGGCTATTTTCCTGACTCGGGCCCCTGCATGCCACTGTGATGTAAAATCATATTACTCGATAATGATAATTTATAATTATGAACATTGAATCCATTATGAACTGATATATATCACTAATTATTCATAACCAGTTATTAGTGATCCACACAGTAATCGGTTATTAATATAGTCACTAAATTTGTTGTTGCTTATTCACAGTCACACTTATTTCAATTCTTCACACTACAGAGCACAAACATTACTAACAATGGATCACTGTATGTAAAGCTATCACCACTGTGAGGCCGGCAAGCGTCACGAGCCTTGGCTCACAAACTGGGAGACTGAAATGCAGGGCGCTTCCTGGTGTTTTATTCCCTCCTGTG
The DNA here is from genome assembly GCA_007922155.1 of Mesoclemmys tuberculata. Taxonomy (NCBI): domain Eukaryota; kingdom Metazoa; phylum Chordata; order Testudines; family Chelidae; genus Mesoclemmys; species Mesoclemmys tuberculata. Next base: position 29,677,359 of record ML675617.1, read on the forward strand.
GAAAACACCCATTGGAGGGGCAGAGGAACGTAGACAACTCCAGGGGTTAGCAGAATTCCTAGCAAATCATCCTACTGAGGATCAGGGTTTGGATAGTGATGGAAAGGGCAATTCTTGGTCCTCTGAATGTGCAGATATCTCGGCCCAAATGCCATAGATTTGGGGGGATTTGTGGTAGTAGCTGGTCCCTCACCTTCTTTGCCTGCAGTCCTCCCTCCTTGTGTGGAGACTAACAAAGAAAAGGATGGTCCAGTGGTTAGGGCAATAGCTTAGGATGTGGGAAGCTGAGTTCAAGTCCTTGCGCTGCTGCAGATTTCTGTGTGGCCGTAGGCAAATCACTTAGGCACAGATTTTAAAGGGTATTTAGATGCCTAATTTTCGTTTAATTCAATGTGAATTAGACATCTAAATACCTTTAAAAATCTGGCTCTTAATCTCTCTGCACCTCAGTTCCCCATCAGTAAAATGGGGATAATAGCCCTGCCCTACTCACAGGAGTGCTGTGACCACAAATACATTAAAGATTCTGCGGCTCCTAGATACTACAGTATAAAGGGACCTATGTACGTATCTAAGATAGCTGGATGTGTGATCTGTCCTGTCATTAACTAGCTGCCCATCCTCCCAGGGGGTATCTGTACAGATCATCACCACCAGATGAGGGAATACTTCCATGTTCCTTGCTCTGTTGTTTCCAGCAGTGATGAAAACACAAATTGGATCATTTGCATTTCTTCCTTAAAAGCAAATTTCCATCCTCTCCCCAACTATATTTGGTTTACATCCTTCATTGCTGATCATCTTTCAGTAATGTTGGTGCTGTGGTTTGAAGGCCTGTATTGAGAAAGAACTGGTTAAGACAGTACATTACATTTCTAGTTTGTCAAACGTCTCAAGGCTGTCTGGGAAAATTAGAGCAGTATCATAACTTGTCTGTAGAACTACATTTCACAAAACAATAAATTACATTCATATTATGTATTGAAGCTGCTAGCAATGCCTATGTTAATTTTCCACGGCTTATTAACAAAATCATAACAATGCACGCTATTTATGCAGGATGCATTCAGAGATTTATCTCCTCGGTAATGTATTAAATTAGCACAGTGACATTAGAGACATAGATGAATACATTAGCATTTCTCCTCTAGCTTAGAGTTCGGATTATATCGCAAAAGAAATTATTTTCCTGGTCTCATCGTAGACCCATTTTAGGTTCTGTCCTTCACCAACTCACTGACAATCAAAGTCACAAGAAGACATTCATGACTGTGCCACTTTGTCTTCTCATGGCACTCTTGGCTATAAAAATGAGACAGCGGAAACCTAGCAGAGTCTATAAAAGACAAAAGTATACTTTACTGCTTTAACCTTTTCAGCGTGCAGTGTTTGGGTTGGCTGGCTACTGCGACAGCTGTGAAAGAAAATTCGAATGTCCAGCCAGTCAAATTATAGAACAGTGCAAAGGTTAAAACTGATGCCATTATGGCTGTCTTTCATAGAACACATATGAGGAAATAAATCTCATTCTTCCTACAACGATTACATTAATTGGCTTGTCCTATTTCAAAACACAGAATACATATGTGTTAAAAGTGACTGAATTTAACTTCGGATGAGCAGCATAGACCTAGCAGTAGATAGTATATTCCAATCTGTGTCACCATGAAATTAAGACTTTACCCAGGGAATGCTAGTAGTTGCCTAATATTGCATGCACGCTGTGATGAGGAAGATCTAACGTCAGGGTGTGATGCTGGCTTCTCATTGCATGCCTTGGTGAGCAAGCCATACAGCGGTGGTTCAGACCCAGGTCGGCAATTTGACGTATGCAGTAGCATGCATTGGTTCAGGAATTGGAGGAAACTGGATTGCTCAAATGCTTGAGTGGAGAGTTCACTTTTAACACAACACACCAGGGCTGAAAATGAACTTGAAGAGGGGATCATCCCCCCGGAGGAGGTCAGGATTGAGATCATAACTGCTCAGTCTCTAACTTTGGTTGAGCTGACCAGTGGTTTTGGTGATATGGGCACCTGTCCACTAAGAATGCGATTGAGATTGGAAATCTCTCTACAGCCATCCAGCAACCAGGTGGTAAGAACTGTTGTTTACGATCAGCATGGGGCAGGTCTGAACTGGAGATCTAGTGCAGTGGTTCTCAAACTGTTGTCCATGACCAACTGGCTAGTCACATGGTGCTAATGTCCCTCTTTCCTGCTTGCCAAAACCCCCGACTGAGAGCTGAGGCTGTGTGATCCAGTGGGCGGACTTCGGGCAGGTCACTCCTTCTCTCTTGATCTCTGTTTCCCCTCCCATCCCCTCTCTAGTTAGCTTCCAATCCCTTTTGGGCGGGGACTGTGTTTTTGCAGGGAGCTCAGCAGAATGGCACCTGATCTCAGCCTCAGAGCCCCAGTATATAATAGTAACTTGCCACACGTCACCGCTTGCTCCCGTCTTGCTTTCCCAGGAAAGCAGATGGCGCTGTGTCAGAAAGTTGCATGATCGCTAAGAGGAGGTGAGATGAGCTACAGGGCGATTGCTTTAGGAGGACTTTTTTTTCCCCTCCAAATTTTTAAATTCCCACACAATTTTGAGTTTCAAAATGGGAGAGGAAAAGTAAAAAAAATAGTAATGAAAAGAATTCAAACAGGGGCGTGTGATCCCTCCACCCCCACCGTCATTTTCCACTCTGCCCCACTTGAGAGGTGGGCATGTCACAGGGTAGCTGATCCACTAAAAGAAATTGGGCTCTGCTCTCCTGGTCCACTCTGGGAGCTCCCTGTCTTGGCCAATTAAGAGGGCAGGGCTGTTATGCTGCATCCTTTGAATTGCTGCTATTGAGAGAGAGAAACCAGCACAGGGTCACAGAGAGATGCAATGCAGGGAGCCAGGACCGGCTGAGCTATCCCCTAATAGTCTCACTCGATTGCTATGGCAACAAACTAAGCTCTGTTGGTACGACAGCCTAGGCAATGAGGCAAGACACAAAATGCACAGCAATGGGCAGCCTCTGGGAAGCTAAAGGAGACCTGAAAGTAAGTTCAGTGGGTCAGAGCAGCCCGGGGTTTGGGTGACTGCCCCGGAGGACAGACAGAGGATGACTGACGAAGAGTCCAGGTCTGGCAGAAGACACCGGAGTGCTGAGAACGGAGCTGGGTTTTAAAGGGTATGAGCACAGGAGCGATGGGGCGTGTGTCGTGGGTTATTTGTGCTGTGTTTTGGTTAATACACTCTGACGGGTGTGAGCACATGCTTGTATGGGGCTCACTGTGAACTCAAGAGGGAAACTGAGGCAAGGGGCCACTCTCAGGGCTTGCTTGAGGTCACAAGGGGACGCCTGGGAGGAGGCCACTCCTTTACCAGGCAGCTTTACGAATACCTTTCAGATCCCCTTCTCTGCAGACGAACGTCTCTGCTAAGCACAGTGCCTGAATCGTACACCCGGCTCGCCATAGATTTACTATTCCAGTAATGCTGTGCCCCGTTGAAATCTTTTGTTTCCATGGAAATTCTGCAGCAATGTAAACAAGAGAGACCCACTGGATAAAATATGGCAATTAGTAAATATTGTTGTGCATTTTGGCAAGATCAGTATGGGCCTACTAAGTCCAGATAGCGGGAGCTATTATTTTTTTAGGCAATATAATTAGCTTCAAATTTCACCTTCAGCTGCGATATTTCAGATGTGAATGTACATGTGCAGATTGTTCATGCTTTGCTATAATTTTCGCATCTGCCATTTCAGTTAAACATTTGAACAAAACAAACAAACCACAGGTTCCTGGAAGTTTTCAGTCTGACAGAGCTGCCAGCTTCATTTCCATAGTAATGCAATTTAGACGTTCCAAAACGACAAAGATAAGACAGAGCCGTGTTTTCACTAGTGCTGGCTCTGTTTCCAGGGCTCGTTGAAGCATATGGTGCAGTGACTGGCTTCATCTCCGGTAACAAATAGACAAACTTCTTTTATGGTGCCGCTATCAAATGTGTTCTTGTACTCCAGTGTCGTCAATCATATGAGACATGTATGCTGCTTACCCACTGGTGACCTGGATTCTTAGCAAGGAAAAATAACAGCGGGATTCGTAAGCGTCAAGGAATATTCCCTGGACCTTTTAAAACTGTGGATCTTCCACTCCTGGTACTCTCATTAAAGACGATGGATCTGATCCTTCCCTCCATTTCTTTTATCTGGGTGTAATTCCATGGAAGTTATCAATAGAGTTATGCCACCATAAATTCAGGAGTGGAGAAAAAGCCTAAGGAAATACTGTACATGGCAAGGTTTCCAAATTCCGGAGCTTTGTGAAGGACACTGAAATAACTTCTGCAACATCATTATTATTATAGGCAGAGCTGATAGCAATGTCAATAGTTAGAGTTGTCTATTGATTCCCAGCTTGCGTAGATGTACCCATGCTAGCTCTGCACATGCAGTCACTTGGGTTACCTGCCCCAAATACAATCCCATCTGACCCCCTGATACATACTTGGGTGGGCAGCCAAATCCACCATGGCCACACTGCTCTTTTTAGGTGCTAGCTCGAGCAGACCTATCGCAGGTACATCTATACGAGCCAGGAATCGCAGCTCCCAGCTCAGATGTGGACATCGCTAAGACTTTCACAATGAATGCAATGTAAAAATTGAAATAAAACAGACTTCCTAGCTATGCACTAAGGCACACGGCTGGTCATCCATGGGGATCAGAGCCTGTGGAGAAAACAGTGGGATCCGAAGACTGATGTTTAATTTAAGATGCCACAGATCTTTTCATTCTAATTTTAAACTCTGGATACCAAACCCCACCAAGCAAATGACCGGATCTAGTAATAGCAACAGAAGCCAGGCTTTGCCTGTGTTGAGTGCCTCTCAGTTCAGGATTTCAAGGCGCTTATCAAACATTCATTCACTAACCTTCACGGTATCGCTGCAGGGTTGGGAAGGCCAAAAGTATAGCAAGGTTCAAGAATGAGATAAGTTCATGGAGAATAGGTCCCTCAGTGGCTATTAGCCAAGATGGTCATGGATGCAACCCCATGCTCTGGGTGTCCATAAATATCCAACTGCCAGAAGTTGGGAATGGGTGACAGGGGATGTGTCACTTCTGTTCATTGCCTCTGAAGCACCTGGCATTGGCCATGTCAGAAGACAGGATACTGGGCTAGATGGACCATTGGTCTGCCCCAGATGGCCATTCTTGTGTTCTTATGTCTTTGTCCTCATTTTACAGATGTGGAAACTGAGGCAGAGTCAGTTAGTTATCCAGGAATGGACAGGGAGTCCCTGGAAAAGGTGGAGGAGGGTGGGGAGGACAAACCACAGGGTTTCTGACATCTTGTCCCACACAGCGGTGATGGAGGGTCTCACATTTTTTCACTGTGGAGTGCATCTTAATAGAGACAATCTCATGTCAGCGTTTCATTTCATTCCTTACTGCTCCCCCTATTCCCCATGCAACTGGGTTACATCTCTTTGGCAACTACAGCCACTGGCAACATGGAGTTGGCATAATAGGAAAATATTGAATGCATTTTTATCTTTTCTGAATACTGTTTAGCAGCTGGAAGCAAGGAGGAGACCCTATTCTCTGCAGACCACCAGCAAGTGCCCCCCATATTACTGGTGGTCCACCAACCAGAGCTTGGGAATATCTTCTTTAAGGAAAGTGCTGTGTCACAAGTGGGCATTAAGCACAAAGGTCCAGATTTTCTTCTGTGCTGAGATAGTGCAGTGCAGCGGTGGCGGTCAGGGAGACAGTTAAGTTTCCTTGATTCAGTTCTCTTGGGAGCTCTGGGCTGGCCCTGGCTCATCAGTATAAGTTTTAGAGCAGCTTTGGGGCTGCTCTCACTTACGTCACTGGCTACAGTCCCTATGAGACCATATGCAAGCGGAGAACTGTCAGAGCACCAGCCCCTCCAACATGCACCCTCCTACCCTATGCTAGGGTGTGGCAAGGCAATAGACATAGGAGCTTGGTTTTGCCACTTTATGCCAGCTGGCCATGTCCCTACAGTGGGGAATTCTCAGCCGCTAGGGCCAAATTCTGTGCCATGTGCATGGTGCAAAGCAGCTGGAACAGGAGGATGGAATCTAACCCCAAAGCTGCAGCGTGATGGCGCTGTGATTTATGCCACACTCCATCACCCTACGTAGGGATGGATGGCAGGTTTGCCCACAGCTGCCATAAACACTATGTAGCTATTTTCCTTTGCTTATCTAAGTGGTGTTAAAACATATGAGCAAGGAACACGTCTGGAGCACCCGTGGCCCTGATGTTTGCTTTAATTATCCACTGCTGGCTTCAAGCTGCGGCCATCTTTCAGATTCCCAAATGTATAGCTTTGATTTGCATCCTAAGAAACAGTTATTTTAAATTAAACATTTCAGGATGGCGCACAGAAGCCTGCAAATGGAATGTGTTGATTTGCCCCTGGCTTTGTGTTTTGTGGGACTCGGCTCAGAGCTTTCGGTGCAGTGAAACGGGAATTTTAGAAGTACGCTGGATGAATTGGAGACGTTCTCTGGGTATTGTCATCTGCACAATGGCTATTGCAGATGGTACAGGGAGCTGACGTTTTCAAAGTGACTAGTGATTTTGAGTGGCATCCCAAATGGAGGCATCCAAAATCACTAATCACATCTGAAAATGGAGGCTTACTGTATCAATCTGTCTGTTTCCCTCACTCTAATTGAAAGAACCCCTTTTTCTGCTCTTTTCTCTTAAGCAGTTGGGGATGATCCTGTTTCTTTTCCTTGCTATGTGAACCCGCTGAAAGACATTAGTTGTTTTGTGCCGGCACCCATCAACTCTATTGGCTTGACATAGAGCACATGACCAAGCACATGATCTCAGTTTTGGAACTTGACCATGCCACTGGAGACTTGCAATAATAATTAGATTTTGCTCAATGTCCCATCTCTCCTCCCTCCATGTGAAATTAATAGCAAATGCATTTTCACGACTGTGACAAGAAAAATAGGCAGAATCAATTTTTAAATGATGCACCTAAACTGCACACGCAAAGCATGCAACTGAATTTGCTAACTAGCTAACTACCTAGAACACGAAGAGACTGCGAGCAGCAAGTGCAATCATCTTTTTTTATGTGTGCAGTTGCATCTTTTGCATATGCAATTTAGGCAAATGCTTCTGAAAATGTAGTAGCCCAAGTTGTAAAAATGTAATGTGACCAGGCAGTGTAATCAGTGATACCAGCTGTCTATTCTAATTGTTTTATGACTGTCAGAAACCAGAGAGATACTTCTGAACGCAGCATTCTGAACTCCGAGCACAGAGACTGGTGCGTCCAAAATAACCGAGAAAGAGAGACAAATGGGAATTGGCCTGAACAATGTTCCTGGATTCATCTTGAAGCTTGAAGGGGAGGGACCTTGGGGAAAGAGGTGGGCTGGGGGATAGGGCTTTAGTGGCAACCCTATCTGTGCACAGTGCACCTTTGACTTAATGGGGACTACTCATGTGTTTAAGCACATTGCTGAATTGGGATCAAAGATCCGTGATTGCTAAAATGGCTAATCAGGAGACAAAGCCAGCGTTATGTAAGAGATCAAGACCTGTGCGTCCTGCTGGGGAATGCACATTTGCAAGATATGTGATGCAAACATTAGCTCATATTCAGCAGTCTTGATAATTTATTGGCCAAGTTCCACAATATTTGGGGGCTTTTAGTCTACACAACCGAGTAGTATCTGCTCATATCCACTAAAGGGTTATAAAGAATAGCTTAGCAGGAGGTGGGACAAGGTCGCAGAGCAAATGCATTCACAGTATAGGCTGCAGTAGGAGAAGAGCCTATCTGCTTTCCGAGTGGGTTTGTTACACACCCAAAATGCCTCATATCTTCAGCAGAAGCCATACGATTTTAAAGTCTTCAGGGTTGGGGCCTAGGGAGGGTAAGCAGCCTACGCAGCTGTAAGCGAGCTGTACCCTATGTTACAAGTGAATCAAATGCGTTAAAACTAAGGAAAGTATTCCACTTCACCGCTAAGGAGAGAGACCAAGAAGACCTGACATAACACAAGGTCCATCATATGACATGTGCAATAGGTATATGACTAAAAGTAAAGACCTGGGCTTGGTCTACACTTACCTCCGTGATTTGGCAGCAGTAAACGGGAGTTATGCAAAGTACGCAAAGAACTCGCATAACTCCCGTCGACTGCTGCACTTCTCTTCTGTGCGCCGTCTTCACTACACTGCACCGACGGGAACCGCTTTCCCCTCGACGCAGCGCCACACCACTTGAGGGGGTGGTTTTACTGTGTCGACTTCCGGATCAATTGAGCGGGTCTTCACTGACCACTCAGTCGATCCAGATAAGTCCATCTGATGGTGGCAACTTTGCTGCCATCAGTTAGACACAGCCCCAGAGCTTACAATACTCAGATGGGACATGGTGTTTAACCAGAAGCCAAGTATCTCTAGCAGCGAGCATGGAGTTCCATGCTCAGGTCTAATATTTTACAGCCATAAAATACATGCAGCGTTTAGCGTGCCAAAGGGATCGTTTCTGAGCTTCACGGTTACATCTCCAAACCCTGCAGTTCCTTATGCTCTTCAGTGGGATTAACCTATTATGGATGTGAGGAAACAACTCCCAGGCTATCAAGGAAGAGCAACATAGTTAATCCCCTCAGCAACATAGTTAATTCAATTTAAGCCCTGGTGTAGACACTACTAGTTCGACAAAAGAATTCTTCCATCAACCGCCTCCTAGAAAGACGGATTTACTACAGTGACAGAAGAACTCCTTCTGTCACTGTACTAAACGTCTATACTACAGTGCCACAGCAGCTCAGTTGCAACTCTGTGGTGGTAGCATTTCTAGTGTGGAGATATCCTGAGATTCAAATGGATTCCTGGTGTAGCTTTAGGAGCATGTGGACCTGATAGCCCGAGGTTACCTGAAGGGATTGAACAGCTGTGGGATTGAACTGCATTTTAGGGATGAGTGAATTTACATAAACTGAAGTGAAAGGGATTCATACCGCTCTGCTTTTGATGCACAGGACTTATTCTCCCACAGATCCTTTGTGCCTCTTTGGTTAAGATACACACTCTGCATGATGTACATCTCTTAGCACTTTTAATCCTCAAAGCCTGTGGTCTTTAAATACAAGCCTGGAGGTGTCATCCGACGCAGCACATCAGGGGACGGTGCAAATCCTAAAGTGCAAGATAAGCTTTACATGGTATTAGGTTATAAAGTGGTAACTGCACTACTGGGTAATGCCTGGGAGAGTTCATCGTTAAGGGAAGTGTCTCGAAGGTGGAGCTTCAGCAATGATAGTCTTTGGAATTTAATGTGATCCCTTTTTGCCTTTACTTCTCAGGATCCGGGGAGATGCTTGAACTTTAGTAGTACGAATACTAGCACAAAGTGAATGTTAAGTTGAGATACTCTCTGACAATGGATTTTCAATTGGTTATGTAGTTGTAAAGTTAGCAGATTAAAAGACATTCAGTGTTTATTATGAATATTAATGATTCATTATATGCATGATTATTAATATATCTCATTATTGTATTGTGGTAGCACCGAGGAGCCCCAGTCACAGAGCACGACCCCTTGGTGCCAGGCGCTGTACAAATACCGAAAAGAAAGACCATCCCTTCCCCATATAATTTATAATCTAGTTACATAAGCCATCCAGTCGAGGCGGAGAACCCATACTCTGTAATTTATGACCTAAGCAACACAGTGCAAATTGTATCCAATGACACCCAATGAGCTGTTCAGGAACAATTTGCAAGCTAAGAGTTTTTTGTTGAAACAAAATGAGGGAGTTGTTTCAAATTGTTTCATTTTGGGATCTTGGTAAGGAGAAAAGATGTCAGCATTAAAATTGGTAGAAGATGAGGGAGGGGGGTTTCTTTCTTAACAAAGAGCAGCAGGAAGTGAATTGAGGAGAGAATATGAACACATGGGTTAAAACACTCTACTCTGTGGGTGGTCTAATTAGTTAAGCCAGGTCCTGTGATGATTCATGGCTGGGAAAGGGGATTGAGAAAATCCTTCTACCCAGACCATGGAGAGACTGCGGAGATGCTCCATGGCTCATGTTGGCTTTGTGGTCTCTAATGTGCCCCCTGTGGGAAATGGAAGGATAAACTCATTGGTTTGCTCTGGTCTGCACCCTGATTTGTGCTGTACAGGAGGAGTATAACTTTTCACGGGCTCTTTATGATAAACAGCTTTGTAATGCTCCTACTAGCCCCACCTCTCCTGGAAGAAACCAAGGGCTAGATCCACAAAAGGATTTAGATGCCTAACTGCCACTTTAGGTGCCTAAGTCCAACATTGATCCTCAAATCCCCTTTTGGCCACTGCCTCACCCTGTAAGGGCTGACATTCCTTAGGTTTCCAGCAGTAAAGTCCAGATATGGCCTAGATTTCTGCCTCCAGGCAGGTGCACAGCACCTAAGTCCTGACACCTGCCTAAGCCCCAGGGAGTGTAAGAGCCCCACGAAGGATGGGAGAGCCCCAACTTCAACTTTGCTATGATTCAGACAAAGCAGGGTTTGAACCCGTGTCTGCCATATACCCCTTGAGGGCCCTAACCATCTGGCTGTGGGGTATCGTGGGCTGGGAAGGTCTCCTGGTGATGCTGTTCTACTTCGTTGAAAGAAATATTCTTTTGGCCAGAGTAGGACAAGGCAAGTAACTCCATCGGCCAGGGTGAGGGCCCATGGCTGAGATGGGAGTCAAAGCAATGCTCAAGCCGTGGTTCTAGTGACTCGCTCAGTATTTTATACAAGGAGAGCAGCTTCGTCAGGAGAGTGTTTTTGATCTGACGCAAGAGGTAAGCACCCAAGCGAGCCCTGACCCAGTGGTTAGGGCACTCGCTGACAAACGAGGAGCCTTGGTTCCTACCCGGGCAAAGTGGGGATGGAACCTGCGTCAGTGCCTTAACCCCAGGGGCTATTGGTAGATAAAGGGGAGACTCTTCCTCAGCTGTTTGTGCTGCATTTCTTTTTAGTTAGCTTAGGTGACTGGCTTTAGCTCTCCTCATGCATTGTCCATGGAGCCTGGCACTTGCCTTGGGGTTGTGGGTTCAACTAGGCAGCAGGGGGCCTAATGGTAGGCGTTGCCATGGTACGCCTGAGCGCCCTGCATGAGTCTCGCTCTAGGAGCTGCTTCTCAGCAGGGATAAAAAAGACGTTTGGGGTTCACTAGTCAGGCCTCTTTGCTGGGAGAAACAAAATAAAAGTTATAAATAAATGTTAAAAACTCATGGTGGGTAACCTTCTGAAACAGCGTCAGTTCAAAACCCTGTTTCTGTCTCCCATCGCCACCCTCCCTGAAAACCTCCTAGACTCAAATGTGGCTGGTGAAATCTCAGGGTGATTGATTTCTTCCTGGGGGTCATTAGTAAGCTTGAAAATCAAGCTTATAACGGGATGTGATCTTCCACCTGAACCCTGGAGCAGCTACTCATGTTCCACAATGTGTTATTTAAAGCCTATTTTATAATAGAATATGGTATTACAGTATGTATAATTCATAGTATATTAAAGACCATTTCATAATATATTTCAATCTCCGTGATAAATAGCTAGGGCAGTTTTGCATAGCCTATAGTATCACTATGGCAACATCCCTTAGAAGAAGTAGGACGATTCTGGGATATCAGTGATTGGTCAGCAGCAGAATAATGCAATTTGTCAATTTGCAGCCTGAACTAGTAGTTTATTTTCCTCTTTGTAAGGTGCTACCATTTCAACTGCTTGCATGCTTCACTTACAATGCTGTTGAAACGCTGCCTGTTCTTAATATTTGAGGGCTGGATTTTCCAATGAGCTCAGCTCCCATTTAGGCACCTAAATGAACTGGCAACATTTCATAAGTGCTTTGCACCTAGCAGTTGAAAATTTGGTCTAGGGACCTGCTGGATGTTCAGCACTTTTGAAAATCAGGCTCCTTATTGAGGCGCCCACCATTAGGTAGCACAGTTTTGAAAATCATGACCTGAGTGTCCTGCTCGGTGTTCACCACGTCTGAATATTTGTCTGCTTATTTAGGTGCCGAAATTTGGACTGAGGCTCTGAATGACAACTCTTTTATTCCAAGCAGAGTGGTCAGCAAAACAGACACACTATTCAATCTTAAGGGAGACAGAATGTTTCAAAAAAAAATTCAATTATTCCTTCCAATTCAAATGGAGACGTGCCTATCAAATGACACTGGGCAGCCCCAGAAAATTGTTACAAAAAAAAAAAAGAATGAAAATCCATGAATCGCTGGTTGCATAATCATGTGACATTGCTGCATTTATCCTTTACTGCCCCGTTCTTAGCATGTCTATTCCTGAAGAGCAAGGTTTGAAAGATTTTAGACATTGTCTCATCCAAAGACCAAATACCTACAATACCACATGTCCCAACAGCCACATTCCTGCAGTTTTATGTTTGTTTAATTCCCACTAGCACATTTTCACTCCCCCAATAAATCAGGTTTGACCCCACAAAAATGAGTTCTGCCTGTCATGGTGTGTTCACTTGCAATACATTGTTCAGGCACTAGATGACCCCATATACCATGCACAATCTCAGGCAGAACGCTGGTAAACAAGGTAAAATCCTGGTAAACCAGGAAGACAAAGCTAGAACTTGAGCTGTGTGGAAGTCTGTCTCTGCAGTTGTAGATCTGTTTTCTTTAATAAATGTCTACTATGGCTTCTGTCCCCAATCAAGCTTGTCCCCATCCAACCAATTCTCCGTTAATTCTCCTTCCTCCCCTTTGCAAGGTTCTTCTTCATCTGCTATTCCCCCTTCTACTCCTCCCCCTTAGCCTCCAAGCTCCTTCTTTCCCTTTGGACCCTACTCATCCCTTAAAGAAACAACAGTGCCTGACCAGCTCTGCTCCTCACAGCCCCTCTCCGTCTTGTTAAAGAATCTGCAACAATTGACCCCCTGCTCATTTTTTCCTGAGGTAATCCAGCCCTACTCAGTCCAATGGGGTTATCCACTCTCAGTGATCACTACAGGGTGTGTGCGCGTGAATTCTAATGTGCACACATATGTTGCACGCTACCTGACCTGTGTAGACCGTATGGAGCTGGCATGCACTAAGCATTCCCCATTGCACCTTAATGTGGTCCTTTTTCAAACCGAATTACAGGGAGGGAACTTTTAGTGCATACTGGCAGGGTCCACATGGGCCAGTTAGCGTGCACCACATTGGTACGCATTAGAATTCACACCTCTGTAGTGCACATCTCTGCACCATGTAGACAAGATCAATAACTGGTGGGGAAAATAAGCCAAATAGACTAGTAGCAAATATCACTTCACCAGTTCTAGTCCAGGCACTTGAAATGAGATGTCTCACTTTCAGTCTCACTTTCAGTCCCTGGAAAGCGGGAGGTTCCTTGATTCTGCAGTTCATTTCCCCCATTTGTCCAAAAACAGAGCAAAACTGTGTAAAGCCCATCTGCTCATTCAGGTTCTGGCTTGAGGCAGTGCTGGTGGGATTAATTGATGCCTACAGGTTGAATTCTGGATTGCATCTATTAATATGGCATTGACATGTGCCAACTACTTTCTGTACTTTTGAAAGGATTTTATTCTTGTGCCCAGGGAAATATATGATGGGGACATTGTTAGAAATTTCAAAGAATATATTTCTGGAATAAAATTCTCTTTTAACCATTCTTATTTAAGTAGTGACACGTGCTGATTGCAAAAAAAAAAAAAAAAAAAAGAAAAGAAAAGAAAGGAACACTTCCAAGAAATAGGAACAGAAAACACAAGTTTTCAGCCTCTTCTTTGTGTTCTGTGTTTGGACAGCACCTAGCATACCGGGGCCCTGATCTATGACTAAGGCTCCTAGGCACCAGCACAACAATAATCGTGGGAGGATTTCATTTTCAGGGTGTGTACTCAGAGAGATACTAGCCAAGATTTAAAATATGGGCACAGCTGGGAGCAGCAGTTTAATTATGGATTTAGGAGTCTAACCTTAGGTTGTCCTCCAAAGAAATGATTTGGAGAGCGCCGAGCAGTGGAGAATACCCTGTATTCCCTCTAGTCTGGTGCTAAGAACATTCTATAAATCGCTCTTGTGGGGCCAGAATGAACACAGTCAAACGTGTATGAAAATGGACACATCAGACAAGCCCCTCAGAAAACTGATGCCTATGGATAACTTTGCTTTAAATGCTGCAGGGCACCACTGCTGAGGGACCTGTTCAAAAGGGTTGTGGTCTCTTCTCACACCTGTGCTTTTCACAATGAATCCTTGCTGAGAACAGCCCTTTACTTCCACCACATCCAGAATATTCTTGTTCCCTCTGGAAGATGAGCACTTTCTTTTCCAGGACCACCGGACCTGTTCCTAACCACAACCTTTAAAGTCTATGAACTGTGAAATTATATAATGAATGGACAGTGGAATCATTAAGAAGAATGCCACAAAGGCCATGTTTAAATGAGCTCCCCACTCCCGCTTCTCATATTTCCCTTTAGACAGCTGCATTTACTCCAGCATTCATAGAGAAAATTAGCTTTGAAAATGCTGATGTGCACGGAGCCTCACTGTGATTGCTTGGGAACAGAGGTGTTGTGTTCTAAGAGACTTTCAGGGGCTAACCCACATCTCTTCATCTTCTTAGGACAGTCAGGCCAGAATAATAGTGTGAGTAAAATTATGAAAATCAGCTCCCAATGGAAATAGGCACCTATATGCCTTTGCGGATTTGGGCCTCTGGGACTTAGATTTCTAAATCACTATGGTGCCTTAAAAATAGCTCATCTCTTCTCCAACACCCAATTCCTATGCAATGCTGCCGTCCTACTACATATTGCAACCTTGCTAAGCAGCTGCCTACGCATTTATGCAGACACTCCCTCAGCTCCAGAAAGTTCACAAAATAACTAACTGCTAGTCAGCTGCTTCCTGATGCAAAGCACTCTACAGTATGTAGAGAAACGACATAGTTTCCACGTGTAGTACGTCTCTGCTTCATGTAATGATGTGTGGCTAATATGTACACAGACAGGGTTTTCAGACCTGAGCACTGAAAGCGAGGCTCCCCAGGCACATAAGTAATCTGATTGTCACAGGTGATGCGTCCCATTGACTCGGTGAGAGCTGATGAATGCTCTGCACTTCTGAAAATCTTGGTTCTTAGTTTTAAAAGTGCTCCTCAACCAGCTGCGCCTTTTGAGAATAATGGGAACTAATAGGTTTTAACTGCTTGGATGATACAACTGTTGTCATTCGTCAGTTGTTTGCCAGCGTTGGCTGTGTGTGTGTGTCCCCGTGTAGGCGCTGTCCCCGCTCTGCGCAGGTAACCAAGACAGCTCTCACGATTGAATGACTTGACATGACCATGGATTAGCTGAGCAACAAAGGCACCTGGGCCAGGTTTATTGCAGTTGAAGCACAATGAGAAGTGACCTACAGAGTATCTATGGGTACACTTCAAATACGTGTGCTCCATTACAATGGACTCGCCACAACTTAACAGTGGGACTTTCCGTTATCCCCTAGGCTGGACACCATCATTCCTCTGACACCCGCTTTCATACACTGTTACAGACAATTTTATTCTGACCCCTTTGACATAGGTTGTTGCCACCCTCTTGACGTAATCTAATATCACCCTTTACCGTAAATTGGATGGTTTGGGCAAAAGGTCTCTGTTTATCTTATTCTATGACATTTCTATCCATCAAAGTGTTGTTTCAGAGGGCCAGGTTGCCCTTGTTCTCTTTGGTGTCAGGATGTCCTGGTACTTTCTGCACCTGCTATGTACTTTTAGTAATGTTTTGATATTAGTAATATTTTGGAAATATCTGTGTTTGCAGTATCAGTTCTTCTTCGTGTCAGTTTCTGTGAGGTCATAAATTCACAGCCTGTCTCCTGTTAACTTGGCTTTTTCCACGGAGGCCTGTTCTGCTAAGTTTCAGGCCTCGGGTTCTCACTTTCTACTACAACCACCACCACTTTCTTCGGTGCTTAAATGGAATCTACCAAACTGAGTTTTCTTAAAAGTCTGGCCCTAAAGTCTGGCCTGCCTTGTGCGGGAGGTCAGACTAGATGATCATATTGGTCCCTTCTGACCTATGAGTCTATGAGTCTATGATTACCTTTAGGCATGTAGTTTTAAAGATCCTGACCCATGGTAAACAATATGTTACCGATGGGGTAATTTCCAAATAAAAATATTTTAGACTCTGTTAAAAACACTGCAAGAGGTTTTTCCTGTAACATATAATGTATGAACGCAATGTTGAGCAGTGTGGTTGTAGGTTTTTTGGCATGAGTTTGAAATGACAAAGTCATTCCTGGTCCTACCATTCATACCTATTGGACATCGAAGCCGCTATGGGACACCACCATGCATTATCTATCTAGTTAGAATATCTAAAACCTGAAGAACTCTGTATAGCTCAAAAGTTTCTCTCTTTTAGAAGCAGAAGTTGGTCCAGTAAATGACAATATCTCACCCATCTTGTCCCTTTACTATACTAGATCTAGAGGTAGATAATTAAAATTATTCTGGCTGTATACATGGGAAGATAAGACTATAGTAGGCTGTTTTGCACTTAAAAGCCTCTGCTTAATTCATAAACTGAAGGAATGTTGCATGAACTAGCTTTGTTCTCTGTATTCACTCTGGAGTCATCTGTTACCATTTACGATGAATACTTGAACTGAGAACATAGAGAGTCCTAGTCTAATCTTTGGGTGTAGCCTGCCTCTATCTGAATGTACAATATTTAAGTCTTATGTTGCCCCAAGGGCATATAGACTGTGTCAAGATATCTTCTTTTTGAACGTTACCCGATAGGCATGTAAGAGATTTTAGGTCAGTACATGTTCTACTATTTCACTCATGGTTGTGTTTAAAAAAAATCTGTATTGTATTCAAAGGAACTCTCATTTATCCCATGCGGTGGGTTAACCAGATGTTCCTTTTAATTAACCAAGATGTATAGGTTTGAGTATAACTTCTATTCCAGGTGTAGCCATTCACAATGAGTGACTCTAAAAAAAGTTTGGAAGTTCTGTCTGAACAAAGACGTTTCAGTCAATCAGATCTTGGCTAAAACCAAGAATCAGAGAGACATGCAAAAATGAAATAGAAAGAAATCTAGACATTCTAAACCTCAGAACATATGGTGTGGGTTTAGTCAAAAGTTTCGGTGAAAGTTTGAGTCATTATTTTCTGGCCTGCTGTTTACTATGACCTTGTCAGATCTCACAAACTAAGCAGGCCTGGATTAGTGCCTTGAATGGGGAACCCTTCAAGGAAAAAATAAAGAAAAATCCTGTAGAAAGTGTTACTGGAAATTCAGTAGGTGGCTCTCTTCACTCTGGGTGAATGTTGCAATAATTCCACAGCTTTTCAAAATGGCTCAGAGGGCAATTCTGGTGGTCTATTTGCACTAGCATTTGTTGTAGTTTTGCTTTCCATGAATATTCTTTAGAGTAAAAACCACTCATTTGGTTGCAAGTAAGGGTGAGATCCTCACCACTGCTATGGCCCTGTTGCGTTGGGTAAAAGGACTGGAGCTGTACAAAGTCACTGTCAAAGCTCCAGATCCGTGGGACGGTAAATTGTCCTGTAGCTGTTTGGGCTCAGGCTGGAGCCTGGGCTCTGGGACCTTCCCCCTTGTGGGGTCCCGGAGCTCGTTCTTCAGCCACACCTGAATGTCTATGCTGCAGTCTTACAGCCCAGCAGCCAAAGCCCCATGGGCCTGAAGCAGGTGACACAGGCCAACCGCGGGTGTCTAACTGCAGCGTGGACATGCCCGCAGGGATTTAAGAATTCCTGATCACCAGTCTCTGCCAGCTTGCAAGCTCGGTGTTGCGTTACAGAGGAGGTACAGCGTGGAACCGCCCACCAAATGAACAAAAGGGGAAATGATTGTGTAGGTTTTATTTGCAAAAAATATTTGTCCCGTTTTTTGTTTCTGTTTTTTTAAATCTACCCGGCTTTATTCAGCTGAGGAAAGGAGCCAACACGTTTTAGACAATTTGTAAACTGGAAGTTTGCTGTTTCACTGGCTCTGATCAGCTGGGTTGGGGTTTGCTCTTGTAACAGTGGAAAGCGTCAGGAAATTACCACCTTTGCTCTAAAGCAAATGTTAGGATTCCCAGCCCACAGGCTTTAGGGTTATACTTTAATCCTATGCACTAATATGTCATTTAGCGTGTTAATGCAGATTAGCGGAAATAGCTTTGGCATTTAAGGATTTTCCAGTGTTCCTAAGCATTGCAATCTCTTTGCTTTGGATAATGTTTATTACACACAGAGATAATAGGTTTAGTGCTTTTATGACCTCTGCTGCACGTTCTTTTTGTGATTGCATTAAGAGTGACTCTTGCTTAGCTTCCATTCCAGTCATTAATCACCCTGGCACGATTACCCTGGTCACACAGGCATTCATTCCCCAGAGCTCAAGCCCCTGTAACAGTAGGTTGGTTAGATAACAAAATGGACATTTTAGCTTATTAAGCCCCTTCTATGCACCCGTGACCAACACAAGAGCTATTTTCAGTCCCTGCAGAGAGAAAACTTCTACTCTTGGCTCATACACAGCCAGCCAGAACCTGCTTTGTCTAGTTTGCTGTCACGTCACATTGCTGCATACTGAAAGCCCAGGTTGGCAAAGATCCTGGTTGGCAACAGAGAGGCATTCAAAACACATAAAAAACATATCCTTCCCCATTTATGTGGCTGTAGCATGAAAACTGTCATTTAGCCACGTTACTGCCAAACTTGATCTTCCGAGGGCCTGTTAACCCTGAATGGCTTCACCAAGAGATTTTCTGTCCACCTCCTGAAACTCAGTGTGTCCAGCTCTTGGGTTAGGCAGACAGGAACTCCTCAGCAATTACAGAGGGGGAAGGCCTGTTAAATTAGCAAGGTCTGCTTCTGGTGTGCTAGTTCAAGGGTGCTACCTGCAGTCTATTCATAAGAATCAATATGTTGCTAATTCTCCTACTAGAAAAGCTAAACTGTAACAGAAATATATATATACTGACCAATTCCAGGGCTCTGCTCTGGTCATTTCTTGGTGTTTGACTTGCTCAGTTATCGAGTGAGTCACAAATAAGATTTAAAAAAAACAACCCAAGCCCTATGGATTTATTTATTGAGGAAGTTTTAAATGTCTCCTTACAGTCCTTTAGCTACTGCTTCTTTGCAACTTGGCCAGAAACAGCTAAGGAAGCAGCGTGGCCTTGTGGTTGGGACAGTGACCGGAGACTCAGAAGAAGTGGGAATCTGTTCCTGGCTCTGCCACTGACCTGCTGGGTAGCCTTGGGTGAGTCACTTCATCTCCATGCCTTAATTGCCCCTCTCCAATTTTGCCTGTCTTCCCAGTTTAGACTGAAAGCTGTTTGGGGCCTGGAGTGTCTTTTACTGTGGGATAGCAATTGTAGCGTGTCTGGTGAAGACACTCTATGCCGGTGGAAGAGAGCTCTCCTATCAGCATAATAACTCCGCCTCTGCGAGAGGCGGCAGCAATGTTGGCAGGAGAAGCTTTCCTGCTGACAGTGCTGTCCACACCAGTGCTTAGGTTGGTGTAACTTGCCTTGCTCAGGAGTATGGATTATTCACGTGTATAAGTGGAAGCGTAGATAAGGCCTATGCGTGTGTACAGCGCCTAGCACAATGGGGCTCCGATTGCCACTGGGGCCTCTAGCTGCTGCTGTGATGCAGAATAATTTCCCGGAATAGGTGGGAGCTCTGGGCCTGGCTAATTATTTCTGCTTGTTATCGCCCTGCAGAATGCAAGGAGGCACCATTGGGAATAGAGCCATGCCTTAGGGGTGTTAAATAGGTGCTGGTGACAGCTTTGAGTGCGCTCAGCGTTCTGTTTTCCAGCTGGGCTGGAAGATTGGGGTTAGGGGAAAAAAGGGAAGTCAGCCTCCTCTTGCTGCATTTGAGCTTCTGAAATCAGCTTGCAAGGACTGGGAACGCATGGCTACAGAGGGATTTTTGGTGTCTCCATCTCCCTATCACAGAAAACATAGGTTGTGGTCGTCAAAAGTGCTCAGCGCTGGCCAGGCTCTGCTTCTGTCTGTGTGGTTTTAGCACTGCGGAGAAGACAGAGGTCTGTGTTCCCTGTTTGGTGCCTCCCGCTGTGCTGCCTGCGGGCCATGTGTGACAGCGACTCCAGGAATTGGAGCACAATAGTCCGCCTGTGCCGGACTGAGGAGAGTCAGTCCCCAATCTGGGCATATTCCCTGCTCTGTGCATCCTCCCTCCACTGCCCGCAGGAGCTCTACAATGACGCGAGGATCACAAAGAGAATCTTACAAAACGTGGAAACAAGGACGAATGGCTCGGGGGGAGCGCAAAAGAATAACGCAAACATGTAGGGACAAAGTCAGAAAGGCTAAGGCACAAAATGAGTTACACCGCGCGAGGGACTCACAAGGCAATTAGAGAAGGTTCTTTAAATACATTCGGAGTAATAGCTAGAAGAAGGAAAGTGCGGGTCCTCTACTCAGTGGGGAAGGAGATGACATCAAGAAGGCTGAGGTGTACCATGCTTATATTGCTTCAGTCTTTACTAAACAGGTGAATGGGGACGAGATGCTCCATTCAAGCAGGAAGGAAGGCCAGACAAAATAGAGAAAGAACAGGTTAAAGAATATTTACGTAAGTCGGATGTATCCAAATTGGCAGGGCCTGATGAAATTCATCCTAGGGTACTTGAGGAACTAGCGGAAGCAACTGCGGAACTGTTGGCAATTCTCTAATCCAGCACAGGGGGATGACCTCCTGAGGTCCCTTCCAGCCCTACATTTCTATGATTCTACATCTATTGAAGCAGCTGCAGCCGCACCAGTTGGTGGTCCTGCACTCTGTATTACATTAGCCACAGTACACAGTGTCTGCTCCGCAGTGTAGCTTTCAGCCAGGGCTTCATAGAAGGCGCTCAGCCCCATTAGCCCCCAAAATCCAGCAGCTCCTGCTAGTGTAACAGAGAGCAGAATTTGACCCTTCAGCTGCACGGGTGCTCTGCAAGGAGAAAGCTTCCTCTTGATCTTTGAGACGGAATGTGAATGACTATAAGCACGTCTGCTTTACTAAGGGCCATCAGCTAACAAAAGGAGACCTCCGAGGGCAAAGAGAAGTCTAAAGCAAGAAGCACATGGACTACTTTTGTTAGCTGATGGCCATCAAAGCCCAAGTTGTCGTCTGTAGCTTCAGACACCTTAGAGTTCTCCATCATCTGGGATGGCTTGGAAAATGGCAACATTATCATCCTGTTCTCTGCCTTCACAGAATCAAAAGGTGACATCAACAGCAGCCTGTGTCATTTCTGGTGCAGGGATTTTCCCCCCTCCTCTTTTTCTTTTTTCATTGTGCTCTTGTTTTGGAGCTAAGGAGCGAGCATGGCGTCCATGTGCCTTTCATCAGTGGAGAGTGCTCTTCAGAAGAGCTCATTAAAATAAGGAAAAGGCTTCAGAATGGTTATTTAGGTCCACAGCTTCCCACTGCCCGGTGGGGAAAAAGCATTCCAATACATGAAACATAGAAATATACTGTTGTGATGACCAGGTCCTTTAAAACATCAGACAGAAAAATAGCCTGTTGATACTACCAAAGTTGGATGAATTATCTGCTTCGTTGAGCCAGATTGATCTGGTTCTTGGGAGTGGATGGATTTCAGATCAGCAGAATGGCAGGAATTTGGGGGGTACACAGGAGTCATTGAGGAGTTTGCAAGGGACGTTGAGATTGGGATGAATTTAAATGTGGGAATGGGGCAGAGAGTTAGAAAGCCTTCATTTAAGCAAACATATTTGAGGAGAAAGGAATGCAGGCTCCCCAAGCTCTTCAAGCTGTGCTGTCAAAGAAATACATTTTCTGGTTAATCCATCTCCTCTGCTGACAGGTTGCATATCGTAAACTGCTTAAAAAACGCTTGC
Organism: Mesoclemmys tuberculata; assembly: GCA_007922155.1. Classification (NCBI taxonomy): domain Eukaryota; kingdom Metazoa; phylum Chordata; order Testudines; family Chelidae; genus Mesoclemmys; species Mesoclemmys tuberculata. The sequence continues at coordinate 29,699,285 of ML675617.1, forward strand.
TTTGTCTGACTCCTTGTTCCTCAGAGTCTGAATTCAAAGGACCATGCTAGGAACAGAAAAAGTTAGTTTCAATAGTTTTAAACTTGTAAAACCGAAGTCTATGAAATCCATGTGTACATTAATGCCTTTCAGGTTTTGGAGCAGAGTTAGGGCTGGAATTTCTAGAGTGCTTTGTGGGCACCCACAACGGGAAATAGAATTGACTACTCAACTCATGTTTATGCACCCAGATGAAGTGGCCAGACAGTCAAAAGGGAGCTGCTGGGTGCTGAACTAGCTGGCAATGATGGGTTGCAACCCAATACCCTCTTCATGCCAACTGGCAAGGGCACACTCAACACACGGTTGTCAGAATATTTAGCCGAACAATGCCTTGTAAGGAATCAGATAAAAACTGATGACAGGAATATCATTGTGTGTTGTATGGAGAGGTTGTATATAAAGACTTATATGTGTGTGCTTAATATGTTCTTAAAATATGTTTGGGGGACAGTGGATAAACTGTGCCTACTGCCTGGCCTAGACAAAGGAATTTGGCTTTACCTGTCTGCCTGGCTTGTTTACAAGCAGAAGACAATGAAAGTATATTTACATATAAGATAAACAAAGCTAACAAGCAGCAGAAGAAATAGCTTGGTAAGCACCCCCGGGAGACACACCAGAGTTCCCACCCCTTCTAGCTTGTTCAGGCAAGACAGGCAGGGTAAAAAAGGAGGGCATTGCTTTATACATTCAGAATATCTGTACATTTTCGGAGGTCCGGAAGGAGGTGGGAGGCAGACCACTCAAGAGTCTCTGGGCAAAAACAAAAGGGGTAAAAATAGGGGATGAAGTCGTGGTAGGAGTGGAACATAGACCACCAAATAAGGAATTGGATGAGAACAAATAACAGAAATACCAAGAACACAGGACCTGGTGGTAATGGGGTATTTTAGCTACCCAGACATCTGTTGGAAAAGGATTATAGCAAAACTCGTGCATTTCCAATAAGTTTTTGGAATGTACCAGGGATCCATTTTTGTTTCAGAAAATGGAGGAAGTCACTTGGGGGGTGGCCATTTTAGACTTGATTCTGACCAACAGGGAGGAATTGGTACAGAATCTGAAGGTGGAAGGTAATTTGGGTGAAAGCGATGATGAAATAATAGCTGTCATGATTTTAAGGAAAGGAAGGAGTTAGAGCAAGAGAAAACAGACCGTGGACTTCAAAAAAGCAGACTTTGACAAACTCAGAGGTAGGTCAGATACCATGGGGAGAAAATCTAAGGGAAGTAGGAGATCAAGAGATTTGGCAGTTTCTCAAGGAGACAATATTTAAAGGTACAACTACACGCTATTTTGATTCAAAAGAAAGATAGAAAGAATAGGAAGAGGTCAATCTGGCTCCATCCGGAGCATTTTAATGAACTGAAAATCAAAAAGGAATCATACAAAAAATGGAAACATGGACAAATTGGCAAGTATGAGTAGAAAAGAATAGCACAAGCATGGAGGGACAAAATCAAAAAGGCTAAGGCACAAAGTGAGTTACACTTAGCAAGGGACATAAAGAACCTCGTCTTATTGCCTTTTAAATGAATTAGGAGCAAGCAAAAGATGAAGGAAAGTGTAGGCCCTCTACTGCGTGACATTAAGAAGGCTGAGGTATTTAATGCCTATTTTGCTTCAGTCTTCACTAAAAAGGCTCAAGATGACCAGATACTCAACTCAATTAATTTTAACAAGAGGGAAAGAAGGCAAGACAAAATAGGGAAAGAACAGGTTAAAGAATATTTAGATAAAATGATATATTCAAGTCATCTGAGCCGGATGAAATTCGTCCTAAAATACTTAAGGAACACGCTAAAGCAATCTCAGAATCATTAGCAATTATCTTTGAGAACTCCTGGAGGATAGATAATGTCCCAGGGGGCTGGAGAGGGTTCAAACATTGTACCTATCTTTTAAAAGCAGAACAAAGAGAACCTGAGGAATTATAGACCAGACAGCCTAATCTCGATACCTGGAAAGATATTGGAACAAATTATTAAACAGTCAGTTTGTAAGCATCTAAAGGATAATAGGCTGATAAGGAATAGCCAGCATGGATTTGTCAAGAACAAATCATGCCAAATCAACCTAATTTCCTTCTTTGACAGGGTTACTGGCCTAGTGAATAGGGGAGAAGCAGTAGACAGGATATATCTTGATTTTAGTAAGGCTTTTGACACAGTCCCACATAAGGAGCGGGGCTAGCCGTAAGGGAAGCTGCCAGACTCCCTGAGGAAATGAGAGAAAACCTACTAAGACAAGAATCAACAAAGGAAGAGCTCTGCAGGGCCTGAGGAAGGGCTATAAAAGCCTTTCACTGGAGCCTGAGAGGCGCAGAAGACTTCTTAGCTCGGCAGAGAAGAGAGAAGCCGGGGCCTGAGACCCAAAGGGAGCTGTGCTAAGCACAGGCTGTCGGGAAGCAGCAGAAGGGGGTTAGAGTTAGGAAGCAGCCCAGGAAAACAGCAGCACATCTGAAGCAGACCCTAGCTTCCCTGGTTCCCCTACTAGCCCCTGAGGAAGCGGTATGTAAGCCCAACCGCTGCAGCAGATTGCGTTCCTGTGGGGGAGGCCCTGAGTAAAAACCCTTCAGTGGAGTCCAGGAGGGGCAAAAGGATGATTATTTGGGTGTTCAGGTGGATCTTTTATCACCTTGGAAGGAGAGTGAACTTCCTGAACTGGCTGGAGGTGCAAGCCCCAGAAGAGCCAGCAAGAGGCAGACAGCTTGCTGGAGACAAGGGCCCCTTGCAATAGCACACCCCGACATAAGAAGGTGCTACGAATGGTGAGTACACTACCCTACAGAACCTTTTTATATAGAGGCCAATGCTTAAGACTAAGTCACGGAGGTGTTTTTGAAAAACCCTTCTCGTCAGGGTAATAGGTAAAGAACCTTCCATTGAAGCAGCATGTTTTAGCCTCATTTGAATAAAGACGCTGTAATATTTGAGAGAAGGACTTTCCCTCTTTTCTTTATGGGAACTCAAGAGACAGAAAACGCGTAGGTCAAGGTTCTGTGGGGCAGGAAGCATCTTTTGTTATACAGGTGTTTACAATGCCTTGTACGATATGGCCCTGACAGAGGCCTTTTTATCATAACTTAGGCCCCGATCCTGTTACCATTTACGTCCATGCCAGACAGCTCACGCCCACACAAATAGTTGCAGTGGTAACAGGATCGGGGCCACATGGGGGAGGGGAGGAAGGGTACACTTTACTAGGGCCCAGAGGCCCTCAGGATCCTGGTTCAGGCTGCAATCCCCATGGGTATGTATGTGGGAAAATTATGCTTGGGCCCTGGGCCATACGTAAGTGTTTGGAGGAGCAAGTCCTTATTTCTGCTAGGTATTCATGAACAGCAAGTAACATCTGTTCTTGGAAGGTAGCAATTTCTTTGCAGCCTTGACTATTGAGTGTTGGTAGCGTGCTATGGAATGGCATTACTTTCGTATTTGTTTTCCTGGTTTTTCTCCCTCTCCTGTTGAGTCTGTGAATTGAACAGCCGTGATGACTGAGATAAGTGAATGTCTAAGGGAAAGAATGAGCTAGGTATGATAAAAGTTTGGGTGGCTTCTACTTAAAGCCATAAATTAAAAAACCTCATAAATGCAGAGTTCAGGCAGTTGTACAAGGTGCTAAATCAGAGGTGTCCATCACTCCCCGTGTGACAGATGCAGCCAGCTTGATGTATTTGTGTGACACATTCAGGTTTTGCAGAAGCTGAAAGAACTCCTTTGAGGGTCCTGAAGGAAACCTGTGAGTGTAAACCAATGCAAAGATATCTGCCTGGATTTGGAGGGAGCGTGAAACAATGGATGAAGGCGCCGTAAACTGCACCTGCCCCAATTCATGTCCTCAATGCTGTATTGATGCAACCCAAGGAATTTGAATGCCCAGTTCATGGGGCTTTGAACAACTGAACCTAACTGTTAACTATTGAGCTGCTGATTAGGTTAGCAGGTGGGATGGGGAAAGTGCTACGGGTGGGGAATTGCTGCAGAGACACAAATGCAGAAAGGAGAGGCACAAAGCCAGGGGAGAAGTAAAGGAAGGGGGAAGATGGAGGAAGACTAAGCTCAAAGTGTGGTGCTCTTAAAGGGAACAATGTTTCTGTCGACCTAGCCACACTCACTCGGGAAGGCGGTGTTTGTATGTTGACAGAAAAACCCTTCCTTTGCTGTAGGCCGCATTACACCGTAGGGTTGGGCCAGCACAGCTATGGCACCATGGCTTCGCCAGTATAGTACCCATAATGTAAACATGGCCTAGCGCCCACCGCTGTGAGTAAGAGGTTACAATCTGGCCCTCCATGTGTAGTCCTATGAAGGGCTGCATTGTACACTTGGGATTGTTTTTCTTTTGTGCAAACCCCCCACTGACATGAGGCAGTGATCTGCTGTGGCTGGTGGGGTGTGGCATGCTACCTATTACAGCAAGGAGAGCTAGTATTTAAAACTAACTTTGGTTTTCTGTGAACGTGTCATCACCCAGCAAGGAAAGAAAGCCATAATCCAGCACTCACACTGGAGCAAGGAAAGGGCTCTGAACTGAAGTAAATCCATCTTGTTGGGGTGAGATAGTGATTTTAACCCCTGAAGCATTCACATCCCTTTCTTGAACCAAAAAAATAAAAAAAGACTAAATAACATAAGCACGTGAGAGAGAGGCTGAGGGGAGAAAACTTTAGCAGAGGCAGCTACCTCCCAATAGAATATATTGATCCAAAGTTACTAAGGTGTCAGTAAATATAAATCTAGCTATGGCAACACATTTCTGGGCAAATTGTCATTAGCCACCGGTAAAGATGCCTCCATACGCAGCTAGGAAACCAGTGTTCCATGGGAGATTGTATGTGGAAAGGAACTAAATGTACTGGTTTGATTGAGCCCTCAAGGAATCAGTTTCTTTTCATCCTCCCCTCCTGTTCTGGAGTTTCAGTAGGTTTCTTTGCCCTGAACCCTTCCAGAGCGTGCAGCCTGCTTTCTCTTGTCCTGGGTCAGCTCTGCTGGTGAGTGCGTAGAGGGGAAATAGCCAGAGCTTTGCCCACGCCCTGGCACCTCTTTGCTGTGCCCTGAGTAGGAGAGGAAAGAAATTCCAGTGGTTGGTTGGAGCACAAGTCTCAGGCTTGCGTGACCTGCGCACATTTCTTTGCTCTGACCTCAGGCAAATCACGTAGGCCTGGATCTTCAAAGGCGTTCAGGCTCCTAACGTCCATTAAAATCGGTGGAAGCGAGGAGCTGAAATACCTGTGCGGATCTGTGCCGTTGTTCCCTTTCTGTATGACAAGGACAGCTGCTTCCCTACCTTGATGTGGTGATGGGGCCATATGATGTGTGCCGTAGAGAATAAGTGGCAACAGGTATCTACATTGGGGAACATTTAAGTGCACTCACTTCCCTTCGGTGTCAATTGGATGACTGTGCGAGCACTCTCCCATGTAAGTAGGGGTTAGCTGCACCCTGGGTTCCCTTCCTCCCACACAGATATCTGCTCCACAAAGCCCTCCCCCTTTGTCAGGAATGAATGACCCCTCTACCACTCACCACAGCTGTCCTCTCTAGTGGTCCCTCCAGACCAGGGATGAGTCACACTATCCGGGCAACATTTGTGTAGGGAGGAAGGATGCTTTTCTGGTTAAGTCTCTAGACTGAGACTCAGCAAGCTGGGATCAATGCCTGTTGCTTTCTGTTGTAAATCACTTGGAATAGTAAAAGCCAGAGGGCACCGAGTCTGTGTGGAACATAAGTGAGGGACCGTTCATGGGTATGCTCAGACTTCCCTCCGTGCCTGCAGTTCCCCATCTGTAAAACAGATGGTAATGGTTCCTTTCCCCCATGCTTTCTGTCTGGCCTGTTCAGACAATAAGCTCTTGGTGAGGAAGGGACTGTCTCTTACTACGTGTTTGTACAGCACCTAGCACAATGGGGCTGTGACTTTTTTTTTTGATGTGTCCTCTACTGTAATGCACAGAACAAAGAGAAGCTTGCGTTACTGCTGCTACCTTCAGAGAACTTTCTACAGTTTGAACAGGAATTTCTGTGCCCTGTGCCCATGTTTGCTCCAACCCCTCTCCTCCCCTCCCTCACAGCCTCTTCACCTCAGCTTCACTCCACGCCTGGTTCTCTCACCCTCTTCTCCCCTGCAGTCAGCCTCTCACCTCCTTCCCATCAATGTCCCTTCTCTCTTTCCTTTTCTTTCCATTTAGCCGATCCCCCTCTGCAGTAAACCTGCCTAAACAAAAGCAAACAAACAAACAAAAGTGGAACGAACATGCTGTTTGCTGCTATCACATTTTCACTCTGCTTGGGTGTTCTGCCCCTTCCCCTGCCTGCGTCAGTCCGTTTCGATTGTAAGCTCTTTGGGGCAGAGGTTGTCTGCTACTGTGTGTTTGGTAACTGCTGATCAGAAAGCAGCCCCATTCTTGGTGGGCCCTTAAGCATTTCTGTAATAGACATGATCAATGGCAAGTAGCTGCTCTGCAGATAAATACAGGAGTTTGGTCTGCAGGACTAATACCCCAGCATCTCTTATAAGTGCAATTCTTGTTTGTTCTTGTGGTTATTAGATGCGGACCTGCTCCAAGTCATACAAAAGTTAACAAGAAGCCCAGCAAAAACGTCATCTCTGAGTGGGGGGCTTTTCTCTTGCTGCTGCCATCTGTCGTGGTGGTATTGAAACAGAAGTTAAATTTGCAAAGTTCTTTGGGGTTTAATAATCTGAGGTGTTCTCAGATATGATATCCATGAGCTTTATGCCGCAGTCTTTAAAGGGGCCAGATTTCTCCAGTAGCTTAGCCCTCCGCAGAAGCTCCCATTATTATCCTTAGGGCCAAACTTTGAAGTCCAGTGCCCAACATGATGATTTCAGTTGAAAATCCAGCCCCTTCTTTGGGGGCCTAAATGGGCACTGAGCAGTCTTTTAAAACCTGGGCCCTCTTGGGTCAGTGTTCAGCACAAGGCAGGAGATGGTCGGGCAAAAATAGGCACGAGGTGAGATTTTCCTAAGGGAATTCGGCACCTACCTGCCATTGACTTTTGGTGGGAGTTAGGCACGTGAGACAAATGGGTTTTTGAAAATCTCCACTGTTATTCCCGTTGGGGCAGATTTGCACTTTCAAGAGGATGCAAAGGAGCTTTAGAGTAAGTGAAAAAGGGTTGTGAAATGAGCGTGAATTGCTCTTATGCCTCCTTTTAAGTCCCCTTTATGCTGCTCTGGAGGAAATGAGATTTAGGCCCAGTAACTCCATGGAGACTCATCAGGAGACTAAGTGCTCCATGCCCGACACTGAACATTTCCCCCAACCTCCGTGGTAACCATGCACCTTCCCCAGAGCTGGGTCTGCAAAAGTCACCATCCTCCAGCTGGTTTCCACGGAGCCAGCTCTGTCCTTCAGGCAGGGGAGTCAAGGGCTGCAGGAAGTGTTGCCTATTTGGTAGGTAATTAAAAGAAAGGTACTTACAATGGCCTATTCGTATCCTTTATGATCTCCCCCTGGACCATTTAACTGACTAATTTGGACAGCCTAGACAACAAATGACGACTTGGTCTCCTCTCTTTCTACAACTCTGTAAACATGATCCCCGATTGATTGGCCTCTAACACATCAGACCTAAATGAAAAATTAATTAGATTGGCTACAACCCTGAAGTGAGCACTTTACCACTTCGTCGTCTTGTCCATTTGATCCTTTCTCCTTTGATTTATGGGCAAAAGGGGTGGGGGGAGGAAGGAGGAGGTTAGCACTAGATGTCCTATGAAATCAAACTGGTTTAACAAAAGCCGAGCCAGGTTTCTGGTAAGCAAAGAAATAAAGTAGCAGTAACCCTCTTCCAGGAATACTCGGGGTATTCTCTGCACTGAAGAAGGGAACATGTAGACAGAAGAGCTCTTCTCTCTGCCCTTTTGCCCTCCTCCTCCAAACCTCAGTGTTAAATAAGTTCATTTAGATGCCACTAAGCTCTTCAATTGCTCCTCAGTTACTACCTAAATTCCCTAGACACCTGGGGTTCTGCGGGCAAAATCCTCTCTTTGCCTAAGTTTCCGTTGGTAGGCATCACACAGCTGCCTAAGTCCTTAGGGCACCAAATAGCACAGTGGTATAGCTCAAGCTTAAACCCCATCAGGATTCTCAGACTAGGTGTTCCCTCATCTCTTTAGGAAGCCTAAGCCCCTTTGTGGCTCTAGCCTGTTGATGTTGGACACTTAGTGATTAGTGTGGATTCTTGTGAGACCCAGTACGCCTGACCTGCAGATTTAATAAAGTTTTTTTCTAAATGTACTAGAAGTAGAAGGCTGTACACAGGAACGGCTTTCTTCAGCGGCCCACCAGGCAGCCAGTGGATTCTTTGGTCCGTGGAGTCAGGGTGTTGAGGGAGCATGCTTCTTTAAGGAGTGGCTTTTTATATTTTTTTATAAATAGTTTTTATTTAATTTTTTTATTATATATGCTAATTATTTACATTGGGCTTTTATGTTTAATTACATTTTATTTTTATTATGATGATTGGAGTTGTTAAAAAAAAATCTGGTGGTAAAAGAGGCGGTGTAAAAGTATGGCCCTTGGCAATGAAACAATGTACCCCCCAGACCTTCAAAGATAACTTCTTGTTCCTATTACTGTTCTCTATGTGCAGCTGCAAGCATACAGTATTTGTATCTTGTTTTATTATGTGCCATGATTACTCAGTAGTCCTATTCATTTTTACCAACTGGAAGATGTCCTGCTCCAGAGGGCAGAATAGCCAAGCAAGCAACTAAAGCTCTACTAAGCATGTAGGACAGTAGCCAAGCAACTCAAATTGTACTGGGCCTTTCACCTCTTTGTGTCTCTGTTTCTTCTCCCGCCCTTTGTCTGTCTTGTCTATTGGGATTAAAGACTGTACAGGGCAAAGGTTGTCTCCTACTACATGTTTGTACCATGCCTAGCATGATGGAACTCCAAAACACTACTGTAATAGAACAGAATTCTAAATCCATGAGCTTATGATCTGGGACACAAAGGCTTTTTTTTTTTCTTTTCAGAAAGTGGCTTATAATCTAGGGTACACAATTTTTCTGCACAAAGTTACCCACATGTCTACATGAAAACTGACATTTGTATGAGTAAATGTGGTAAGAGTCCAGCGGAGGGCAATGAAAATGTTTAGGGGGCTGGAGCACATGACTTCTGAGGAGAGGCTGAGTGAATAAGGCTTATTTAGTCTGCAGAAGAGAAGAATGAGGGGGGATTTGATAGCAGCCTTTAATTACCAGAAGGGGTTCATGGGGGGATGGAGCTAGGCTGTTCTCCGTGGTGGTAGATGACCAAACTAGGAGCAATGGTCTCAAGTTGCAGTGGGGGAGGTCTAGGTTGGCTATTGGGTGGGGTGGGAGGATCTTTTTCAGTCAGAGGGTGGTGAAGCACTGGAATGAGTTACCTAGGGAGGTGGTGGAATCTCCATCCTAAGAGGTTTTTAAGGCCCAGCTTGGCAAAGCCCTGGCTGGGATGATTTAGTTGGGGTTGGCCCTGTTTTGAGCAGTTGTTTGGACTAGATACCTCTTAAGGTCCCCTTCAACCCTAATCTCATGTGATTCTTCTATGATAAGCTGTTCAGTTAGTACATTTGCTTGCATAAATGGGGTAGTTCCATGCCACGTTTTACACAAGCAAAATTAGTGCAGGGGAAACTAGAGGATTACCTGCAACTGGCTGGTTATCTGTTCAACATATTGGCCTAGGTCAGGGGTGGGCAAACTATGGCCCGTGGGCCAGATCCGGCCCCTCTACCATTTCTGTCCGGCCCGCCATGATACCCGGCAATTGAGGAAATTAATAGAATCTTCCTCCATGCAGGGGCGTAGCTACGAGTGAGCCGGGATGGGCCACCCACTTTGAAAGCAGGTCAACCCAAGCTCTGCTTAAGCTACCTTCAATTGGAGCTTTTTCGGCCGGTGGCTTCCTGAATTTCCTGCTTCTGGTCACGTGGCCAGAAGCAGGAAGTTCGGGAAGTGCTTGACCGCAAGATATAAGTAAAAGTTTAGCGTTTGTGTTGTTACAAATTTGACACGTGTTCACAAAATGACTTGCAATAGGAATTGCCTCCTAAGATAAGCTTTGGAGAAACTTGTATTCAGTTGCTTGTTCTTAAGTGCAATTACTTTGTTGTGGAAAGAACATAATGGGGTTTCATTGATCTACTAGAAAGGTGCGGCCCAAGGCGACTTACCAAAATTAGTGGAGTGGCCTCTCTGCAAAATTTATTGCCCACCCCTGGCCTAGGTAGTCATGAGAGAGGCCAGATGGTGGGCTTGAGAACCTCAGTGTGCTTAGTAAATCCTGAGATTGTAAGGTAATTGCATTGGGTCAAATCCTGCTTGCCTTACACAGGAGTATTTACTCAAATAGGGAAAGTGATGAGGATGCAGCCCCTTGGGGGGTATGTGACCGCTGTGTTCTCAGTGCTAGAACTGTCATAATGCCCCGTAGCCTTGGCGTAGCTTAAAAAGGTGATGTGCTTTCTCTAGATTATGGGCAATACGGGTAAAGTTGTTGATGACCTGTGCACACCCCTTATTAGGGCTGTTAATAGAACAGAAGGCGCTGACTGTAGAACCATGACCACTGCTTCAACCCCTGGTGACTTCCTCTATTCCTTCCTCCAAACACTATGGCTTGGGATTTGTTCTTGGAAATGTAAAGGGACAAGGAAGGAGACAGATTTCAACTTGCCTTCCTCTGTCCACAGCGCTGGGCAAACTCACCTTGGGAGATCATTGTCGTCAGCTGTCAGGATGCTAGCAACTCTGGAATGCTCTGCGTATTTTGTAGGACAGACACGCTCTTAAGAGAGAGAACCTGAAATACCGGCAGTACCATGACAGCGAGTAACTCTGCTCCTGGTGTTGTGATATAACCATGCATGGCCAGTCAGTCAGCCTTTGACAGTAACCCTGGGCACTCCGCTCCTTGTGGTCAGCCGGTGTGTCCATGCTGGGGTCTGTCCAGTTGAACTGTGGTGCTAACAATCACCTTGGTGGGACAGTGCTTCCCTGCCCACCCAGGTTACACCATCTAATGCTGTAGTGTTTAGCTGCTGGAGTGCAGCTAGGTGTTGGAATGGTGCTAAGTCTACCAGGGAAGCGCCTGTGGTGGTGATGGGTACGGCAGATTTGTAAGTGTATTATTATTTAATACAGGGGAGGCAGTGTGTCGAGAGAGCACCGAACAGAGGCACAGGAGACTTTCTGTGCCCTGCTCTGCCAGTGGCCTCCTGGGTGACCATGGGGCAAATCATGTTCCCTTTGTGTGCCTCAGTTTCCCCAGTGGTAAAATAGGGATCATGATACAGACCTCTGGAAAAGGTCCTGGAGATCTACTGATGGAAAACTCTACGTAAGAGCTTGAGATAATCATGATGGTTAGAAAGCCGCTGGATGCTTTTGAAACTTAGGCCAATATATCAAATTATCTTTCAAAAGCCCTTTCCTATGTGCTTGTTGAATACTCCAGAAGCCTACATTGTTTGAGTACACATATATTACATTCGCCACATGTAATGCTCAATATGAAGAGCATCTTAAGGCAAAAAAGCAGTGGAGTATCTCCTAACACCACTGGGCATTCTATCATTTTGATCTTCCCAAAGTCAGACTACCAACTTAAAAATCCTCAGTTAGGGTTGGAGACACAGACTCTGAACGCTAAAGAGCCAGGAGCCATGGATAAATGAGCAGCACATTATTAATTACAACTGGATTTTATTAAAGCCCAAGGCCCAGAAAAGCAGTTGATAAAAGTAGCAGAATATTAAAAAATAAAACAAGCTTATGACCAAGGGGATAATGTGCTGCGAACCCACTGAAAGGAGAAACTTTCTCTATTATCTAAGAGTTATTAAAAGAAGTGAGGCGAAAAAAATCAAAATAGCAGTTACACATAGTTGTGTAAATCTTGTGCATTTTTATCTTTTTAAAAATAAAACTTTCAGGACTGGTTTAAACATGTCATTGTTGGTAAAGAGATCACCAGATCAAAAGAACAGTATTTAAATTTGGACACAGCCAGATTCCTGTGAACAGCTAAGCCCCGATTCAGCAAAGCACTTACATACGTGCTTAAAGTTAAGCATGTGCTTATGTTCTTTTCTTAAGGATGCACATGCTTCAGTGCTTTCCAGAATCGCAGCCTGATGGACAATACACACGGAGATGGAGTCTGTACTTCTGACTCAGGCAAAGCTGTCTCTGAAAACCCTTTGCTCCCCCAACCCCAGTGTTACTAGTCTGTTTCATATTCTGCACTGAATCTAATCCATGCCAACGAGAATCTTTTGCATGGCAAGGGTGCAGAATTTACACTAGCTATCTGCACAGTGACCCATTGAATTTCACCTTAAGGCCCTAACTGTTCGGGACCGTTCTTTGGGAATACACAACCCCCTCTCCCCCACTAAGCTCATCAATGGCTTGATTCTGCAAGGTGCTGTACAGAGCTGGTCAAAACCTTTTCCCATAGGAAAAAATGCTGGTTCATTGAAATAATTTTTCAAGTCCAGGATTAAATTTTTTTTATCAAAACCAGAGGAGAGAGAGAGACCCCCCCACAGATTAATCAGTTGTCAGGTCCTGATAATCAATTGTCTCCCTTCAGTGGGAAAGACCCAAGTTCAAGTCCTTTTTCTAAATCACCTCGATCAAGGACTTGAACCTGGTGTGCTCAGATACTAGGGGAACACCCTAACCCCTAGGTTGCTGGTGATTCTGGAGAATTTTGGTGTGAGACACACACATACAAAAGCCAAACGGGCTTGTTTTCACCCTGCATCGGAAGAAGAACAAATTTTGAAACCATGAAATGTTTCACCAAACGTAATTTTTGTTTTCCAGCCAGCCCTAAAGCTGGGCACTCTGGCCTGATCCAGCATAGCACTTAAGCATGTGCTTGCCTATAAACAATGGGGACTACCTGTAGGATGAGGCACTACTAAAGGATATCCGAATCTGGTCCTTTTAACTGTCACAGAAGGCTGGCTCTGTGCATCTGTTTATTTAAATGTTTTGTTGATTTCCCAATTTGTTGGGTTTTTACGTGGAATGTAGAAGGCAAGGGGTTTGCGTGTGTGTGTGTGACTTTAGTATAGGTATTTGTTTTTCAGGTGGCACAACTGTATCCCCTCTCTCACAGCAAGTGTCGCTTTACTTTGCAAGTTGCCCCCACGAACCCGCTTGTGGTCGAGGCTGACGCTTAGTGTGAGTAAAGATCGCACTGCCTGGCCCACTGTTCATTCTACAGTTCCATCATCTGGTCTGTGCATTTGTATCTCAGGGCTCCAAGGTGATATTTGTCAGACTGTTCCTCACATAAAACCCTGCAACACAATTTTATTGTTCTAAAGTAACCTGTGAGAATGACAATAAAAAGCGCGGGACGGGGCATTAGCGTGCGATGACTCACTTTTGTGTGTGTGTGTGTGAGAGAGAGAGAGAGAGAGAGATTGTAACAGGGACAAAAATGATATAATTTCAATCCATTTCAGGCAGCGACAAAGCCTGTAATGAGAGTTGATATGAACATAGCCTAGTGCATTCTCATTACAATTCTTATCTTCTCCTCCTCCTCAGAGGCAGCTACTTCCCAACTCTGACTGGTGTTTCGAAGGAGAAAGAACAGGCATGCAGAGGTGGAAATAAATAACAACCCCTTTTTCTAAATGGAGAGAGGATTGAGAATTTCTTGGGGAAGAAACAGCTGCCTTCAATAAGGGTAGTATATTTTAGCAACTCTGCTACTGTTGAGACTTCTCTGCACAGTGAGGTGCTTTGTTTTAGAAGAGGGCGATTTCCAAAGCACACACCTACCCCTGCAGAGACCCTGCCCATGCAAGCTAAGGGTTCCCCAGCGCACTTTAAGATAACGATGGAACTGGCTCTGGTTGCACAGAGCATAATGCTTTCTGCATATCCTGTTAATACTTGTGCTTTTAGGCTGGAATTTTTCCAGGGGACTTAAGAGAGTTAATGAGGTATAGTTCATTGGGAGTTAGGCACCTACATCTTTTAAGACTGTTTGGATGCCTAACTCCCTTAGGCCACATGGAAAATCCCAGCCGCTGGGTGTGATGGTTCTCAAGGTACCCAGGATTGAGACACCTAGTTACACCCGCCCCTCCCCTGTCTTCAGTGAGAAGGAGACGTGTTCCCTGACACCTGCAGTCAGCTAGCCACCCAGACCCATCTTTTCTGCTAGCCACCCAGTGCCCACCTTTTCTGGTGTGCCACTGCCAGCCCTTATTTCGCCTTGCAGGTTAATACTTAGGTGCACCCCAGGGCTCTAAATGAGCTTAGTTATGTGCTTAAGTCGTGCTGAAGTTAAAAACAAAAGTCAGTGGGATGTAAGCACATGCTCGAGTGCTTTTCTGAATCAGATCCCTAGTGCATCTGTCTGTCGATGCATGCTCATTGTCTATTATGCATTCATTACCGTTATCTTCTGCTTTGTTTTAAATGTTCCAAGGGCTGGTGCTTCGGCTGCTTCCCTTGAGAGGCGGTTGCACAGCCTAATGTCTCACTGGCAAGAATTGCTACCTAATATTCAGCCTAAATCTACCCTTTTTGATTTCATCCCATTACTGCCAGTTATAATCTCTGTGCTGTTCTAAGGAATTCCTTTCTAGAGCCAAGCAGAAATTTTATATCAACCTTTTTCCCAACGAAAAATGGCCTTTTGACAATGGAAAACGTTGGTTCAAGAAAATGTCTGGGTTTGTCATCTTTTGGGTTTTGGTTTTGTTAGGCCTTGGGCAGATGCTTAAAAGGGAAGAACCAAATGCAGTCAGGGTGGCACTTGGAAGTAAGCAGAGCTAGGGCTGCTCAACTGGGGACCTGTAGCACTAACTGATGCGTGGCTTGAGAAGGCTTGGGTGGGCAGCACTCTCAGGAAGAAGACAGGATGGTTTGTTTGCTTGAAACCCCCAGACCCAGGCAGTAGTCGGTTAGAAGAGTGGGAGCCGAGGGTTTTCTATTGGGCCTGAAGGACTGCTTCCCTCTCCCTTGCATGAGGAAGATGGCCCAGCTTCTTGAGGGCCATGCAAGCCTTTTTCTTTTGTTTGGACTGCTTCATCGCCCCGGGAACGGACAGACCTGCTCAGAATAGCAGCTGCGTTCCATGTCCGAGAACTGGACCACAGCGTTGGTGCTGCCCGATGAGGCAAGTGAGGTGTCCACCAAGGAGGTGACCTTGAGACAAATCTTCAATGTCCTGCTTAAGCGTTTCCCAGCTTGGGGCTTCAGGAACCAATTAAACAGTTATTGAAGTGAGTCGTCCCATTGTTTTCAATGGAATTATGGTTTGAGTAAGGCCTACTCATGTGAGTAAAAGCTACAGGAATAGGTCCTTCATTGCCTAATTATAAATTGATTGGAATCTGATGTGTTGTGTTTTTTTGTTGTTTTTTTTTTTAGATTGACGGGCCAGCTCCTTATCAGGTATTTATCCATGAAACTCTATAAGTTTCAGTAGAACTATACCAGTCTACATCAGCTGAGGGTCTGGCCCCAGATTTTTAAGTGGTGCCCATGTTTTCATATATATATTTTTTACCTGAATAATGGACTAAATGCTTTTAATCAGCATAATGTTTGTTACTCACCTGGTGGAACAAATGAAATGCAACTGCTATGGCCTGTCAAATGGCAGACAGAGCAGACCATTGAGTTTTGGTTATTGGCAAAATCAAAGTCACTATTATCTTAATGGCAGCAACGTTGTAGGATAACATTCTTTCCTCTTCACTTCATTGGCTGGCTGCCGCTGCAGGACAGCCGGGCAACTGAAGCTGAGGCGGAATAGCACACTTTTTTTTTTGGTGACTGATCACGTTGTGTAACTTCATACACCTTTTGGGTCAAACTTACAGAAGTGCTCAGCACCGAACAGATCCTGTTGAGACCAATGGGAGCTGCTGGGTGCTCTGTCTTTGTGAAAATCTGGCCACTTTAAGTTAGATGCCTAAAAGGAGCTGAGCTGTTTTTAAAAGAAACAAACAAACAAACAAAAAAAAAACCCAACAACCCACAAACAAAAAACCAAACCTGGCCTACATTGTGAGTGCTGAGTGTTTTTTGGAATTCTGTCCCTACATCTACAAAACATTTTCAGGTTATAATTTAATGGCAAGAGTTGATTGATTCGATTAGCTAAAAGCTGTAAATAGCATGGTCACACTACGGATTCTAGTTTTTCATCTAGCTTCTTTTTAATTTATTTTCTTACAGAGAATGATAAAGCCCAGAGGGAATTTTCATACGCAAGTGGCCAATGCTTTCTTCATAAAATGTTTCTTCTACCTTTGATGGCAATGTATTCCTTCTACAAGGAGAAAGAGTCTAATGACAGTATTAACACTAGGAATGTTTTACTGTCTAAAATAGTTTAGTTCCCAATCCTCCAGACATCCAAGTGAGCAATTGTGCTCACAGGAATTGGAGTCTAAAGGTCTGGTATCCTGAATAAAGTTACTCACATGCGTAAGTGTTTGCGGGATAGGCCCTGGTTCAGAATAGCACTGAAGCATATTCTTAATTTTAAGCCTGTGCTTAAATCTCACACGTTTAAAGTAAAGCTTTTGCTTGTTATGCTCTTTGCTTAATAGGGATGGATTTAAGTAGTTCCTCAAGTGGTTTTCCTGAACTGGGGCCTTTGTCTCCAATTTCTGTACCATGCTCCATATGGACAGATGCTGTGGCTGCCTGGTGTCCCACTGAAGTCACTAGAACTTGACATGGGCAGGCCTTTTGTAAGCAGATTGCAGGGTCAGGAACTTTGATGGTAATTAGTGATAAACTGAGGGTTACGATTATGACTAAGGAGAAAATAAAGCCTGCTCCAAGGCACAAATGCTAGATTAATTAGCCTAATTCTTAAGCGAGTCATGGTATTAGTGATTCACTCTTGTATCGGGAGATTCCTATGACCATCTTTGCTAAGTCATTCTTAGGAGGCAGATATTCTTGTTGGTATATAATGCGCAAAAGAACTTCCATGAACAATGGAGTGAATTGTGTGCTGTGCGGAGAAATCCCGAAGCCCCACACTGCAAACTCATGTTTAGATCCCATTTGAAGTATGTCTTGATCTTTGGTGGCAGGGATTTAGAATAGAACAGTGCCCGAGTAGAAAGTGATGATCTATCTGCTGAGATCCTTGTGAAAGGGAACAAATACCTTCTAAAAAAAGTGCATTTGATTCTGAAGCCAGGCTTTGAGGTTGCTATTTATTGCCAAGGTGGATTTGCCTGAGAGATAAGCAAAGGAAGACTCAACCCTGTAGCACACTGGTTGACTGGCAGGTCAGATATTCACAGGCGTAATTTTCCTTGCCTGTATTTAACAGTAAGGAGCTGGGATGGTAGTTTCATAATCAGTATCGTAGGTAGCTTTGCATTCAAAAGAATCCCATAATGGGGGAGGAAGGGAATGACTAGGGCTTTGTGAGGGTTTAATCTACATAAAACGTTCTTTTTCACTTTAATATTTTGGCTTGTTTTTAAACTGGTCAAATAATATCCAGTAAAATCAATTCCACTAGGGATGTTGGAGAAGTCAATTGACTGACCTTCCATTCCTTACCACTCATTACAAACAATTCTTGTAGGAATCTGGATAATTGAGTTTCCTTTAAAATGTTGCTGAGATACCAGATAGTGAGTATCCTCTTTAAATTACTTAACTTCCGGGCTAAGTTTTACTGCAGACAGGCGTTCGGATGGCTTCCATCCCTAGTACTCAGGAAGTAATACAAAAGAAATAATGTCGTGGAAGAGCTTAGCTTTTTTTATTATTATTATTTCCTGTTAGCAACCATTTTGTGCTAAATAATGAGTGGTCTGCAGATCACTCATTAGGACCACTGTAGAACGAGGCTGCTCTTTAAGAGAGGGGGAAGGTTGATGGCTTCTCTCAAGCAAGCATTCCACTTGACACTGACAGTCTGACCACCTATACTCTACCATTTAACCTCGCCATTTAGCATCTTTCATTTTTGATCAGGATTATTGCAAAAGGTTGCAGTGAGAACTCTGAGTCCCTAGAAGCTATGGAGCTCCTCAACCTATGTTAATCCAGGTGCAGATGTGGATACAACACAGAGGCTCTGTTGCTTGCCTTGATCAATGGTCTCCTCCTTGGCAGTGGATAAAGATCAGCAGATGTATTGTGAACCATAGGTGGAGTGAAAGGAGCTACTCTCAGGTGGGCCTGTTTGTATTTTTTGAATGTTCTCAAAAGGTGGTGCCATGGTTTATCCTTTGGATTGTTCTCTTGTGTGGAGCCCCAGAAATCTGTTTATCTCCCCTCCTGTTCATTGAGTGCATGAGGAAGGTTCTTGAAGACGCTACAGTCCCTTCAGAATGGCAGTGAGCTCTAGCTCTAGAGCTGTATCTTATCATATTCAGCCTGTGATGATTGGCTGAGAAAGGCGCATGGGCAACAGCTAGCTGGCTACAGCCCAATCTAAGTCAGGCTGAAGTGACACTGAGGGACAGCCCTGGAAGAAATGGCAGATGGGAAAGAAGTCCATGAGAGTTGAGTGCTTAATTTCTTTAGCCCCTTTGAAAATCCAAACTGTAATGTGTAGAGCTTGTTGAAATATTTGCCTGAAATGTTACGAATTTACAAATAGCCTTTTTCTAAAACAAATTTTAATGAAAAATTATGAACTTTTATTTTTTGTTTTGTTTTTTCATATTTTTAACAAACAACAAAATGGCTATAGAAACTTTTCATTTACAGAAAACTACTTTTTTTTTTGGGTAAACAAAAATGTTTAATAACCATTTCACCAATGTTTTGAGAAAAGCTTTAATTAAAAAATTCTGGAAAAAAGTGAAAAATAGTCCATTTTGAACTTGGTGAAGTGGAAAAATTGAAATTTTGACGGGGGGAATTGTGTGCTTTTTTTGCCCCCCTCTCTTCCCATTTCTCAATGAGTTCTACTAAAAAATACTTCATTCTTGAGTAAGCACTTAAAAAAATTACAACAAATCAAAATAAACATCAAGAAATAAAATGTCCTCATTTATCACTGGTAGGGAATGCAATGTTTACTATGTGATTAAAAAGAAGAGAATATAGAAGGAACAACAAGTGTGCTGTGCTCTGCATTCTTCTACTGGGCGTTTTTTTTGCTGGTAAGTTAAATGTTAATTATCTCAAGATTTACAAACATTAAATGCCATTAAGCACTCCATGCCAAGAACATCTTAGAAGGTGGTATAACTTTGGATGCATGTATTGCTGACACTCAGAACAATCTTGTCACTTCAAGGGCACTCAATCCACTTAAAATTACACCAATTATGGAAGGAATGGCAAGTATCATCAAAAATGATTACCCTGTGATTATCACCGGCTCAGTACCAACTACCCCTATTGCTATTACACAAGTGACAGTGAGCAAAAATCTTTAGAGCACTGGGCAGTGGCATACCGTGGGCCTCCAGCACCCGGGGGCCATTACTTGTATTTCTGCACCCCTCTTGTTGTTGGCAGCGCCCCATGGATGGGGAAGGGGGTCTGCAGACCCATTTCCTGTACTTTCTTTCTCTCCCCCCTGCTGTGGGGGTGGCAGGGAGCAAAAGTGATGGGCAGATGCCCCCAGGCCACTTGGCGGTGCGGGGGAGCAAAACGTGAGGGGCTCTGTCCTGGAGCCCTGCCATTGGGTTGGCTGCCTGGCCCCTCCATGACCAGGGTTCCTGTGGCTCCCTGGTGTAGTTGTGTGGGGCTGGAGGGGCTGGGAGGATGCTCTGCCTGCAGTGGGAGCCCTCACCCGTCAGCCGGCCTGAGCTAGCATCACTGGGGATGTCACGACAGCAGGGGGGCGGCTCTAAGGAGGGCCTGGCCCAGCCAGTGCCTTCACCCAGGCTGGCATCTGGGGGCATGGCCACCTCTCGGTATGCCACTGGGACTGGGGTACGTGGCTTATTAGAGAAACTCCATGTTTGGGCCCTGCCAATTGCACATTCGGTGCTTCTAGCATGTTTTGGCGGACCAGAGAGAGAACTCTGTCTGGGCCGCATGCGTTTTTCTTTTCCCGAAAAATGTGGGGAAGGGGAGAAGTTAAACAGTCACCAGATCTCTTATCCGCGCTGGTGAACTTAGAACTCAAATCCTTCTCCTTCCTGTAGACGGGGATCTACCATGTGGCTGTGGGGGTTGGGACACCTCTAAGCAGGTCTGACTCCAACCAGAAGAGGGGAATAATTCCCCTACACACCGCCGGCATCTCACAAAATCGGCAACTTCTGAGAGAGCTGAGTACCAAGTAACTGAGTAGCACCCCGTTGGCCGTTGGGGGCAGAGCACGTACTGGGGAGGGCGGTGTTGCTTGCACAGCAGCGAGCAGGTTTTAGCTCGCGTGGCATAGAGTGCCTGGCCAATCCCTTGGGATTCTGCCCTGAGTTCCCTGTACGCAAATGCCTGCTGACCAGCCCACAGATGGCCCCCTAACTAGTATGTAATGCGGGGCTCAAGAATCTCAGTGCTAGATTACAGTGGGTTTTCCTTCTTGACTCCCTCTGTGACTCGGGACAACATGGAGCTGGCTTTGAGGGGCTGACATCTCCTACTGTGAGTCTTGACCTGCCCCCTGTGGGCCCCTTCCTTTGTAGTCTCCCATTCATGGGAGGCAGGGCTTACCCTGCTCCAGGGGAAGAAACCCTTAATCCCAATCTCAAATCCTGCTGGTCCCCGGGATCCGTCTGCCCCTCCCTGGCTCAGGCTTCAATACGTCCGCCTGCAGAGAGCATCTGGAGGCAGGCCACCACCTTTCCCAGGTGAGGAGGCAGAGATCTGCGTGCGCAGGGGACGGACCCTTGGGCATGATCGGCCTGCAATACGACAGTCTGCCAGCGACTGCCAGCGAGTCCTGTCCTTCAGCTGTCCCCGCTGAAGAGCTGGTATTGGGGACTGGGGTATTAGGGACTGGGGGATTGCAGAGAAGACTATCAAACCTGGCCGGGGTGGGAGGGCAGGAGACCGAGTCCCGGCCTCCCAGGTCAGTCAGGGAGTGGATGGGTCAGTGGAGAGGACATAAGAGCTAGGTTGGATGTGTGTTAAACAGTTCTGGTTTTTTTGAAGAAATAAAACCAAAGCCCTGAAGAAAAGCGGCTGGAATACCGTGGCTGGAGAGGGTTCTCTGGTGCATGGGCCATTGAAATAGCCCACTAGCTCTTCAGGACTGACTTATGCACTTTGCCCTTATGGGGGCAAAGCAAAAGACATCCTAAACTCTGAATAAGGCCCACAGGATTTGGCCTCTTGACAGGAACTGTGCAGTGGCAAGACCCAAACCACCATCCAGAGACCCTTTAAAGGTTGGTTAAAGGCAGACTGTTGCATGTGGCTCTTTCCGGCCCATCTGCTGTGCCAGTGCTGTATGTCTCTTTCTTGGCCGACGTTGCTCATGAAAATCTAGCTAGGCACTCAGCGTTTTAAATAATTAATGGACAAGATGCAAGGAAAGGGTTTGGGTTCTCTTCGCATTTAGTTCTCCCACCAAGGAAGGGTGGAACTGTGTTCACTTTCCTCTCTGCATGCGGGACTGTATGTCAGTTCAACGGGACACATTAAAAAATTGACTCTTGCATGAGTACAGCTTAGTTTCTCCCACTGAAGTTAATAGGAGAGCCACTTGAAACTCCTGGGGCCTGAGATGCCATGAGCTTTAGATTGGGAAGACACAGGGTGAGTTCAGCATTGCTTCTGCTCTGCTCTCATTAAAATCTGTTGTAAAACCCAAAGAGTGCACAAGATATTCAGTATTATTTTTCTTGACTAAACATTATGGACCAGTTTTTCAAAAGAGCTCTGCTCCCAGAAGTTCCTATTGAAACAATAACTGAGCTCTTTTGAAAGTGTAGCCTTGTTTTGGTAACCACAGCTGGACAAAACTACGTTTACTTTAGCTATGTTTGCAGGTTTTTTGGGTTTGCTTTCCAAAAACATTCTAGCGAACAATTTTACAAACAGACATGCTCATGGAAACAGCAAATTTTAAGTGATTAGAGAATATTTTCAGAAAGTAATCTTTTCATTTATAAATGTGAATATTTAGTTTAGACATTCGGCTCTCAGAGCTATTCATCTAATTGGAGAGGAGAAATTATACCATGAACCTCTACGTTAAAGGAGAACTAACCAACCCACTTCAGATGCTTAATTTTTTTTATATTAAAAACCACAACTGCTTACAAGTATAGACCAAATGTTATTCTGCATAATATATTTTTAAAGTGATAAGCTGCAGAAAAAGAGGTTACATTATTTGAATAAATTATTGGCTGGGATGTTATCTTGACTTTTGGAGACAGGGGAGATTAGCTAATGTACTGTATACAGTAGTTACCCAATTCTGCATATAACAAAAATATGCACTTATTTTAAAAGTCAAAGTGAATGAGGCATGTTTAAGTGAGGCCCTCAATGATATCCACAGTGGCACAAACATGTTCACATCCAGACTTGGCCTAAACTTACCCCGGTGATTCGGCAGTAGTCAACGGGAGTTACGCAAACTATGCAGAGAGCTTGCGTAACTCCTGTTGACTTCTGTGCGCCGTCTTCACTGCGCTGTGCCACTTGAGG
Source organism: Mesoclemmys tuberculata (assembly GCA_007922155.1). NCBI lineage: Eukaryota > Metazoa > Chordata > Testudines > Chelidae > Mesoclemmys > Mesoclemmys tuberculata. The sequence goes on from ML675617.1 coordinate 29,721,929, forward strand.
TGGTGGTTTTAGTATGTTGACTTCTGGATTGACTGAGCAGGTCTTCACTGATCATCAGTCGATCCAGAAAAGTCGATCTGATGGTAGCGACTTTGCTGCCGTCAGTGTAGACATAGCCTATATCCTTAACATTAATGCATTTCATTTCCTTTCTCAGTGGAAAGAAGAGAAATTCCAATGTCAGTACTATATTTTTCCAATCCCAGCTTTAATCACTTTAGATGTATGCCATCCGCCAGGTAGTAAATCCCTTTTAGTAGTATTGATCCAGCTTTGAATTGTGGTGACTTGGACAATTTCAATCTTGTGAAACAGAACATCCAGAAATGACATGTCACAAAGGCCTAAACTACAGCGTGGAGAGAAGCAGATTTATGCCGGCCATCATCAGGCATATTTAGTGCTACCGGGCACCTTTGTGCTACATTTAACAATCTAATGTACATGTAAACCTCATTCTAGGTCACAGTGCGTGAGTCAGGCCAGGGCACATATGCTCTATTAGAAATTGGATGTCCACATATACTCTACTGCATGTTTTATCCATATAACCGTATTTATATGCACACACACACGTACAGTGTGTGTGTACAGAGATTTTTAAAAGCACTTAAGTCTAATTCCATTAACTTTCTATGTAAGTGGGGTGTCTAACTCCCTTGAAAACCCCACTTTACATCTAGATTAGAGCAGATTGAAGATGTTGGGGGGTTTTTTCTGACAATTTTAAGCACAAAACTTTCATATGAAAATGTGACAGAGCAAGGACTTGAATTGAGCTCTCTCTACTCCTAAAATAGAATATGAGAGAGGAGAAATGCTCAACATTATAGAACTAATATTTTGTTCCAATAGTGATTTATTTTCCCTCCCCACTCCCATGATTGGAAAGAGGCATCTTGGATTCCTCAGTGAAAGGCTATATGGCTACTGCTCTCCCAGTGTAAATATTTCATAAATGCTGAATACTTTGTTGCCTGACTATTCTTCCCAGAGCAAAAAACCAAATTAGTTACTGAATAACATCCTGCCCTCTGGAGTTAGAAATTAAGGCCATGCTAGTGTGGGCAGCTGCGGAAGAGTCCATTATAATTGCTAAGTGTAGAGAAGGTGCAAGTTTTTGACCTACTGAGGTCAACGGTATTAGATTCTGCCACAGCATAGTGCTCATATCTTTCATGTCCTTTTCTTTCATTTTCCCGCCCACCTCCAGGTTAAAGATGGTGATAGGCTGTTTTTCCTTTTGCTGTGCTCACTAGTAAGAAGCTGGCAGAAGGTCAAGAGAACACAAGCAAACACAATAGGTGCTTTTGAAAATCCAATGCAAGTGACTTGGGCCTGGGCTACACAAGAAAAGTTACCCCAGCATGGTTGTCAGTTAGGCTGTGACATTTTTTTAAACCAATAAAGTCATATTAGTATATCGCTTAGTGTGGATGGAGAAATAACAGTATAACTGTGCCTTATACACTATAGCTTATGCCAGTTCAGTAATTTGCATAAGCCATGCTGCTACCAGCTCTTTTGTACTGGTATAACTGCATCCACACTAGGGCTTTTGGGCTGGTTGAACTATAATTAAACCAGCAAAAATGTCCCAGTGTGGCCCAGCTTAGGACCATAAGTCCAGGACAGACACGCACACTTTCTTGACAAAAATGTATGGGGAAAACTGTTGCCAAATTCTTTAGTGGATATTGATCATTATTGGTTTCCAATGAATTCTAATTGAAAAAGCTGGAGGGTTGTAAGGTTCTAGTCCCGGAACCTGGCACACCACAATCAAGGTTCTCAAGTTCAGTATCTGGGTGGGAGCTCCCGTGTGTACAGTGAAGACACTCCCAGTGAGGGCAAAGCCTCCTTTGCATTTACTACTGAGTAAAATAAAAGCTAAAGCTAGCTCTAAGGGCTACAGCATTCATTTCCCACCCAGCTGTAATTGAGAAACCTGAAGTAGCTCTCAATCTGATTCTGCAATTTGATAAGAAATTTAGGAGAAAGAATAACTTGCACAGCACTAAACAGAACTATCTCAACAAGGAAAAGAAATGCAAAGGGTTAAAGCACAAAAAACCAAAGGCAGTACACAGATGCTATTGACAAAGGGTCTGTATCACTCATCAGTGTTTTTCCGTCTATCAGTTCTCTAACATTTGGAAGTAAGGGCTAGTTATACATTTTTGGTCAGGAAATTGCTTGTGGACATTTTGGTAGTAGTAAAAGAAGGTGAAATTCTTATCATAAGTGATTTGCTATGCACAAGTCAAGTGGCTCTAGCAAACCCAACCAAAATAGGTTTAACTTGTGACCTGGTTAAGATTTAAACCTAGTTCACCGAAGGTAAATGGCACTGATTGTGCCACCATCCCGTGATCTCCTTAGCAAACTGGGCTGAGCAATTAGCTTTTCCTTTTTTAGGAGTTTTCTGTCCCCCTTCTCTCCCGACAGTTCCTTCTGGATCCTATTTGGGGCCAATTTGTTTGGACTGTTTTCTTCTTTCTAGGCTGAGTTCAGACAGTAATGAAATAAACTCACTGAGGACAGATAAAAGCAGCAGAGCATTAGCGAAGTTGACTTACACCACTCTTCTCATTTAGATTTCCCATTCCAGCACTGATCATCGATGCCTCTGACATTGCTTTAATTTTATGTTTTCCGAGTGGCTGGTAGAAACTAGCGAGTGGGAGCTGCAGACATGACACTTTAATGAGACAGGAAAACAAGTATTAAAATAGCATAATGTTTCCCGTTTTCATCAACAGACTTAATAATGCATTCTTGGAGCTCTTGAGGGAGGGGGTAATAATTAGACCAAAAGTATGCAGATTTTTAAATTGCAGACATTGCCTGACCTTGAAAAGCACATTTGTGCTGACAATTATCCTTTTCAGGACAAACGCGGGTTCTTTTGCTTGGATTGTTAATGTCCTTGGGAGGTGGGGTGCAGCCCACTTTATTTTAATAATAATTCATTATTCTTTATATTCTGTTAGTGCCGCCTGAGATCAGGGCCCTCTTGAGCTAAGCTCTGTCTAGACATGTAGTAAGAGACAGTCCCTGCCCTGAAGAGCTTATACACCAAGGCTGGTCTACACTGACGGCGGCCAATTTGCCGCCATCAGATCGATTGCTCTGGATCGACTGAGCGGTCTGTGTAGACCTGCTCAGTCGATCCAGCAAGCGACGCAGGAAAACCACCCCGGTAAGTGGTGTAGCGCTGCGTCGAAGGGAGCGCTGTTCTCGTCAGCGCAGCGCAGTGTGGCTGGTGCGTGGAGGAGACACCGTGAAGTCGACGGGAAACACGCAAGTTATTTACGTCACTTGCGTATCTCTCGTCGACTGCCACTGAATCCCGAAGGTAAGTGTAGACTGGGCCTTAGTAATCAAGAATGGGAGAAAGGAAGCATTGTTATTTCCAGATTGGGATCAAAGACATTAAGTGTCTTGCCCAAGATCATATGCCAGCCCAACTGCAGCAGAACTGGGAACACAACATATGTCTGCTGCCTCCCAATCACTCCCCTATTCTCTAGACATCAGTCTCCTATCTCTTTCCTGCTTTATACAATACCTCTTGTTATCTGTCCATAAATTAATGCATAAGTCAATGAGAGTTAGGCATCTAACTCACTTAAGGTGCATTGCTTCTTCAGGAGGTATGTTGCATGTATCTATAGTTGGGTCTATTCCCCCTCTGCCCCAGCATGGGTATAAATAGCAGTGCAAGCTACATCGTGAGTCATGGTCAAGCACAGTAAGGGCATGGGTGTGTATTCAAGTACATACTCAACATGGTTCTCTACTTGTCCAAGCAGTGCCTCCCCCCCCCACACTGCTATTTTTAGCCATCTGATGCCTCCTCCCTGCCTTTGCCAAAGTCTTTCACTGCTGTGGGCAAAGGCTTTGCCAGCTCCCTGTTGCTGGAGCCTTTCCCCTTGGCAGGGAAAGTGATGAAAGGCTCTAACAAGGGGGAGGTAGCAGGCAGAGGCTGAGCCATTCCCTGCTTCCTCCGCTCTGCCAGAGCCTCTCACTGACACACGTAGTGACACACCACAGTGTGATCACAGTCCGCTTTGCACTGCGGCATGTAGCGCGGCATGCCCTAAGTGCCACCTCCTGGGCTGTGGCTAGTAGATGCTGCCTTAGGTGCTTTCATAAATCGTACTAGGCACCTGTCTGCATCTCTAAGCACCTAAATACTTTAGTAAATCTGGCCCTAAGTCCAATAGAACTAGATCATGTTTGAAAATGTGACTTGGGCACTTTTGAAAATTGCACCCAATTCCAACGCAGCGCTATATGAGCATTGTGAAGCAGCAAGATTGAAAACGATCTTGTTAGTGAGCTGCAAATTCCAGTCATGCGCGTGAAGATGGGAATTCAGGGTTAAGATTTTCAAAGGGACCTCTGGGAGTTAGGTGCTCAACTCTCTCACTGAGTTTCAATGGGATCTGAGCATCTAAATCCGGTAAACTTTTTAGGAAATCCCAGCCTAAATCTAGCAATGGGTGGCTTGAAAGCTGAAGAAAGTGTTACTGTCTAAAGTTTTTAAAAAAATTGTGGTTGGGCTGGTTTATGTCTGTAAGGAGTCTGCTGTGAACTGGAAACAGAACTTGTTTGAGATGTGTTCTGGCTACCAGCCTAAGAACATATGGAGTATGGATGAGAGAGGCTTAATTTTCCACACCATACCCACAGACTTAGTTGTGGAAGCAGCCATCAAAGTCAAGGATAGAAAATTGGCCAAGGAACCTGTAACTGCTGTGCCTTTGTGGGGTAGCATGTCGGATGAGAAATGAAAAGCTGCTGCTGAATTGGCATGTCATGAAACCCGGAGCATTTCTGTAACATTCCCATGCTCCATCTGCTAGTCATGTGGAGACGCAGCACAAACGCCTTGATGACATCTAACGTCCGGGAGGGGGGATTTAAAATGTTATTTAACAGAAAAATGCCGCTGTGGAGGCCCCACATTTGGTGATGGAGAGCACCCCTGATTATAAAGGAGTCTTTCCAATGCAAAGGCAGAATGATGGCCAGGAAACTTCACGGCCAAGATTTTTGGAAATGAGCAGGTAGAGTTAGGCTCCTAAGTCCATAGTGAGCACTTCTTATTCCCAACCACTGAAATCGATGGCCAAACTGCTGTAGACAAGGGCAACTTCTGGATGCTGAACACTTCTGAAAACCTGGCACCATCATCCTTTTTAAAGCTTTTGAGATAAATAGCCTGTCTTTCAAAAGTACTGAGCACGTCCCAGTGAAGTTAGTGCCTCAGGCCATTTACGGAGGTGCCTAAATATGGATTCAGGAGCCTAACTTTAATCTTTTATTTTTGTAAGTCTTGTTCCACATCCATCGGCAGCTGGTAGATGGTAAGACAGCCACTGTCAGCGTTTAATGATATCTCTGTCTGCTAACATACACTTCTGAATGTGCAACATTTCTTGCATAAGAAATCGACCTGACCGCTGCTGGTCAGCGGCCTGCTGCAAACTGGAGACCACTGAGGCTAGGGACAGTTTGCTGTGCTTTATTTGATGCTGCACTGAGCTCTGCCCTCTCTGAGAAGTATCCTTGGGAATCTGCATTAAATCGCCTTTTTCAGGAGCTGATCGGTCACATCTGCTGGCAACATTCAAAATATGATTAAAACTAGAACTGAGTGACTTTTTTTCTTCTGGTGAATACTAAATTCGCTAGCAAGTGCATTTTTCAGGGCACAGAAATTAATTGTGAATTCGGGTCAAATACAGCAAATAGTTGCAGCTGAAAACAAAGTTGGAAATGGTTCATTTTGACCATTTCAGAATTAACTGGTTTTTTTACTTTGTTTTGAAACTAGTTTTTACTATATATTTGTTTTTTGAAAAACAAACCAACCAAGCAGCGGTGAACATCTCCCACCCCAAAATGAAACGGAGGCCTCCATAAAATGTTTGGGTCAAACAAAATATTTAATTTGACTAAAAACACTAAAAAAATGATTATTTTGTTTTGGCGAAAAATCAAAAAGTCTCATTTTGGTTTTGGGGCAAAACCAAAAAATCAATTCTTCACTCAGATCTAATGGAAATGGCAGCTTCTTTTGTGCCCAAACAAGGCTAACCATTCCAGTTGTCAGATTTATTTCTTTGAGTGGGGAGGCGGGAAAGTGAAGAATGTTAGCATTTTTTGCATTATCCTGAGTGCAAATTCAGCATTCATTAAGTAAAAGCACATTCCCACCAGGGCTGGTTGAGAGTCAGAAAAAAAGTGTAGTAAACTCTTTAATCATTTGAAATGTTATGACCAGCTTTCATCCTAAGTGAGTTTGGATGCCACAAACCTAACTGAATTTTTGCTCCCCATACCATCACTCATCAGTTAACTGATGGGAGATGCTTATGGTGCTGAAGGCCACATAACTCCCATAGGTAGATGGGTTGCAGCTGATCCAAGGATCTTGAGATACAGCCTTCTCCTGATGTCAACAGGAGGTGGCCTTCTTAGTGAAGGGGCCTTCTTAGTGAGAAGTTCTGGGAGCTGTTTCACACTTTGCAGCTGTATCTAGTGGGAAGACAATTAAGACTTTGAATGAGTTTGGATCTGGCCCTCATTTCAACAGAGCTGGGATTTGCTTCTGGAGGTGCCTCAAGATTCATCTTCTTCCAAGTGTTTTCAGAAGGGAGATGTGGAGCAAAGTGTGGAGAGATCAGTGGGAAACCTTAGAGTGATATTGATGAGATGATTAAGAGGCAGTTGATTGTGATCTAGAAGTACTTGCATGATGAGAAGATATCCCGTAATGTAGTAGAGAAAGGAAAACAAGAGACAGATGCTGGAATTTGAAGCTAGACAAATTAAAAATAGAACTAAGGTGCACATTTTTAACAGCGAGGGACATCAGTGACTGGAATGGCTTGCCAAAGGACAGGCAGATCTTTTATCCATTGAAATCTTTTAATCAGGACTTCCTAAAAGAGTTGGTGTAGTTCCACCATGTGTCATTGAGCTGGATGTAGGAATAACTGGGTGAAATTATATGGCCAATATCTATGGGAGCTCAGACTAGATGATTTTGATGGTCCCTTCTGGCCCTAAAATCTGAATCTTTTGTTAGCATTTAAGTACCGTTGGTAAGTTTTATTGAAGTATTGGATCAACTATTTGTTGGTTCATTCTGTGCTGAATGTCTATATTTGAGCTCGACATACATCACTAAATAAGTAAAATACAGTAGAATGATAGTTACGCACATGGGAGTTATGAACTGACTGGTCAACAGCACTCCTCATTTGGAACTGGAAGTATGCAATCTGGCAGCAGAGACAAAAAAAGCAAATACTATATAGTACAGTACTCTGTTAAAGATAAACAACGAAAAGAAATAATTAAAGATTTGACATGGTTTTTTAGCTTGTTTTATTTAAATTAAGATGGTTAAAAACAGCGTATTTCTTCTGCATCATACATTTTCAAAGCTGCATTAAGTCAATGCTCAGTTGTAAACTTTGGAAAACAACCATAACGTTTTGTTCAAAGTTAAAAACCTATCAGAGTTATGAACAACCTCCATTCCCGAGCTGTTCGTAACTCTGAGGTTCTACTCTCTCACAACTACGTGTTTTGTGCAGTGAGTTGGCCATTATTTGTTTGCTTGATATTTCCTTTTAAAAATATTGTTGCATGTATGTTGTATGTAATTGAAATGCATTTTGGGTTTGGCTGAGCGGCGTGTTCTCACGCTGTGTCAGCTCTGCTTGTCTGTTCCTTCATTTGTGCAGAGAATTTGGGTTTGCGTTTGTGTTTTTTGTTTATCTAGTACAAAAAGGAGTATCTCCTAAAGGGGCACCCCTCTGGTATCGTGCACAATACCGTGGGCTCAGTTCTCAGGGGTGCTAGGCACCAGCTGCTCCAGCAGAGTGGGAGCTGCAGGTATTGAGCATCTCTAAACATCAGAAAAAATTGCCTCACTCTAGTCTTGAATTCAGTTTCCTGCTTTGCTAAAAGCAGCATATGTAATCTTGGGCATGTCACTCAGGCTCCCTGTACCTCAGTTTCCCATCTGTGCAATGGAGATAATAGCATGGCCCTACCTCACAGTGGTGCTGTGAGGATAAAAACACTGGGTGTGCAATGCTCAGATACGATGGTAATGGAGGGCCAGAGCAGCCTCTAAAATAGGCTGATTATAATTGCATTCAAAGTCCCTTTTCTGAGATTTGTCTGTCCTTTTCCACCCTTCTCCTGCTACGTGAGAAGGTTCTGCTCAGAACTGCTAACCTGGCCTTAAGAACCCAATCCAAAGCCCACTGAAGGCCTTAAGAGAGCAATTTCCACTGTTCCCAATGTAGCTGCCTGCCCCATCATCCATCTGGCTGAGACAAGGGATTTTCTCTTTAAAAGAAATCCCGCACTAAAAACCCCTGAGCATAATGATTAACTTTCTCACCATGGCTTTGGTTACGGCTGTGTGAATTAGTGTACTTGTTTTCAATTCAACACCCAAGCCCACGGCTTTCCTAACCACACACTGCACACAAACAATCACACTATGTTTCCATTAGTCCAGATGGCAGGCGGGCTTTAAAAATGAAGCTAGGCAGTAATAAACTGTGTAATTACTGAAGATCAGTGGGGAAAAGGTTACATTTATCTGACTTAAAATAGGAGCTTTGTCCTAAGAGAAGAAAAGGGTTTACAAGACTATTTTGTTCATGTCACTCTTTTTTCTATATCACAGACCCATCCAGAGTTAAAATAACAGGAACTAGCTTGAAAATTTTGTACTTAGGAAAAAGAGAGTTACACCTTAATGGAAAATAAACGTCTGGTTTGTGCCTTTTGGGAAAGCCTTACCAAAAACCAAGGTGAAATTACTATAGCAAAACAGTAGGATTTTCAGGGTTGTTTTTGTTCCCTCCCAGAGGATAAACATGGATTTTTTAAAATCTTATCTCTGCTTAATGAGCAAACAAGCACCAGAGAGATGCAAAAATACCAAGGCGCTTTCCCGTTAACTTTTGTGTCTCAGCGCCAAGTAATGAGAGATCAGCTCTGAGTTTGGACTTCACGCCTCATTCGTTTGACATGCCTTCTCCTCACCCAGGGTAACATGGCCACTTGGGACAATGTGTTCACTGGCCTATTTATCGTTTTGAATGGTAAATCTGAGGAGAGAGGGAGACAGCTTGACTGAACCCAAATTACGTTACAATAGACGGTAATGAATGTCCTGCTTTAGCAGGATAATAGAACCCCTGTTTGTTGGCAGTCATTCAACCTCTGTCTCTCTCATCCATTGCTTTGTTGGCCTTGACCCCACTCCAAACAATTGCACATCCCCAGCTGCTCTTTAAGCTGTCTCATTAGTGGCGCACCATTGGGCAGCTCTCATGACAGCCAGCCAATAGGATGAAAGTGACATGAGGCCAAAGGCTATAACTGATTTGCAAGCATTGCATTGAACTATGAGGCAGGGATGGAAGAAAAAGCATAGGGCAAGTGGACGAGATGAACATTGCTAAGGTATTTAGGTACGTGCCAATTCAGTAGCTTCGCTTTCTTTCCACCCTGACTGACGGCGCATGCGCACCTCCTCACATGCGCAAAATACATTTAATTTTTTCTGTGCACCAGGGTAATAATTTTAAATCCATGTGCCTCATTAGACCAATCATACAACTCTCCATTTTCCTAGTTTATATAGTTTTGTGACATAAAAAAGACAGGACACTGCAGGACAGAAGACCCATTGGCTTAGGCCCTGTTCCAGCACTGGACATAAGCAGGTGCTTATCTTGAAGCAGATGAGTACTCCGAGCCCATTGAAGCATAAAATACTTGTCTTATATCTGGTTGCTTAGGAGAGCATTACAATTGTGATAAATTTCATCTCTAGCTTGGTTAATTCCAAAAGGAGAGAGACAGTGCACAGAAACTGTAAGAGAAAGGGGAACCGTTTGAAAAAAGGATAGTGCGAGTTAGACATCTGCTTTGCAGCCAGTGAGTATGAAATCAAAATCATATCTAGCTTGGAATGACACAAATTCTCCTGCAGTGAATTGTGGTCCATTGCTGGCTGTTCTGGAATACTGAAGTTAGCAAAAGTGCACTTGAGTTTCTTGATACTACTGTGACATCGTATGTCTTTCAAGTACATTATTTCTACCTAGATGGAAAAATAGTCCAGTACAACCAGGTAATGATGACCTCTGAATTCTCATAACTCTGCAGCTAGTCTCTTCCAAGATCTGTCTGGTGGAGGTATTATTATTAAAGGTTCTTTGTGTTGTGGTGGTGGTAATGCTGCAATGTTCACATGCAGATACTTTGTGTCCTTGCTGATTCCTGGCCACCACACTGACAAGTTGGCTTGTTCATGGCATTTAGTTAATCCTTGATGTCCTTCATGGCTGAGGGTTAGGATTTCTCCTCTCACTTAGTTTGAAATTACAATACAATTGCCTTTAATCATGAGCCTATTTGACTTGCATAATTGTCCACATATTGCAGAGTGGTCTCTTATCACTTTCTCAGTGTCCTTGAGGTACATTAGGGCCAACTGGCCCAAGTAACTTACACCTGCTTGAAGTTGTGTGAATGTTGAGGTTGTTTTTTGGAGCTGGGATAGTCTCTTTTCAGACAGTGGTCTGTATGCACCCACACCTTTATGCCCTCTTCAAGTTCAAGGGTAGTTGAATGCAATACTGGGCTCTATGACAGAGTGTCTGCTACAACCAGACTTTTCCTAGGAACACATTTAGCAATTGGGTTAAATCACATTAACCTTATCAATAGTCATAGGTATCTCTCAGTGCTTGATCCAGGATTTTTCCCCATCTATGGAGGTTATAGGCAGTTTGTGGTCTGTTATCAGTGTAAACGAATCCAATCCACACAGATATCTGTAAAGTTCTCACATGCCCACATGCTTGCTAGGCACTCCTTTTCAATCTGTACGTATTTTCTTGAGTGTGCCAATCCAATCCATTCTCTTTAACTTTAGGCTCCACTTTATGAAGTAATGGGATATGAATCTTGTGAAGTGTATGTACGCTGTATGGTTCAGCATTGTCTCTTAAGCTTATTTGTACCGGATCTCCTTTTAGAAGTCCAATATCACCAAATTTTCATTAAGTTCTTCCACCTTTCTCGTTAGGCTGCCCCAGTGCTGTGGAGAAGGCTGTTGGTCTGTGGTCCTTTGGCCACATACACTCTGAATGCAAAGCTTTCGTCTTTTGTATTTTATGTGGTGAACTGGCCCAAGCGGTTCAGGTACCTCCAGGATGTGTCAGGGCAGTGTCACGTGACATTAGCTTTGGGAGGGGTTGAAAGTTACTGAGACTCCCCTTTTGAGATGGCACTGACATCTGCCCCTGAGTCAATAATGTTGCCCTCAATATTCAGTTTCAGTCTTCAGGCAGGCTCTGTGTTGTCATCATGTGGCAGATCTCAGAAACAATGGCTCTTGATTATCTGCAATATTAGTCAACTTCCTGACTGCTTTCATGTGGCAAACAGCTGCAAAAGTCCATATTTCGTGCATTTATTACAGCTGTACCTTTTGGCAAATCAGACATCTGTAGGACAATGAAATTTTCTACGTCTTGTGCATTTAGGCCGAAAGGCTTTGGTGTCAGAAGGACAAATTCCAGTCAGAGTTAGGGAGTTCTGTCCTTGTCTCGGGGATAATGACTTTTAGCTCTCTGGCTTTGAAAACGTTAACAAATGACGCATATTTCTTGTTTTTCAAGTTTGGCAAGTTGCTTTTTGTTTTGCCGTCTCACCCGCTCAGATCACTTTGCTATTTGAATACTTCTGGATAGGGCTAAGTCTGTATGCTTTTAATAGTAGCTGCTGTGAACGGTTTTTACCTGTTAACCCAGTAACTGACCTGTCTCTGATATTTTTCATGTTTTGCAGTTCCAAAATCATTTTTGAGCCAGTGCTTGCAGAGCTCTTGTAACCCATTCAACATTTTCCTCTGGTCCTTGAATGCTCTGGTGAAACCATGCTCTTTCATAGACCACATTTCTCTGTGGTATAAAGTATACATCAAACATAGCCCAAACCTTTTCATAGTCATCTCTGTGACTCTGTTCAGTAAAGTCAAAAGATTTAAAGATATGCTTTACCTGCTTCCCCATAGTATAAATTAAAAAGTGTATTTTCCTTGTGGAGTTTAGTAGCAATTTGAAATCTTGCAAAATACTGCTTCCTGTCTGTCCATCGTGAAGGTTTGGCAAAGCTGAAGTTTTCCAGGGCATTTGAAAAATGGCATCTTGATGAGATCCTGCAACTTTTGTTGCTTTGTTCTGCCCATCTAAGTAGTCTCACCAGAAGGTGAAGATCCTTTTAGAATTTCATATAGGGGAGTCTAGGAAAGGAGAAGTGAGATGGGGAGAGAACTGTCAGAGACAGCTAAGGGAAGCAAAAGGGTGATATGAGAGAGAGGAAGTGTCATACCCACGAGGCAGCTGGGGTTGCAGGGAATTCTGAAGACAAAGGACTAGCTGGAAAAGTTGGGATATGTGAGAAGGCATCAGAGAAGGAACCTATATTGCTCCTAAAGCTAGTTGTTTTTTTCCCCCTCAAGTTATGTACAGTATTTTTTACATTTTACGGCATCCTTGATTCAGCAAAGCTCTTTAGCACGTGCTTAACTTTAACATATGAAGACAGTGGGATGACTCGCGCTTAAAGCTAGGCAAATGCTTAAGGGCCTTGCTGGACAGACACCAAGTTTGGGTTTTTTGTTTTTGTTTAAGAATGGGAATTTCTTTTGGACTCCTGCATTTCAGCAGCAGAAAGGAAACAATCCTGAGGCTGCAGGAGAAAATCCAGAGAGCAGGGGTTGTGATCTCAGTTTAGAGCGCCTCCCGAGATAGCTGCTTTCTGGGATGTTTGCAATTGGCGAAGTGGTTTCTAATGAGTACATCCCATACTGTGAAGTGCTCTCAGGGCTAACCTGTCACCTGCAGCATACGGGAAATAGATGGCATCTTCAACATTCAAATGCAGCGGTTCGGTTTATAAGACTGTTAGCAAATGTATAAATTAAACACTGATTTCTTATTCTTAAAACATATATAAAATTCCCCCTTATTTTACATTAAGGGAGGACAAAATAAATCTTTACCAGCTACAGTATTGCCACGTTGTCTATGCTCACTAAGCAAAGTACAATAATTATTTCACTGAGGGTTCAGTGTTTCTGTGTACATATGCAGCAATGCTGAGCCATTGGAAATTACTGTATTATTGCATTCTTTTCAATTACCTGAACATCCCCTGGGTCTTCAAAGATGAATAAGATTTCAAAGATTGCTGACTTGCATATCCTATTAGAAAATATTGTTTTCCCCTTGATTCTAACTAGAGTATATGAAATTTAATTTTTATTGGTGTTTTTAGTTGTTGTTGTGATTTGGGGCTTTTTATGTAAAGTCAACAGTTTTTCTTTTGAATTTGTGTCTCCAAGTAGCAAAATAGCTATTCTTTCTCTTTATCCGTATACACCAATGCAATAATAAAATAACAATGATAAAATGTTGTTCTCTTGGAATTTTCTAAATATACAATAAAGCTAAAGGGGCTAGATTTTTCCCAAAGATCTCAGCCCTCAACAGTTCCCACTCTTCTAACTGAAGTTCTCAATGGAGGCTGAGCCCTTTGGAAAATCTGACCCCTTCATGTAGGTACCTAGGTGGGAAGAGAGTTGTTTAAAAAATGCAGCTCCAATTTTGGGTGCTGAGCACTTCTGACAATCTGGCCCAAAGGCCTTACTGGAGATACAGATTCTTTCCAAACATTACAAAGTCCTAATTATTGCTAAGCAGATGTTCAAAGGTCTGGGATTTTGATCCCTGATGTGCACTTGAAGCTTACCCACGTCCATTTGAAGATCTTCCCTCTCCCAAGCTGGCCAAAGCCAACCTCTTTCTACCATCCTTCATTTCCTATCTATTTCACAGCTATTTCTCTGACACCCGAATTCCCTCCTCCTACTCCTAACAGGCTACCTATTCAATAGCCCTCTTCTTAATTCCCAGCAGGCCCCTGATCATGCATAGAGCTCAACCTGATCACAGAAAGCACTCTTCAACCCCTCCCTTTTTTTTGCTGTAGCATCTACAGGTTGTAACCCAAATGGGCCCCCATTATGCCAGGCACTGGCCAGCCACGGAGTAAGAGACAACCTTTTGCCTCAAGGAGAGCACAGCCTAAGTGGACATGTCAGACAAAGAGTGGAAGGGGAAACTGAGGTGACATGGCACACCAGACTCCTGGTCCAGTAGCTAGAGCACGCTGGAGGCTCTGAATGGTCTAACGACTGGACCGCATGGTCCCCCTGCCTAAGTCTAAAAAGCTTATGCTCCTACCCTTCCCCAGCCTGCCCTGTTAGTCAGGGTTGTGTTCTGTGGGGTTGCCACCTTCCACCCTGGAAGCGGCTGCATTTCAGTGGTGCTGCGTATATATATAGTGGAAAGCTCCACAGGGGTAGCCGTGTTAGTCTGTACAAGGCACCTTACGAGGTGGGTTGCAGCCCAAGAAAGCTCATGCCCACAGAAATTTGTTAGTCTTTAAGGTGCTACAGACTCTCATTGTTTTTGCAGTATTTATACAGTTTCACAACTGTTTAATATTTGTACTGATCCCATATCAAAATGTTACCACATGGCACGTGAGCAAACCCACCCTTTCAATACAGCCTCTTCGGAGGATTGAGGCCCTGAAACAATTTCTCCCCACACACAAGGTCCTGCTCTTCTGACCAGGAAGAGAAAAAGCAAATGGAAGCCTCAGTGCTGGAAGTCTCTGCATGCAGCTTTGCAGCCGCTGCGAGATGTCATTCGCATCCACGTGCTAGCTCCGCTCCAGCTGGCACGCCAAAAAGAGCAGCATGGCTGAGGGGGGCTGGCAGTGGCCTGAGCTTTGACAGCTAGGTGCAGTCCTGCCCAGCCCCCGTGGCAGCTAGTGCATACCCGGGAGGCTACACAGGATCGACTGCTGGCTGAAGTGCTCAGAACCAAGATGCAGGATGCTAGGTTGTTGCCCTTAACGTTCCCCACAGCTGCTGGAGATCTTGTGTTTCAGACTTTGTCTCCTCTGCACTCCACAGGGCATCCGGATACCAGCACTGTCCTTGTTTGGGAAGTGCCAGACCAGGGATATTGGATACAGCTGGCTCCTGAAATGTTACATTTTCTAGAGCTACACACCTGGAGACTTCTGAGTAGGCATCCATCCAAGGGCTTGTGCCTGCAGTGAGCCTTGAACTCAGAGCAACATCGTCTGTTTTCAGAAGGGTCCTGAATTGTGGCTGAATACAGGTCTGTTTGCTAATATATGCAGACACGTACCAGGTTCGCCTCCGACTGACAAGGTTCAGGCCTGGCAAGAGATTTCTCTTCTCACTCGTGCCATGCTACAGATGTTTATGCAGCCTGCTCCTGGAATGGGGATGGATGGGAAGGCACCTGACAGAATTTCTCATGACACCTTCATTAAACTGAGGTGTTTCATAAACACCCACGCCGCTGCTTTCACAGAAATGTGTTTCTGCCAGCAGCGTCTCCTTTCCAGGTGATTGTCAGTCATCGCATGCCAGAGGCTGTTTGATCCATGCCTTCCTGGGGGCTCCTGGGCAAGGTGGAGGGGGTTATTCTAGGATAGTAGCCACAGGGTGTCAAGGGCTAGTTGTGTCTGCCGAGCGGAGCTACAGATATAAGAACCCCCTTTAGAACCTAACGTCCAAGCATCACAGGCGTACATGGGGACTGCTCCTCCCCTACAGTAGGTGTGTGGGGCGGGCTATGGAATGGGGGAGAATAGGTGAGCTGGTGTGTGTGGGAACAGATGGATGAAGGAAGGACTACAATTATGGCTGCTATAGACTGGCAGTAAACGATTGCCCTCTGGGAGAAAGAGAGGAATGGTCTGCGAGGGGTGTCGCTGAGTCCCATCACCTCCCGAGGCTGCTTCTGGAGAGGTACAACATGTACGCCACCCCTTGCTGGGGGCTGCACACAAAGGTACAAGCTACACTAATGGGACAGTGTCTGCGACCACGTTGAGAAGCACCTTGCTCCAGGAGTCACAGCTTAGCCCTAAAATACTGCAAATACCAGGCAGGAAACTTAGTAAAAATGAGATTTCATTTTGGCTCTCTGATGTCTGGATTATCATTCATCAGATAACGCTCTTTTAATATTTATACTCTTGGTATGATCAATATTTATACTGTTTGTATGATTTTAGATGTGGCTTACCAAATTACTTATTTACAGACTTTTTATTTAATCAAGACCGATCTCTTCCCATAGACAGCTATTTACTTTCTCTCATGCTGTGTATTCAGTTTTCTTTCTTTTCTTCCTTGATACACAGGGAAAGGTGCTCTTTAAAATATCCATGCCCCAAACTATATGTTAGGTTGCATCTGGAGGAAGAAATGCAATCAAATCAGGGCAGTTGATAGAGAATAGGTCTCATATGCTCAAACCCACTGCAGTAAGTAGCACTGTTTCATTTTACATGGGCTGGAGAACTGATTTACCTTCTCTTTATTCATGATTTTATATACTTCTATCATTCCACTCTTATTTGTCTCCTCTCTAAGCTTAAATGGTTTCTTTGGGTTTTGTTGAAAGATATTTTTTTTAGCATCCTATTTGATTTTCCTCATCCACTTGGTTATGTGGGCCAGGTGTCTCACCATAAATTATCTTTTATCATTCATCAATGACAAACATTTTCTCCAACTGCTAAGCCATGTGCTACTTAGACAAATGCCATAACACTGGATTCCTGCCACATTTTTATCATGTTAATTGAAGTTGGATAGCGAGGAGTTGAGATCAACAAATGGATGTGTTTGTCATGTTGTTAAAACTCAATCTGTCCAACATTGGAAATGTTTTTCAGCTCCTTAAAATTAAAGGGAAACTGTCAACTTAAAAATTGCACTTCTAACTGAACTGTTTTTAACAATAGCTCCAGGTAACAACTGAGATACTGGAACTGAAAGTGATTAGAGGGAAAACAATGTTTTTCTGCCTTTTCAAGCAACTTACAATTTGTATGTTTGACAGCACATTGGCTGTGATTTTCAAAAACATTTGATCTTGGCCTACATCTGCTTCAGTGCGTGTCTTCAGATTTTGATTAAAATCCCCACTCTGCCTAATATGGATCAGAGACTTGAACTCTACCTTCCCAGAGAGTGCCCTAGCACTTTCTGGGTGAGGTGTCTCTCAGCTCCTCAAGCTGCACCATTTTGTAATTATACACTGGGCCAGAGAAATCGAGTGATTGATGCTGGAGACTAGGGATTAGGGTGCTCTCCTGGGGAGAATCGGGTTCAGATCCTTGCTTCCCCTAGTGCGTGCGGCTGAGCCGGCCCAGGAAAGGGTATGCTCAATTGGAGCAGGTCCAATTCCCTCACTGTCCTTTCCCATGTCTCCCTGACCGAGAACTGTGATTCCCAGGGGTGTCTTTGGGGTCTCCTCGTGCAGACTATTTCAGTGTAGCTCAAACATGGGCCCTTCGCCATCTTTCTTTGCTGTTCTTCCCTGGTTAAGTTTAGGTTTCCTGATCAGAACCTTTCACTGATCTCTTTGCTGAGCCACTTCTCCCTGAGAAGCAGCTATTGACAGGGTGATTGACTGAAGCCCAGACAAAGACCTCTTTGACCTTGACACTTGGCCACTCAGTGTGAGCTTTCCCCTTGAGAAGCCCAGGACAGCCAGAGATGTGTGTGGTCTGGGTCTATTCATGCAGCTGGTGCACTTCTATGCAAAGATCCCAGCGATGCTAGAGAAGTGCATTTGCACTGGTTATTGTCCGAGTCAATGCAGCGTGTGTTAGCCTGTCACTGTGCGTTTGTGTGGTGGCGGTGATGAAGATGACAGTAATGCCTACCACCCCAATCAGGATCAGGACCTCATTGTGAGGTGCTCTACAAACCCCTATATAGATACGGTCCTTCCCCTGTGCGATATGCAGGTGCGATTGCAGAAATGTGCTGCCGTGATTCCTGTATCAGTCCACGCAAAATCTCTGATTTGTTGTACGTTTGCTGCAGGAATTAAGGAACGCCATCGGGCTTGGCCGACGTTTACTTGTTTGCTGAGACAAATAGCCAGTAGCCCCCTTCTCTTCCATCCTTATGCCACTTTGCATGGGCTGTGGATACAAATGCGAAGGCGTTGCCCCTGGCTTGTTTCTCCTCTATCAATGCGACAGAAGCCTTGATAGGTTCCAATTTAGAAAGGCTTCTTTCGGGTCATTTAAAAATGAATGAGTTGGCAAATATCTATGATGAATAGCCCAAGGGGACATAACCTAACTGTTCACCAGTGGCTGCTAGTGAGCTATGAAAATTGAGCAATTACCTGAGGAAATACTTTGCAAAATCATGACCTTTGCCCTCTGTAGTCTCCATGGATACCAGTTGTAAAGGATGGAGATATATAGGTAAGGATGAAGGTGCATATGCACAAGCAGGACTGCTTCTTCTCAGCTTACTTGTCTATCCCGAGCAGGTTATTACTGTAACTCTTTACCATGTAGATTTTTCTTCTCAGGAATATCTTGAATTGTGGTTATTTTTTTAAAAAATGCCTTCATTTATTTTATTGTGTTGCACTAACATAATCTAAAAGGCTCTCAATTCACAGCAATTCTCACATTTGCACTTCTTCTGCCAGGCCTAAAGTCTGTTAGTTTGGTCAACAATGAGGGAATAGACCCCTGTAGGGACAGAGCCTCATCTGGTATCAGTCACTTTAGCTCTATTGGCTTCAGTAGAGCTATGCCAATTTACACCAGTCAAATAGCTTCCCCTCCTCCCCCAATTCCTATTAAGGTTAATGGGATTTGTATGTTTGATTCTCCTCCCTCTCCCATGAACCATGATGAACATTGGTCCCATAAATACCACTGGGTATTACAATGGATCGTTTATCAATATACTCCAGACGCATTCAATATCCGTGCATTCTATAAAGAATTACTGTAAGTTGCCATTCTGTTTTATTCCCTTACTGTGTTTTCACAGTGCATTATAGGGATTATAAAACTGCCTGAGACATAGCTTTAATGGCACAGATGATCAATTTTATTTCTAATTTTGGAATGGAATTGAGCACACAATACACCCATTGCCCTGGTAGAGAATATTCTGCTCATCTTTGTGGTAATGTTGGGACATGAACAATAATCTACAATAGTGGCTTTTAAAAACAACAAAAAATATTTCTATATGTAAATATGTAAATATTCTGATATGTAAAAGGCACGTTATCCATTTGTTTCAGGGCTCATGTACACCGTCTGATACAAGCACACAGAAATGTGCCTCTAGTTCTTTGCTGCCTCCAGGTGAAAGTATAGTAAAATCATCACAATTAGAGCAAAACTATTCCGCAGACACCACAAAAAGCTTGAATTTAATAATGGCACTGGCTTTGCCTTCCTCTGCTGTACATCACATAACTACCTACCGCAGATTTATCATCATTTGATCCATTAGTTAGAAAAAGGGTCTTTCATCTTAGACAGTTTTTGGACCAAAATGTAGAAGTTAGCTTCTCAGATCTGCTTCCTACATTTATCAGCCCTCCCTCCTGCTACACTCGCAAAGCTCACATTTGTATGTACAAAACTGGTATTTGCATGTGCAATTCACACATCCATTTTGTGCACAAACTGTGGGTTTGCAGACATAAACTGGACTGAGACAGTACCCCTGGAACTCAGTGGGAACTTTATCATTGGCCTCTGGGCGATGGATCCCATCTGTTGAATGGGAGCGTTTAGGATTTGAAACACTAACCCTTTTGATAATTTGATTATTTTCAAAGTTCAATCATTCACCAAGGGTTCCCCCAGTCATTAGTGGAAACGTAAGAGGTTCTTTAGTGAGACACGGGAGTTGGAGGGACTAACGCTTCTGAAAGTCATGTTATTTACCTAGGTGCCTAAATATAAATTAAGGTTTTAGGCTTCCCTTTTTAAAGTTCTAGCTCACAGTAAAAACAGTCCTTGCCCAAAGGTTTAACAAACTCATTTATAAATATTGCATACATTGGAACAAACATCTTTTTATTGAGGATCTTTGTAATAGAATGCCTTATGAAATGGACTCTTGTGAATTTAATGGGACATTATTAAAGGCATATGGTGAAATCCTGGCCCCATTGAAGATGACAGGAGTTTTGTCTTTGATTTCAGTGGATTCAGGATTTCACACATTCAGTACAATCTGTTGTTATCTACGCAGACTGACAAGATTTTGAAAATCTAAATGAGTCTTCTCCATTTATCTCATAACTTGCTGGCTTTTGGCTTTCTGCTCCGTTTGGACAATGATAATAAATGAGAACATTTCACTTCCTGGTTCTCATGCCCTTGTACGCTGCTGCTGCTAAGTGACTGAATATATTCAAAAGCGCTCAGCTCCTGGCCATTGGCTTTTCGAAGTCTGGCCTTTTGAGTCCTAAGTGGGAGCTAAGCTTTTCTGAAAATCCGATCCTTATTATAAACTTCATGAGATAGAGAGAGAGAGACTTCATCACTGGCAATTTTTAAACCAAGACTTGGATCTGTTTTCTAAAAGATCTGCTCTGGGGATTATTTTGTGGGATGTTCTCCAGCCTGTGTTATGCAGGATGTCAGACTAGATGATGACAGTGCAAATGGCCTTGGAATCTACAAATCAATTTAATGTAACATTAGAGCAATACTCGTCTCTCCTGTCCGGACTGGGTTGAAATGGCATCGAGGCATGCATCGGTCATTATTTATTTCACTGGTATTGTGCTTGGGGCCCACATCCACGGCCGGTGCTCCTTCGAACAAGTTGCTATACAAGCTCAGAACACAAAGATGGTTCCTGGCCATAAGTGTTAGATAAGCATGAAATAAAACAGGTGGATACTGACAGCCATAGCTGCAGTTTCTATTCTTCACAGACCACATATAGCAGCACTGTGGAGTACACTTGAGTCCCCTTTATGAGCAGTAAAGCACAATATTATATGAAAGTGGTTTCCTTCCACATCCAAGCTCAGCATTTAATCCACCCTGAATAAACAGTACAGCAAAGAATTGAACCATTTATGGAAGCAGCACCCAGTGTAGACATCAGGCCACTGATGTTTAAGCTGCCAGAAGAATTGGTGCCACCTTTGCTGGTAGGCTGCCGGGGAGTGCTTCGACAAGATTAGTCAATGGCCCTCTTGTCTGGTGACTGGCGAAATAAATCGGGGATTGCATGCTCTGGTCTTAGACCTTTGGTATGTTCCTTTGAGAATGTTGTTCCATGCCCAGGATTGATTTCAAGGTCTTTTCCTTTTCTTTTTGATTGGAGGAATTTTGCCTTGGGAAAACATTCTGCACCTTTAAATCATGCCTGATGAGCCACACCGTAAACACCAGACTGTCAATATCAGGCTTTTGTGCATTGAAGGATACAGGTTTGGTTTGGTTTCACCTGCAGACTGAAGCCAGTGGTAGCAAGTTCATTCAGGCCTTCCAGCAACTCTTCAGTCCCTTTTTAAAAGGAAATCTACCACTTGCAATCTATTGTCTATTTAAAACTCCTTAATTCACAATTAACAAGACACCACTTGCTCCTGTGAGTTAATTAAAGAGCAAGTGACTATTAAAAAGATGGAAATGCAATAAATAAGGTAACCTAGTTGGTGTGTAATTAAGGAAATTTACATAAGTAATAAACATGGTATTGCCTTCTTCTAAAAAAAACCCCATTGAACTAGTACTTATTTTTAATCTTATATTAAAACAAGTGTTCAGGCATTTAATTAGCATAAACCAAGATAGCTGTGGCAAATTAATTATGTCATTTCCTTTAACTGTTGAAAGTGTGACACCCAGAACAGCTTTTGTGTGCAGTGTCAGGAAGCCAGAGAGAACTTCTGCGCCTTCGGTTAACCCTCTCAGTGCTACATCCTGGCACTGGTTTCCAATGTACATCTATGGAATGTGCAATCTGCCAGAGAGCCAGTTTGGGGCCTACTTGCAAGGATTATCTCTTTTTTTTGTCCAAATGCTCACTTGACCTTCGGCTAAAAGCAAGGATTTATTTTTCCATCTGTTGTAGGTGGGGCAGTTGAAAAGGGAGTGACTAGTATAGATGCCATTGTGAGCAGTTATTTATTTAGTTAAATTACCATAGCCCCTAGGAGCTCTAGTCGTGGATCAGGATCCTATGGCACTAGGTGCTGTACAAACAGAGCAAAAGGACAAAAGTCCCTGCCCCAAAGAGATTACAATCAAAATTAAAGTTTTTCACTGGCTCTATCAGGTATCGACTTCCAGGTGTGTGAGAAACAACAGTACTATAATAAGGCTAGTGTATAAGGAATATTGATTCTGTAACTTGTATATGCTTTCGCGTGGAACAAGTCTAAATATGAGCTCTGTAATAGACTAAGGGACCAGTTCTGCCACTTGCACTCTCACTGAATAGTACCTTATTCTGCCAATAGGCTTTTGCCCCCCCGTGTCGTTCTGCAAAGGTGCTTAGTGCTGGCCTACCTTGTTCCTACTGGAAGCAATGGCAAAATTCCCAGTGGCTTCAGTGAGAACATTTCGATCAATGCTCAGCACTTCTGTACATTCTACCCTGCTTGTGATAGAGCAGCACTACGCAAGACACCGGGTCCAGATACCTATCCTCACTGGAGGCAGACAAAGGCACCCACCTTCCTGAGCTCTGCTGTACGCTACCTGTTGTATCCAACAATCTTGTCCAGGGCATCTCATCAATGACACAGGGAGGCAAATATGTTAATAAAGAGCAGCTGACACCCGCTGGACCACTTTAAAGTGCATTGCGTAAGGCCTATTCCTGCCTGCATTCCGTATAATAGATTCACTCCTTTTTGTTCCCTCTGGGCTTTTTACTGATGTTCTCCCACTTTTTACCGGTCTCCTGAAGTCATAGTCTTGGAGTCAGTTACATCACAATCATTTCAGCAGCAGCCGTGTCTACCGTCATCGATGATTATGGCTTCAGGTGGGGAACTGGAAGCAGGAACAGATGCCCCCTTTGCAGCATAAGCCTCATTCTCGTGAAAGTGTCCCCAGCAACAGATTCAAAATGCAGCCAGAGAAATGCAGGAAATACAGAGCAGTGAAGCAGAAATTTCTCTGAACGCATAATCGGCAACTTCTCTCCACGAGGCATCAGCAGGTATTTCATCTTGTTCCTTTAAGAGGCAAGCTTGAGGCCGTCGACTCAGGGCTCATCTAGATCTGCTTTGTCTACACTTGCAGGGCCCATGTAGCTCCACACCACAGTGAAAGACCACGCTTCGTCCACACTGGAGGGCATCACTACACGTGGCAGTGGACGGCTTTGGCAGCGGCACGCTACGCTGCTACGAATAGCGGTGTAAAGGGGGGAGGCAGTGCTCTGGAGTCTCGAGAGCCATGCAGGGCATATACCCTGAGGTTCTGGCGTGTCTACACTCTACTCACCTAAGCTGTGCCGTACCATCGAGATTGGAGTTTCTCAAATTGCCCTAGAAGGATGTGGAGGACCATTTGGGGGGGTGCAGCTGGGCCAGCCGCCAGGGACGGTGAGGGAAAGAATGCCAACCAACCCGCTCTGTCCCGAGCCTGGCCGCGGCCTCAGCTCCTGGCCCTTGGCCTTGGTGTCTGCCCCCTGCTTGGCCTCTGTGCCCACACCGGCCCCTTGCCTTAGTGCGTAATTGCCAGATTCAGTGCCCAGCCCCTGCCTTGCCCTACAACCTCTCTGTCTGGCACCCGGCTGTCAGGGCCCCCACGGTCCTGCTCCCAGCCTTGGTCCCCCCTGCCACAAATGCAGCCCCCTGACCATGGCCAACAGCAGGGGGTGCAGCCAGGTAAGGGAGGAGGCACAGGGTAAAAAGCTAGGGGAGCACAGATCTAAATGCTATGCATCCCTGGCTAGCTGGGCCGGCGCTGTAAGTGTTCTACGCTCTGCTGTAAGAGTAGACATCGCCTTAGTGTCTGGGGTATAAATCGTCAATGCACTAGGCGCGGCAAACTAACTGTTCCTGTGGATCCTGATACCAGACATTAAAAGTTCCCTAGGGTGTTTTTGATCTACCCTGCTTTGCCGTGGGAGTTGGTCAAGCCCCACTATGCAGCTTTCCGTGCGTGTATCGGGGTCCACACGGCACACTAGTATGCTGCACATTTGTTTCCCCAGGTTGCTGCGCCCTGACTAGGCCTCTAGACCAACCCTGAGACCTGGGTTCTATTCCTGCCTTTGCTTTTGGCCTGCTGTGTGATGTTAGGAAAGTCACGTCACTTCCTGAAGCCTCTATTTTCCCCATCTGCAAAGAGGGAACAATGCTATTTCCCTCCCTGATAGAGCGCCATGGGATTAGGTATTGTTACTACAGAGGATTTTTGTCTTCAACTCATAGAGAGGGCCCTGCCAAATTCACGGTCCCTTTTGGCAAATTTCACGGCCGTAGCATTTCAGAAACCTCGAATTTCATCGTTTCAGACATTTAAACCTTCATTTTCATAGCGTTGTAACTGGGGGAGGGTCTGGACCCAAAAGGTAGTCATGAGGATGGCGGTTGCAAGGCTATTATGGGGGGGGTCGTGGTATCGTCACCATTCTTCTGCACTGCCTTCACAGCTGGGTGCGTGGCTGCAGTTGTCTCTCTCTGCCCACCCAGTTCTGAAGGCAGCAGTAAGGGTGACATTACCGCAACCCCCCTCCAATGGCCTTGCAACCCTCTTTTGGGTTAGGACCCCCAGTTTGAGAAACTCTGGTCTCGCCCATGAAATCTGGATAGCGTAGGGCAAAGGTACACAAAACACCAGATTTCACGGGGGGAGACCGGAGTTTGCAGCTCGTGATGTGATTTTTCACAGCCGTGGATTTGGTATGGCCCTACTCATAGACTAATTTTATTTTGCCACAGAAACTAGAGTGTACATCTTGACTGATGTAAACTGGCAGAGCCACACTGACGTCAGTGGAACGATGCTGATTTTTAGTAGCTGGGGCCTCAATGTATACTTACTTTTTAAAATGGGTAAAAATCCATTCTTTCCATCTGCGTTCGTGTGAGACCCGTCTCCCCCGAGTTACAGGAATCTTGTATTCCCAGGGTTGCCAGGCTTCCAGTACTTAATGCTCATGTTAATATTTAATAAAGCTCCTCCCGTGACATCGATACACTGCCACGAAGTGTGCAGTGCAGCGTGCATCCTGAGAATGCATTGCACACGACGCCAGAGCGCTAAGGAACCTCATGCGGTAGATCTCTTACTTCGCAGGACTCATCCTCCAACAGCCTTGTCGTTTTCAGAGTGCGAGCTGGTAAATGGGGCTCACAGGAACCTGTGTGGTCTGTGAGTTCTCAGTTAAATTCCCCGTGCAGGCGGAATGTCTGCCTTTACATCCATGGGTCCAGGCCAGAGCCTTGCTGCTGTGCTGGAGAGGAGATTTGCAAAGTACAGTAAGGCAAAGATGTTCCTAATAACCAGATAGTGCGTTCCCTCTTTCTGCTACAGCTGTGCAGTTTTCTGAGCTAGCACCAGTCACTATGGGCGGGGTTTGGACTTTGACCACACGCCCACATGGGGAGTGATGAGAAGTGAGGACTCAGCGGTGCCAGCTATCAGCCCTCAGGGCCGGGCCTGCGGGAATAAGCAGGCCCCGTGTGCCCACCTGCTAGCCTTCTGGAACAGATGGGCAGGGAGTTCTGGAAGCAACCACTGAAAGAAGAGTTTTGACTTGAACGTGAGATGGTGACCTCGCCTTCGTCGGCCTATGCGTATGACCGTCCTCGGAACGGAGGGTGTCATTCCCAGCTCGCATGATACACTTTGACTGGCTCCTGTCAAGCCACTGCACTAAAAATAGTAGTGTAGCCTCAGTTGCAGTGGCTGTGTGGCCTAGCCATGCTGTGTGCAGACCCACCTGAACCATGGGAGTGGAGTACTCTACCCTGCTCCTATTGCTGGTTTGACTGCTCTAGCTCCATGATAGCTGGGGCAAGCATGTCTGTGTGTCCTGGGAAACGCACCCCTCCCTGCTCCAAGAGCAGACATACTTAGATTGCAAATCCTCCAGGACAAGAAAACTCTTCTTTGTAAAGTGCTTGGCACAAAAGATCCTTTGAACGCTACTAGAATGTTGATATTTATAACTACACGTATGGCCCCCATTCCTGTAGTATCCGAGCACCTCTCTTCAATGGATTTACCCTCCCAACACCTCTGCGCAGTAGAGCAGTGCAATTATCGCCATTTTACAGAGGGGTAAGTGAGGCATAGAGACACTCGCTTGAGGTCATAAAAGAATTTTTGGGAGACCTGAGGATTGAACCTGGCTTGCCCAAGGCTCAAGCTAGTTCTTGAACATACTACTGTAAAACTGGGTCCTGAGAGCACTGACTGAGATTGACTGACTGACAGGCCAGAGTGAGTGAATGGGATTTCTAAGAAGAAACGCACTGGGAACACCCTCACCCTAAAGCTGGCCTTGGAAACAACAGCAGCAATAGAAGCTGGGATAGACTAGGTGCGAGATACTTGAAGCTGACAGAAGTGGCTTTCGTGCCTTTCTTCATGTGAAATAGCACCTTACTCCATGAGAATTCCCACAGACGCTGAGAGAATAAGAGTCAGGTTACCAGAAAAATCTTGAAAACGTGACCTGCATACATCTTAAAGGCTCAGAAACCCAAAGGCAAAAAAAAAAAAAAAAATCCTAATATTTTCTAAAATCTCATTTGTAAGCAGGGTCTGAATGAGTTCTCCCCTGACATCTAGTGACAAGCTGGGGGGCAGGGAGGGGAGGAGAGACTTCAGTAGCAGCCCATGTTTGCATGGATACACCTACTCAGCCTAGGTGCACAGCGTGATGGGTCTGCTTTTCCAGAATGATCTCTTTTGGCTGGTGTTGGGTGCCAAATCTCTTGAGTGTTGAGTGCAGGGGTAATGAAGTGTTGTCATCCTTCTTGGATGAGTAGAGGGTAGCAGGATTATACCTGCCCTGATAAAGGAGGGTCACCCTAAACTGAACGGCATTCACTAAGCATGGGGTAGGAATGCCAATGCTGGCAAAGGAGGGGAGGTGAGGCTACCCAAAGAGTTCTAGATGCCATGTGACACCCGTTCTCCACTGTCTAAAGATGAAGCTGATTACAGTCAAGTGAGACGTTGTTGCTGTTCAGAGCTACATCATTGCTAAACAGGTCTCGGGGCTATGCCTTAGCCGTGCTGGTGGCGAAATCAATGATCATGCAGAAGCTGTACGGGTAGTGAAACCACTAACCGTGTGGGTT
Organism: Mesoclemmys tuberculata; assembly: GCA_007922155.1. Taxonomy (NCBI): domain Eukaryota; kingdom Metazoa; phylum Chordata; order Testudines; family Chelidae; genus Mesoclemmys; species Mesoclemmys tuberculata. The sequence goes on from ML675617.1 coordinate 29,749,240, forward strand.
ACGTGGCGGAACCTCCAATCATGGCATTGGAGGAGGGGCCCAAGAGTGGCAGCAGGGAAAAGCAGGGCAGGCAGAGGCAAACAGCCAGTTGCTGAGGTGCACAGTGACCCCAGAGATGGTTTGATGCCCTCTCCCCGTTTCTGGGGTGGTATGTGAACCCTTGGGAACACACCTCTGAACTCTGGGTCAGCCAACTGTGAGTGGGGTGCAGCAGGGGAGTGATGTGTTAAAGGGGCATTCATCCTTTGGACTTCCCCATTGCAAGGTGGGAAACTGAAGCAAAGGACGCTGCCAAGCAAACCCAACCCCACAGTGCGCTGATGGTCACATGCGTTTTGAAGGGGATTGTGGTGTTTTCCCAGGCTAAGGCTGGATTCCGCTTCCTGTCTGACGAAAAGTTTTCTCTTCTGTCACACAGACTCAGAGCTTGTGGGAGGGGAAGTCTAGCCTCCTAGAGGCACCCGGGGTGGTGGTAAGTTTTCCCGGATTACTGGGTGGGAGCTCGAGCTGCTTCTGATTCGTATTGCTAAAAGGAACCCCTAGATATTGAACCTGGCCCTTGTTGCTACCACCTCCAGCCGGCAGAGAGCTTAACATTTACAGAGAGCAAGATTGAGAATATGCACAGGGCTGGATGCAGCAGGGCAGCTGATCAGCCCAGGGAGAGAGATTTTGGGTATGTCTACACTGCATTGAGTCTCAGAGCTCAGGTCAATTGACTGAGGCTTGTGGAGCTAAAAATAGCAGTGTCTGGCTTGGAGATCCACCCCTCTCAATGGCCCCTCCAGCCTGAATGTCTGCTATGCTATTTTTAGCACCTCAGCAGGAAGCTGGAGTCTGTAGACAGAGGCTCTGAGACTTGCTGCTGCAGCTTTTTTTTGTAAGTGTAGACATACACGGGCTAGCTAGACCCTTCTGCCAGTCACGGCACTGCACCTGCACGCTGTTTTTACCATGTCAGTGCTGGTGTGGGTATGTCTCTTCGAGCTGCAATTAACATCTTTCAGTCTGAAGGATAGACAAACCTTGAGAGGCTCTGGTTCGCCCCTTGCTCCAGGGGAGACGTGATCTGCTACCAGCACATTCCAGTAGCAGATTATGTTCCCCTCTGCTCAGCACTGCGGGGGGCTCCACCCTTTCTGTGCCTTGAAAAGTAGGGAAAATATAGAAGCCCTCTGAGCCCTGCTCTCCCAGGGAAATAAAGGAGACAGCACCCAGCAAAACTGGTAGGGCAGGCCCCAGTCTCACCCCATAGTGTTTGTCTTATGCAGAAATTCACTGTGCTTTGATCTGGGTGAGGATTTATTCAGTGCTTGGGACAGAAACCTATCCCATTTTTCATTCCCCTTCATTCCCCACCCTCACCATTAGCCAGGGTATTTTAGGTGGAATCACACATTTGAATGTTGCCTTAGCTATACAGCAGTCGGTGCTGTAGTTTTAAAGGCAGGGAAAGCAGGCAGTTTATGGTGAAAATAAAATCTCCATGAAATGAAGCCATTCTTGGCATGTTGAGAGCCACTGTGTGCTTTTTTTCCCACTCACCATAAATGTTATCCATGGTCCGTTGTTCCTAAGCAAGTGTACAAATGCAAAAAAGGGAAATTTGCACATTCATGAGTTATGCACAAGATTACTTGTGAAATGTTGAGGCTGAGTGTCTCTGCTTCTCTAAAGGTCGCAACTAGCTTACTCTCCTTGTCACGAAAGGGTCTGCAATTGAAAATTAATGCTTTCCCATGAAACTATTACTGCAGATTTCTTAATAGACCTTTCAGGGAGCAGAAAGGCCCACAGGGTAGAAAATAGCTATTTCCTTTTGGAATATATGTAACAATAAACCATGCTCAGGAAATAATTTAGTTCCTCTGTCACTGTAACCAAAAAATTACCAAACAAGTGCTTTATTGCTGTTTTCATGCTAATGTCCCTGACTGCGTTTACAATGTAATCAAGTGCCAAAGTGCCTTTAAAATTACACGGGTACTTAAAAGACTGAAATCACTAAAGCTACTAAGTTTAGATAATGCAACAACACTCAATTTCTCATAAATGTGGCTCTTTCCTTGGATATGGAAGAGACTTAGCTGCTTCAGAGAGATCTAATAAAAGATGACAGAATAATTAAACATTGGCGATGGGCCAAGCATGGACACTGTGCCCCAGCAGGTGCCCTGGTCCCCACGTGCTATAGTTTGTTTGTTCAGATGGTTGCAAACTAATTAGGCTCAACTGGAGTTATTTGGTATTACGAATTACTTGGATAATTTGCTCTGAATTATTTAGGCAAATTCAAGCACAGAAAATGCTTGGGCGGGGCTGGAAGGAAGGAAACCAATCTTCTGTTACATAGGGACATGGAAATTGCCATGCTGGTCCATCTAATCTGGTAGTCCCTCTCTGACTGTAGTCCGGACCAGGTAACTCAGAGGAAGGTGTTCAAACCCCACAGAAAGCAGCGTGGGATAATCTGCCCCCTATTTGATTTGGTTTGTGCATGAGGTCTTCCGGAATGGCATTAATTATGCTAACTGTGGATAGTCTGATTTTTTCCACAAAAGCAACCAGTGCATCTGACTCTTGCTAACTTCTTCACCTCAACGACTGGCCGAGGCGCTGAGTTCCAGAGTCTAATTACATACAGAGTGAGGAAGTATTTCCTTTTAGCATTTCCTTCCGCATTGGCCACCTCTCTTCATTCAATTAAATGTCCCCTTCTGCTTGCGTTATGAGACAGGGACAGCCGAAGCTAAAAAACAATCACCACCATGAACAGCAGCTCTGTTCTCGCACAGTATCGTGTACAGCTGCGACATGGCCCGCGTTCCTCCCTTGCGTATGCTGCCTGTGTCGCTGATCACAGCACAAGCAGGGCAGAGAACAGATTTCATGGAGCTGCTACTCCCCGTCATGTGCGCGGGTCATGGAGCAGAGGTGTGTCTTCGTCTATGCCAGCGCAGCAGAGCCGGCATGAAGTCATCTGAGCCACGTATGAGGCTAGTGCAGATCAATTCCCAGCTAGAGCGCAGAGACAACCAGGCACCAGACTGTGACTCTCGCCAAGAAAAATCTTCCACTCACTGGCAAGGCAACGTGGCTCACAATACCTCTGGAGTTACATGGTGAACACGGTTGCGTTTTGTCTTAGTGGGGAAGTCCAGTGGATTCCTGGCGGTTCCTGGGGGACCTTGGCCTTGTCTCTGTGCCTCCCTCTTTCTCAGTGCTATCTATTTGGACTGCAAGCTCTTTGGAGCAGAGACTCTCTCTCACTATACAGAGCCTAGCACACTTGGGGTTCTGATTTCAGTTGGGGTTTCGAGATACTGCTATAGTATAAATAATAAAAATCTGGGCTTTCTCTGGGCATTTCAGCACACCACAGACTGCCACAGCCTTTAGCTTTTCCTCTCTCCTCTGCTGTATAGAACTCGCAATTCCACAGTCTGCTTAGACTACTAGTCTGGGGAAAAGCTGAGTTTTGAAAGTGCAGCAAAGACCAAGAGGGAAATACATTTCAATCTCTTAATATGGGTGTAACTCCCAAAAGCTCGGCTGATTCTATAGTGAAATATCTGCAGTAGAAGTGCAATGTTCTTGTACCTTCCCAAATGTTACTGGAAAGCTATCCAGCACCCCGTGACAACAGGAAATGGCAACCCAACAAAACCAGAGACTTTATTTTATAACAGCCAGGGCCTAGTTCCCATTTCTTTTCCACTAAATGCTCTTTATGGTTTAACGCAAAAGCTGTTGTGGCAGTAACCAGAAGAAAATACTTTACAAGAGGTGTTACACAGTGTCAGCTTTGGAATAAATGGATGCAACTTCTACTGAAGTCAATGGGAATCCTCTCCGTTTATGCCAACGCTGACTCTAGCCCTATGTCCATTGGCCGAGCAGTCTGGTAATACTGGTGCTCGTCTAATTCCAGCCAGAACTGCCTCTTAGGCAACTGAGAGGACATAGAAGGGAAGGATGGCCTCATGGTTCAGAAACTGGCCCCGGTCTTGAGATTTCTTGCTTCCATTCCTGGCTGTGCCACAGCTTTCCTGGGGGACCTTGGGCAAGTCTCTTGGTCTGGGGATTTTGAAGGAACCTAAAAGGAGTTAGATACCCAAATGGGCTCACTGGAAAGCCCCAGCCTTAACTTATCCAGGCCTCAGTTTCCCATCTTTGAAATGAGTGTGTTTTTGGGGGGTCTATTTAGATAGAAAGCTCTTCAGGGAAGGGACTGCCTCTGACGCCATCTGTTTACAGCGCCAGGCACAATGGGGCTTGGTTGTGGCTTGGCCTTCTAGGTGCGACTGGAACGAATAGAAATATCGATGCTAGGATTCTGACTGAACCGAGGGAACAGTGGAAGTAAGATCACGAAGTACTCAGTCTCTTCTTTCAATGATATGGCTGCTAAAGAGGACAGGCCAACTGAAGCACAAATGGGCCACATAAGTGCAAGCTATACTGATGTATGCCGCTTTAATATCACCCAGATGCTAATGACTTAACTTCTGTTTGAGTTTTCAGTAACACAGTTAAAAGCCTTTGTTACCTCACTGCTCTACTTTTATCTATACTTCTATTCCCCACCTCTCAAGCTACAGTAGCAGTGCCAGATGTTAACGAAACAAGCTTCCCGACCCAGCTCACAGCCTGCCTGGTAGTTTTCGGATATCATTTTGGTTACCCACAAACAATAACACCAACACTCAGGGCCACATTTTCAAACAAGCTCAGCCCCCATTCAGGCATTTCTTGAAGCTGTTTGCAGACCTTCTGACTGATATTTGTTTAATGCCAATAACATACGCTGATGTGCTATTTATTTACTCTTTCCTTTCTCTAGCGTGCTCTTTCCCAGGTGACTATTTTGGTAGCAGAGTCAAGTCTCACATACTCTGATTTAGGAAATCGAATTCACTTTAAAGATCTATTCTGCCCATTCCAAATTCATTGCACAGAACATATGCACCCTGAGTTAATTACACCAGCCAAAATGGATGACGTGAATTTGGGGAAGACGTTTATTGGGGGAAGAGAGACAAATTATGAAAGAGAAGAAAGGAGAACAATGTTTCTTCAGGCTGCTAAGTTTATTTAGTGGCTGCATATCAATTATGTGTTTGAACAGATTTCATTACAGAAAGTGCAAAGCCCCTGAGCATGTTTTAAAATATGCTAATCCTTACTTAGGAAAAGGCTCATTTACAGTTTAATTTCTAATCCATGTGGATTGATGAGCTCTGAACAGGGACATAAATAGAAAATCTGAAGTGACAAGGACTGCTCACGTACAATAAACTGTGCTATTTTTTTTCTTCACTGTCTAGGATCATATGCCAATACTACCTAGATTCAGTTTGTCATCTTAAAATATTGGGTAGAAACTACAGTTAAACTATTTATACTCTGCTCTTCTTTTTATGGATAGCATATGGACAATAGGGGGGATTTGATAACAGCCTTTAACTAGCTGAAAGGGGGTTCTGCAAAGAGGATGGAGCTAGGCTGTTCTCAGTGACGGTAGATGACAGAACAAGTTGATGGTCCCAAGTTGCAGTGGGGGAAGACTAGGTTGGATATTAGGGAAAAAAATGTCACTAGGAGGGTGGTGAAGCACTGGAATGGGTTACCTAGGGAGGGTGGAATCTCCATCCTCAGAGGTTTTTAAGGCCTGGCTTGACAAAGCCCTGGCTGGGATGATTTAGTTGGTCTTAGATGACCTCCTCAGGTCACCTTCCAATCCTCATCTTCTATGATTCCATGACAAGCGATTATAATTTAACAATAATGTTAACGGGAAGAGAATATGCAAAGCAAAAAGCAGGTGGTCAGCCTCATTTCCTGATGTGTTCCTGATAAATGAATCCATCTAATCTAGTCCAGCTATGTAGATGTCAATCTATTTAAATATGATTTCTATTACAGAAGCATATAATTTGGAATTGGAATACGGTGTCTCTTGTGTCCTGGTTTGGCTTCAGGAAATTAAGTTCAAGATTTTTTTTTAAAAATCAGTTTAAAGTTTGGCTCCTAAGTCCTTTTTTTAGGAATTTACAGGGGAGGTTTTCATTAGTGCCTATGGGATTTAGGAGCACGTCCCCCTGAAAATCAATAGGACTTGTGCTTATTTAGAGATTAGGTTGTTTTGAAAATGTACTCCAGAAGTAAAGACTAGGATGATGGTAGCTGACAACTGGGGGAATTCCTGATTTCTGCCCCAGCCTTATGGCTTGAGCCCATGCTGCTGTGGTCAATGGAGGTTCTTTCCATCAACTGCAATGGGAGCAAGGAGAAATAACTGATCTAGAATCTGTAACTTGATTTGCTTATTCTATATGCTACACTCACTTGCAATCATTAAAGTCCAAATTTCCAGTAAAGTTTGTTTATATTTAAAAAAAATAAAAAGATCCCTGAGTGCGAATCAGAAAGGAAAAGGTTACAAATGTGTGGCTGCAGGTGCTATTCAATACAAGGGATATTTCTCAAGGACAATATATTACCTCACAGTTTTCCAGCCTTTTATAATTATTAAGCCAAGGACTCCTCCACACCCTCCTGTGAGATATGTCAGCGCTCACCACCATTTTACTAAGGCACAGAGGAGCTGAGTCCCGTATCCCCATCCATACATGGAGGTGGAGCTGAGCCTGGGGACCCATGGCATACACCCCTTTGCTTCCCAACCCCATTGATGCTCCTCCATGGGGACATTGCAGGGATTTGTCCTGGCAGAGCTGGAAGGGGGTAGGGAGGAGTCTGTTAGGCTGCTCCAGATTCTCCTCCTAAAAGTTTCTCTGGAACAAGCATAAATTAGTATAGATTGAGGCTGTATGGTCTTACACTGGCTTGCCTTTGTGTGGAGTGGAAATCCTCCATTGGGGGCATGCAGGGGGGATCCAGGAAGCATCATGTTGGTTGGACCTGGCAGCAGAGCAGAGTCAATGTGCCGTCCAATGCAGAGGACCCTTTGCCTGCTGCAGACCCTGTGAGATCCACATGGATCCTGTGGGATTAACAGACTAAGGGAGGCCGAACCCCCCTCCTCTTCCACAACTGAGCAAACTCTACCCCTTGATGGAAGAATTCCCAAGGAACTCCATGGTTCGGATGGGTGAACCGCCTTGATTTCAGTGAAGTCACAGAGGTTTCAAACTGCAGTAACACAATGGGGAATCAGGCCCCGGGAGCTTCACTTCACACTGCTGCCTCTTCCCTAATCAGGCTAGTACCATAAAGGAGCCTAGCCGCCTCTCCCAAAGTCATACGAGTCACACTTGTCAGAAATACAAAACCCATTTGCATTCTCACTTAACTGGATCTGGTGCTCCTGTTTCGTATTAGCATGTTGCTAATTAGGTTGTCAGAGTGACAGCACACTGACTATTCTTCCTTAGCATTTGTTAAGTTATTAAAAAAACCCCAAACCCTCTCTAATTAAATATCCACTTATGTAAGATTAAATACCGAGATAGGAGACCTGAGCATGGAAGTGGTAAGGTTGATCAATTGGTCGGCCTTCTGATGTTACAAGTAATCGGCAGTGTAGTTTATCTCTACCTGAACTTCTACAGCCCCTAAACTGGGGACTTGCTTATTGACTAAGGGGGAGCTGAACTTCTTGAAAAACCAGGCCCGATGGTAGGTGCTGATGGCTTTTGAAAATGTGGGCCTGCTATGTGTTTGACCGGCCATGCGGTATTAGGAGAAACTGGCAGAATGCCAATACCTGTAAGGTTACTTATTCACTAAAAAGAGAAGGAGGTTCTCCTGTGCAGGCACTGGATTTTCAGTGATATCTCTTTGACCATGAAATTATCCCTCCCCCACAGTCCAACTCCAACGTTGCTATTCGCCCCTCCCCCCACATGATGAGATTGGTGTAAAAATCATGACATTTAAAAAAAATAAGAAATATTGAGTTATTTGCCTTTGGCTTTGTGGAGGGGGAGGCAAAGGAAAGCTGAGGTTGTCACATAATCACATGACTCCAGGAGCTGGGGTGTTAAGACACACACACTATCCATGAGATTCATGATAACACTGAACTTGAGGGAACGTTGCAGTAGTCATCTGGTTTCTCAGGACTCCCTGGTGGAATAGGGAGGATTGTTGACTGGATGGAGTACGTTGTAATTTGTGGAAGGGGAAAAGGTGTAAATTGAGCCCTTCAGACATTTATATTTGTCTGATATTGTACATGCACCTGCCGGGATGGGCAAGTATATTGAAGCCCAAAGCAATAAACGGGGAATGTGAATTAGGGGGAAAAAGCATACATGTTATACATGTTATACATGCTTGCTAATGCATGAAAGAGAAAAGGGGAGATGGATGGGGAGGAGCAATTTAAGGAGTGAAGATTAAAGGAGGCTAGCAATCAGAAAAGCAGGTTTAAGTCTGGGTTGCAAACTCCCCCCCACGTCTCTCGCTCTACATCTCTCTAATGCATTTCCTTCTTCCCTAAAGACAAGCAACTACCATGGAGCACATGCTGCTAATGGATCAGCAGCGCATCATACAGCTGTCTCTCTCTGACACATACAGGTGTTTACAGTCAGTCAGTCACATTATTGCGGTGATCACCCAGAGCTATTATAAAGAGAGAAGCAGACAGACACAAGTTCCCGACTGGCTCTGAGTTTCTTCCTCCCCTAACAAGATTCATATTTTAGCTATAGGTCCGATTTTTCATGCCCCCCGCCCCAACTTGATTAGGATTCACTGTCCTATTTCCCTCAGCTTCCCCCAAATGTGTGGCAGATTGTCTGAGCAGACACTGGATGGGCTCAGGTGGCCCAAATTCTCCACTTCTAGCTGGCCGTACAACAGCTTTCAGACAGTTGATTTGATGGAGGGAGAAGGGGAAGTGAAACAGGGTCTGGATTTTCCCTCTGTACTACAATTAGATTTCGGAGGCTGGAAGACAGAGCTGATGCTGTGCTGTTTGTCAGAGGGTGTCCTTCTCACAATTGCTCCTATATAATGCTTTCTGTCCATCGTTATCAAAGTATTTTACATAAGAGGGCCGTCGTTTTGTCTCCGTTCTACACATGTGGAACCTGAGACACAGGGAGGGGAAGTGATTTGCCTTAGTCACCCAATAAACCAATGTCAGGAATTGAACCTAGGTCTTCTGAGTCCATGCTCAGTGCCTTACCCACTAGGCACCAGTAACTCCCCTAATGGGGCCGGTGCACCAAAAACTGCAAAGTGCAACAGCAGCTGAAACAGCAGAGCTATGGAAGCTGCTCCCCTCACTTCTTTGTGTTTCGAAGTGAGACCAGCTCAACATAAAATCTATTGATGTTTGGATCTTCTGCCAAATCCCCAGCCCCTGGAGTCAGGGGATCATGCAGTATCTCAGTTTTCATTAAAAAAAAAAATTCTAACCCTCATGATTGCAGGGAAAAGCTTGAAAATGCGACCACTAAAGGCTCAAACCCCACAAGGCAAATTAAAAGAACCCAACATTTATTGCAACTTAAATCTCATGATTTTTAAGCCAGGCTCATGATTTGATATGTGGGGGGAGCTGACTCATGGTCTCTGACTACTTGGGCTTGACCATTACTGGGTTAATAAACAGGAAGATGGGGAGAATGGGGCACCGGGGTGACATGGAGGTCTTTCTCATAGGAGTTCGTCCACCTTTGTCAGCTGATCTCATTGGTGCAGGAGTCAGTGGCTGATCATCATATACTAACCGTTGGTAGCAAAGTTTAGTGCCAAGCGGCTTCTGTCTTAGGAGATGAGACTATCCAAGGGTTCGTGTTAGGATGATTTACTCGTTAAAAGACTGGGGCTGGGCTTTCGGTTCACTCGCAAACCCCGAATGGTGAAGCGAGGGTTAAGGTGCTGGTCTGGACCCAGGACGCTCTGCCCCGCCACCACCCACCTCTTCTTTCTCCGTGTCTCATCAGGTCTGACTCTTCTCTGCATGGTCTTTCTGCTTGTGTAGCCCACGGGTCAGTGAGTTCCGAGCTCCCTTCTGTCCTGATCCACAGAGCTGAGTTTGTTACCGTCCCTGCCACCCCCCCCCCGAGCGAAGGTCTTCACTCTTCTGCCTCTCACTTCTTGAGCGTCAGCCCTTATTCATGGCCCACAGACCTGTTTTTCTAACCCAGTCCAGAATCCTGAGGCTGGCCTTGTGCGATACCGATGGGCAGAAATCGCTTCTACGTGCTGGGGGGCGAGAGGATAAAATCTATTGTGCGGCTCTGGCTGAAATGCTCAGGCCAGCTCTGTCATGGCTAAGGAACAAAAGCCATTCTTTAGAACAGATGCCGAAATAAATCAATGCTACCCAGAGCTGGGTCTCGTGGCTGCTGAGTAAATGTGACCATTTCGGGCGAAGAAGATTTTTACATTCTTGCATGTTGCGGTCTTGAAGCTTAAATCCAAATCATCAGACCTGCAGCGAATGTAAATCAAAGCAACCCTTCATGTTGATAGGTGCTTGATGAGAATCCGGCCCAAGGCGTACGTGTGGGCCAGAATTCTAAGAGGCAACAGGGCAGGTTTTCAAAGACACAAAGGGCAGTTAGGTGGTCAATTTCCACTGACTTTCAAAGGGAGCTGTTCATCTAACTGCCATTTGTCCTTCATAATTGGATGTAATTTAATGGCTTGTGTTGTGCAGGAGACCAGACCAGCTGATATAATGGTCCCTTTTGGCCTTCATCTCATGTGATCTTTGGAAATCACTGTGGTTTTATGAAGAACATAATGTTACAAGGTGAAAAAAGTCTGTTGGGCGTATCATCCCAGAACCCAAGCAACACAGCACATGTCAATCTGTCTCCCCTAGGTGGGCACCCACCTGAGCTGGCAAATGGAAATGTTTCTGGAAGTGGCATCCCAGCTAGAGATGGGCACAAACTACAATCCAGGATCTGAACAGCTCTGAGCCTTGAGTTAGTTCCGCCATGGATCCAGAGTTCGTAGCTGGGCTCTTCCCTAATTGCCACCAATTGCGATGTTACAACATAGTGACGCCAGGTTGGGGCTAAGCATCAACCCGAGCAGACAAATTCTTCAGAAACAAAGGCCATGATGTTAAAAAGTCAGTACCTAGAGTTAGACTCTGAGCCTTCCTTAAACACTTACATAAATGGCCTGATTTTCAAACCTTCTAATACGCCAGCAGCTCCCACTGAAGTAAATGGGAGGTGCTAAGTGGCAATGTGCGTGAAAGTCAGACAACTTACGTAGCACCCAGCCTAGAGCCTTATGAGTAAAGCGGGTCAAAAACTTCCTACCAAACTTTTTTTTTTTCAACAAAACATGTTTATTTGTGTTTGTTTTTTGTTTTCCTTTTCTTTTTTTTGATGAATCAGGACTTTTTGCAGAGGAAAAATGTTTTTTATAAAAAAAATTGGATTTTCATCCAAAAACTGTTTGTTTCCCCCCATTTTTCAGGGAATAAATATTAGTTTTCAGTTGTCCAAAACATGAAGAATTTCAAAGAAAACAACTGATGAAAATAACTTTTCTTTGAGTTTTAATTTAAAGTTTTATTGGGGATGGGGAGGGGCAAGTGGAAGGAAATAATTTCCTGAGCAGCTTTACTTATAAGCGGAACTTGAGATCCTGTAACTATGTAGATGTCACTTATCAATAATTAAACAAAAGGGAGTGAGGGGAACACAGAAAAATATTTTATAGAGAAATTGAATTTTCTCAGACTCAACAGAAGGTTTTTTCAGGGTTTTCCAGGAGACATCAGCAGCTCTTTAAAGTTTTGCTTTAAGCAAGAGAGATTTCTATACAATTTAAAATTTAATAAAACAAAATTTTGAAAAAGAATGCAATGCTAATAATAGACCAAAAAAACGCTTTTTGAAAAGAATTTTAGTTGTGCTTCTTACTTGTCAGCAAACGGTGATTATTTGTCTAATGATGTGTGTGTTTAGATGAATAAATAGCTACACAAATATTTCACCTAGCCCTTTTGGCCCTCTTTATGTTACTGATCTGGCAATGCCGTTAGTCTGAGCTCTTTGTTATCTTTAGACCCAAGAGGGCTGTGCCCTACATAATATATCAGTGAGCCAGCCAGTCTCATTACCCAAAGGCAATTGCTGTAGCTAATAATTACAGCCAATTTGGCAGATGAAGGAAAAATCTGTATTTTCTGTCCCTAGCTCTGACCCATAATTGGCAAACGGGGTCAAGAGAGAAGTTTCTCATGTGTTACACTAAGCAATGAACACCCACCCCACACACTTGCATGCACACACACCGACTTATAACCCAACGCACAATTTAAAGCTGTAATACCATCCCTGCACTTCAGGAATCTGCAGTAAAGCTGAAAAGATTCCCATTCCCATTAAAACACACTGGAAATACCCTTTTTAAACTCACCCCTACCTGATTCATTTGCCTCATGAATGCATATTAATGGTAATGTCATTCAAGGACCTAACAAAGCCGGATTGTGGCACAGATGCACAGAAATGAGCAATTATAATCATTCTGTATTTATTCTTGCTGTAGCAGTTGACCTAGGGGCCTCGAACAAAAGCATTAGGGCCCCACTGTGCTAGGAACTAAACAAACACATGCACACAGTCTCTGCCCCAGAGATCTTGCAATTTAGGAGACAACTCGGTGACTTACATAACCTTTTGCAGAGGAATGTAACTAAAGGAAGAGCAAAAAAAAGGAATTGATGCTTGCAGTGTTTAATGAGTCCTGTAGCACTTTAAAGACTAACACATTTCTATAGGCATAAGCTTTCGTGGGCTGCAACCCTCTTTGTCAGATGCATTTGCATCAAGCTGCATCTGACGAAGTGGGCTGCAGCCCGCGAAAGCTTATGCCTGTAGAAATTTGTTAGTCTGTATACGGCAAAAACAATGGGAGTCCTGTAGCACGTTAAAGACTAACATGGCTACCCCTCTGGAGTGTTTTAATGATTTCCTTTGCTGAATAGTTAGGGACTGTACCTCCAAGAGGCCCCAGGGAAAATACTCTGCCTGCCAATTCTTGCCTAAAATGAGACCATTGAGGTACGCAAGCAGGCATGGCTAAGAACTCAGAGCAGCCTATGCTACATGAGCTCCCCTCGTGCCTTGTTCTCCACATGCCCTATGCAAGGGGGTTGTGATGAGGCCAGTGTAGGGCAATCTTCAGCTGTCCTAGGCCGTGCCTGTGCACAGGGCATTCTCCCAGCCATTTGCAGGCCATTGACAGCCTCTCTGAACCCCCACGGGGTCTGCAGCAGTGGAGAGAATTTCACCCATTTTTATCCCGACTTTGCTAAAGAATTGTGGCCGTTTAATCAATCGATTCTCCCCGCTCGCCCCTGGGCTTATGCCCACTCCTTTGGCTTGGGGTGGGAGGGCTCTCCCCATGGCCCTGACTTATTACAAACGCTGAGGATGGTTTTCTCTCTCCCTTCCCCTGTCTTTCTAGAGCATTCCCTTGCCTCTTTGCCTTCCCTGGAGCAGCATGACTGCTTGACATCGCTTGACTGCAGCGCCTTCAGCTCGCAGGCTCCAAGTGCGTCTGCGTGCTGAAAACCCTTGACCCGTGCTTTATGTGGCCCCCTGAAACCTGGCCTCCTGGCCCGCTGGGACTGAATTTCAAGGCAGATCCTATTAGCTTATTGTGATGTTTTTATCTTTCCGTGATTGGGAACCATTCTCGACAGCCAAAACAGACACTTCTCTGAGGGCACTGAGTGAATTTTTAGCTGTCCTCTGAGGAGGAAGCTTCAATAAAACATTAGGCCGCTACCGAAGCTGACTGGCTTGAGTGATGTAACATCTCAGGCGGTTCGTGCTTTTCGCTGTCCGTTTACACTCATGTGAACATCAGCTCTGCCGTCCTGTCTTGCTTTAAGTGAAGGCTTGCACGCAAACATGGCCTCCCCGAATGTTACCTCAGGCTAAAGTACTTCCATCATGGACAAAATGAAGCATTACACGAGGCCTCTGGTGGGGAGCTCTGCCTGTGATTTGGCTAGGGCTCATGTTTTATTAATCACATGAGATTGTCCTCTTATTTTCAGCCTCCTGCAGCAGGTGAGCTTGTCATATTCACTAAGAGAGAACTAGAGTGGATTGCCAGGCGCTCGCATGGATTGTTTCCACAGGTCTTCATTTCGGTTGAGAGGCACGCAATATAAACAAAGTTTTGCTTAACTGCTGGAACATTTGTCAGAGATTTGATACACCCCAGCCTCCATTTCCACACAGCGAAAACACTGCCGTTGGCCCCCGCTTAACCCCGTGAGTGCTGAACTTAATTTGCTTCAGCGATAAAATTAACAAAACCCAGGCTCTCTGTGCAATTTAACTGGCTGAGAGCAGATTCGCAGAGAGAAGTCCTTCCCCTTGGAGCAAGAGGGAGAGGGGAGTGGAATGGGCTGGAGGGCTAGCAGCCCCCCTCCTTCAATTTGCCCACCCCCTTCCTAAACTGAAAGCTCAGTAGTAAATGCTAGAATGGAGAGAAATTAACCAAATTGTCAGTTTATTTTTATGTTCATCTTGACGTCTCCTGAGATTCTTCTATTCTCTGGGCCATTCTTCCAGCTCAGCTCACATTAGACAGGAAATCCCTTGGTGATTGAAAGAAAGAAAGAAAGAAAGAAAGAAAAACAGAAAGAAAGGATTGAATGCTGAAAATATCTTCAGGTAATAATGCTACATCTCCGAGCACAGTAGCGCTTGAAAATTGTAAGCTCTCTGGGGCAAGAGCTATCCTTTACCATACGTTCATACAGCCTCTAGAGTAACAGAGGCCTGACTCCTGTGTAGGTGCTACTGCAATGTAAATGTCAGATTCTCAGCATCGTTAGCACCCAGGAACTTGTGCATTTGGCTTTAAAAATATTTTTGCAGGTTGCAAAGAGTGCCAAAGTCACAGTTGGGTGGGAAAGTCAGGTGCAGTGAGCATAGCCTTACTTCTGAGATAAGCATGGCAGAGATTGACTGGGGGAGAAGGGCCGGAAATGTGGAAGTGTGCCACATTTTTCCCAGCCCACCCTAGATTCTGTGGTTGGCCAGGAACGGGTTTGAATCTGGTTTAAACTAGAGCAGCTCAGGGGCTCCTGCAGCTTACATTTCGATGCAACATCCCCCCTCCTCAGGAGCTACTGTGGCAGTTACAAGCGTGCTCTGTGTTGGGATCTATGGAAGTATTTTTGGTGTTTGCTCATAAATGGGTGGCGTACTTCCTTGGTTTCATAGGACCACTGCAAGATATTGCTGTTGTTGTTGTGCACTGCAAATGGCTTCTTCTGAGCTGCTCCTTGCATATATCTCGTAAGGGTGACAAAAGCAGAGAGATGCCATGGCTGTGACCTCTGGACCTTGTCCACGTCCCTGACATGTCCTATCCTGGGATCTGCAAGAAAAGGTGGCATAGAGCCATTCTGCTGGCTTTGTGCGCCCTGGGGACTCCTCCTGTGCAAAGGGAATTCCTGGGTGGCTGGCTTGCTCTTTTTCCTCCTTGTTTGTTTCAACGGAGCTGACAAAAAGAGGCATGAGTGGCACCCCAAGTTGGGCCAATGGATGAGGAAGGATTATAGTGCTGTGAAGAACTGGCAGTGGAGGTGAGGTGGGACGGGAGGAGGAGGAGGCAGAGGAGCTCATGGGGTCAGGAGAGGGACGAGGAAGGAAAGTAACCAGGGGGACGGGGAACAGACGACGGAGGAGGTGAAATGAGTAGGAGGACAGGAGCCTGGAACCGAGTGAAAGCTACGCTGCTGGATGTAGAGGTGGGTCAGGGTAACGGATTGCAGATCGTGGCAGAGGATTCAGAGGTTAGGACGGGGGGAGAGCGTATTAGGAGATCAGGCCCGTGCTGCAGAGGCAGGACAAGGTCACCGCGCTGACGGCATCCCTGAGGCTGTGCAAACAGGCAGCTGGGAGGAGGCAGTGGGGCCTGTTGCTCCTCGGTGGCGCATTGACTAGGTTGACTGGAGAGCAAGCATGAAGAAATGGGGATGGGGAGCGGAGAGCAACAGGAAAAGCCCTGCATTGTCCCTATAGCTCTGGTCACCCTACACTGACTAGCCTTCAGCCTCTGGATGTGTACTCCTTTCACGACACTGCGAAAGGGGCCTCCTCGTGCCCTGCCAGCTCTGTATGATGTGAGGCCAGTTCCGGCAACGCAGAGGCACTGTATATGGCAGCACAGCAGGGTTACGTGCGGTTGTGACTCAGCCCCGTCCCCAAATGGTCACCACGCTGGGAAACTGATCTGTACTGCAGCCATTCTGGCATGAGCAAACAAGCCACAACTTACTTCTGCTGATCTAAGACAGCTCATCACCAGTCATGTGTTCCCAGCCACTCCCAGTCCCGGGCAGTTGTTTTCTCATTTGTATCGAGATTTTTTTCTTTGTCTTTCAGAGACCCAGCCTCATCGCCTTTGCTCTTATTGCAGCTCATGGGCATCCCAAGGGGTGAATTACACAAGTCGCAGAGTTCCAGGGGGTAGCTGTGTTTGTCTGTATTTGCAAAACAGCAAGAGCTCTGTGGCACCTTAAAGACTAACCAATTTATTTGGGCATAAGCTTTTGTGGGCAGAAACCCACTTTGTTGGATGCATGAAGTGGAAACTTTAGTTTGGTAGGAGTATATATATACACACACACATGCACAAATGGGTGAGTTACATCACAGTGAGGAGGGTGCATGTTAACGCGGTACATTCAATCAAGGTGGATGAGGCCATTCACAACAGTTGGTAAGAAGGTGTGAATGTCAAAAGAGGGAGCCTTATTTTTTTGCAGTGGGTTAGCCACTCCCAGTCTCTGTTCAGACCTAGGCTGAGAGTGTCAAGTTTGCATGAGTTCCAGTTCTGGAGTTTGTTTTTGAAGTTTTTGGTAGAAGTATGGCAACTTTCAAGTCGGTTACTGAGTGTCCAGGGAGATTGAAGTGCTCTCCGACTGGCTTTTGAATGTTACCATTCCTGATGGCTGATTTGTGTCCATTTATTCTTTTTCATCGAGACAGTCCGGTTTGGCCAGTGCACATGGCAGAGGGGCATTGCTGGCACATGCTGGCATATATCACATTAGCAGATGTGCAGGTGGACGAGCTCCTGCTGGTGTGGCTGATGTGGTTAGGACTGTGATGGTGTCCCTGGAGTCGATGTGCGGGCAGAGCTGGTAACGGGATTTGTTGCCAGGCAGGTTCCTGGGTTAGTGTTTCTGTTGTATGGTGTGCAATTGCTGGGGAGTACTTGCTTTAGGTTGGGGCAGTGTGCACTGTGAGCAGTCCGAGGCATTGGCGCTGTGCCTGTCCTGTCTAGGGGACTCCAGTGCCACTTGAATGTGCCAAGTGAATCCTGGAAATCCTTTTCCTTATTCCAGCCTCGTACATTTAGGGCAAAATAAACGGGATGGGTTTTGTTGAAGAGGGAGTTTAGAGTGGACGTTAGACGGGGGGAAAGGGAGAAGAATTTCTATCCAAAAAGGGCTTCACGGTAGCAGAAAATCTTACAGTGCTTTTGTACCTTTGAATTTGGTTTTCCTGCTTGCTGCAAGTTTTCAAGATTACGAGTGCATTTGCCATTATTTAGCTTCGCTTTCACACCACTTTTTCCACAGTGAAATCAGACAGAGGGGAAAACACAAAATCATTCCTAGCTCAGCTAGCCGTTTCATCTGTGGTGGCTATCAAAGTGCTTTGCGAAGGGGGGGTGGTAAATATCATATCCCCATTTTGGACAAGGGGTGACTGCAGAATATTGTACCTAAGGTTTCCCATCTGCTGGCCCATGCAAAGCATTTGACATCACGGCTTCGTTTTTGTTGGGATTTTTATTTGCCAACTCTTTGGTTTTTGTACGTAACTCTGGATCAGAACGTGGTCATCTGCGTGTGTGCAGAGCAGGTGTATGATGTTACCGCTGCTGTGAGTGGTTGGCAAATTCTGATCTGAGAGTGGGGGGAGATTTCTGAAAGCACCTGTAAGTGTTTCTACACTGCACCAAATTTCCCACCCAGTGAGTTTCAGAGCCCGGGTCTACAGACCTAGCCTCCCAGGACTAAAAGCAATAGTGCAGGCTTTCCTACTCACCCTCTCACTGCGGTTCAGAGCCGGGGCTCCAGCCCAGGTGGCACCATCTGCACTGTATTTCAGCCCTGACTCGGTTTACCCAAGCTCTGAGACTCGCTGCCGCAATGCTTTTGTTTGCGGAGTTGTTCCAGCAGCCCCCTGAGTTTCTTGGGGGCTTGAGGCCAGTTGGTTTTCAACGTAAGCTCCTAAATCACTCAGATGTTTAGCAAACGGTACTCAGGGTCTTCCACCTATTTTGCACAGACTAAATGACTGCATGAGATGCAGGGCAGGGGAGTGTTTGTCCCAGGAGAACGACTGCCAGAATCAGCCCGTGTATCCCAATGGGTCTGATTGCAGGTACGGGCTCCCCCTCCAAGCAAACCCAACAACTGAAGAAAGGGCTCTGGTTATGTGCTGGCCTGAGTTACCCAGAATTCCCTACGGTGGGCCATACTTTCTCAGTCGTTAGATCAAGTCTGGGACAAGCTCCATAGGCTTATTTATATCACTGAGTTTTATTTTGGTTTTTCACTTCGTTAGGGCATGTATTCATCCTGCATTGTCAGAGGAGTGGCAACAGGCCTTTCAAATGAAAGACAAGAAGTTGTATATTGTATGGCATTATATGTTTATATTTGAGCATATACCTTAACGTAGCTCGGTGCCACTTCATATAATTTTGTAGATGAAATAAGTGTTTTGAAGATGAAAATGCCATAGAAGTGCTAAATATTGCATTATTATTTATCACGTTTGCTCCATAAAGTTAACACTTGGTATTTAATGTCCTCTTAAGTTATCAGACTGCAATGCGTAGTGTATCCGAGAACGATAAAGCCCCGAAACACATTTTCATTAACTAGAACTAAAGAAAGCGCACTCTAAAAACAGTAAAACATTTACTCACGTTTTTTGCATCTTTAACAAACATTTTCTGCATCAATTTAGTCAGGCAAAAGATTATTTTATTTGGCTTTTTTGATTTTCACCATTGTCAAAGTGTTCTGCAGTGGCCCAGACGTCAGGGCAGACAGATAAGGAGCAGGGCACAAACCCCAAATGGTTTGTGAGTCCTGCACTTCGATTGCACCTGCCAAGTACCTAGTGTACACTCCTCAGCCATGGTAACCGCCGTGGAGTCGCCAAGAGGCCCCCTGGATACTTTCCCCTGTCTCTTCATCCAGGCGAGCCTGCCTTTGTGAGAGATGGGCCCTTACACCAAGAATCACAGCAATATTCACGTTGCGCCCAGTCCCAAAGGATCCGTCACTTACCCCAGGTCAATTGCATCTTAATTCTGATCTCAAAGCCAACACTTGTACCCAGTGCTATAATAAACTATATACAGATTTAGTAATAAGAAACGGAAATAAGAGTTATTTACAAGGTTAAAGCAGGCAAACATACATACTGTGGCAAGCTGCCAGCTTCCCCCTGGTGGGTCTTGCGCTTTACCTCCCCCTTCTATGGTCAGGACGCCCCCAACTACCTTGCCTCCCCTGGCTGTAGCAGGGCTCTATCTCCTGGCCTGCGAGAGAACCTTCTCTTGCAGCTGCCCCAGACCTTCTGGCAGCCCCTACTGCAAATGTTCCCTCCCCTTCCTTTAGGAAAGGCAGGGTTTAAATACCCCTGGCCTGGCCCTTCACTGGGCCCAGGTGGCTTTAGTTGCCCTCCTGTGCTTTCCCCCCTGCCTGCAGGGCAGACAGCTTTTAACCCTTTCGGGCTCTCCCGGCCCACCCTTTTAGAGCCATCTGGCCTGACTTTATCACAAGACACATAACTGAGTTATAATCTTAAGCTTCAGAAGGCACTAGAAGCTTCTATAATAAGCAAGCTCTACATGTCCTTTAGGGCTAACCCAGGCTAAACAGTTGGGGATCTCTTGCTTATGCCTGGAAACCCCTGCCATCTAGAATCCAAGTACCAGTTCCTTCTGGTTAGGAGCTTTTATTCCCTCCCCCTGCCCCTTTGCACTGTGAGCTGCAAACTTAGTTCATGGGAGGAATTCACTTGCATGACTCATCTTCATGGAGCTGGTGGGAGACCAGTCAACAAAGTTTTGGTTCCCTTTAATGTTTCACAACAGTTTATCTGGTATTGATAGGCCTTCCTTGTTGTCCAGGACATAACACTTTCTGTTGGAGACCAGCACTTTACGCTAGTTAATGGCTCTCTCCTGTCTGGTGGTTTACACAGTTCCAGAGGCTTATAAGACAAAGGCTTAAATATTACCTTACAACATGGGATGCACCTGTTAGAAGTGAGGATACGTCTACATGGACTATGGCAAATTTGCTGCCGTCAGATCGATTTATCTGGATCAATTGAGTGGAAGTGAAGACCCACTCAATTGATCCAGGAGTCGATTTAATAAAACCACCTCCCCGGAAAGTGTAGCGCTGCATAGACGGGTATGCATTTCCCGTCCATGCAGCACTGTGGAGATGGCCCACTAAACGGCCGTTGTGAAGTTGCCCGCAGTGTAGACCAGGCCTGAGATTAATGCAAGCAGCATCTTATAAGCATGCTGTAAAGACTCTACTCAGAGCACAGTTTTATAATTCTGATGCCTATCTGAACAAAGCTAACAGACAGGTGAGCCAGATGGATTCCAGCTGTGTGTGTGTCGTGTTCCACCGAGGCACAGGCTCCTTGACATGAACAGGCAACTGGTCGGCCAGCATCGCAGCAGTTCCAGATATTTTAGGAAATAGCTCATGTAAAGTGTGATTAAAAAAAAGTATTGTCAGTTATTTATTAAGTTTTATGTCAAGGTTTGGGAAACTTGACCTTGATTTACTTATGCTATTAGGGACTTCATCAAAGGAAGGAAAGAGCAGTTTGTCAGCACTTTCTCTAGTGCCGTTAAGTAAAAATAGCAAAGCCTTGCAGCCCTATCAAGTCACTTTTTCTGTTTAGGCACAGAAAAATATTAATTGGATTTCTAATTATATTGAACTATCCAGAGCATTTCCAAATGCGACTGACCTGTTAGTTAATACTTGCTCTTTATTCCCAGCCTTGGAAAAGAGACACAATTCTCATATAGCTCCCCAGAGTAATAGGAGCTGGGAATGGAAGACAGGCAAAGGCTGGTTTGGGGAAAAAGGAGGCTGCAATGAGAGAACTGGAAAGCATAAATATTTTGTTTTCAAGCCTTCTTTTAAATAAGATCTCACAATAGCATGGTATGTAGAATATACCAAAGAATAAATGTTTGATAGCTGATGGCGTTAACATTCCTGTTGTGTATTCCTGTGTCCTGGTACTTCCTATGGGACTATAGAGTTATGGTATTGTTGGGTGGAGCAATTTTTAAATTAACAAAAATTTTGATTCTAATCAGATTGACAGATATTAATGAAGACTGAATAAGAACTACATGATTCAAGAGACACTGACAAAGGGCTGCTTAAACAGGTATGAAAAATGAGGGTCCGAACCACTATATGGCCTAATCCATTGCAATCTATCGGAGTCTTTCAGCACTTGGATCAAGCCCATCGTACCATATCGGCAAATATTGATTTATTTATTTATTTACTCCTGCTTCTTTTCTCTTTTCAGTTCTCTCTCACTCTCTCTCTGTGTGGAGGGCAAGGAGCACTTGACGACTCGTTTAACACAAGCAAATCTTTTTAGAGTTTTATGAGAATAATTCTAATTGTAGCAGGCATTGCACATAAAACACCTGGATGTTACACTGTTAGAACAGTGCGAGTTGTTTTCATGCAAACATTTATAAACACAAACTTTCTTTAATATGCAATCCCCTTGTACATTTCTTTGATGAAGAAATACTGTAAATACTGCATTGTGATTGTGTGTGTGTGTGTGTGTGTGTGAGAATGAATAGGGTAGCACATATGTTCCTAATATTTACCTGTGAACATTTTGGTAAGTAGCTTTCTATTAAAGTCCTAGGTAAACATTTTATACAAATTGGAACAATAACACTGCATATTTCCATCATACATATAAATTTTATTTACCACAAATATACTATTTTCTGAATGAAAGATGAATGGTAGGTATGCAGCCAAGGTATTCATTTGTTTTGAGAAAAACAAAAATAACATTGAGTGTTCTAGTCTGGATAAGAAAAGGTTAAAAAGTACCAGTCTGTGGTATAATTACCAAATTAGACATCTAATTTGTAGGTTTCACTTGCTAATTATGTGTGATACATGGGTGGCTAAGGGTAAATATCAAGCCAGAGAATCCATCCTTTTGTCTTTGTAAATTTGTTTTGATTTATAGGAGAAACAGAAAGGAACTGGTTTTACCACATCAAATAGCATCTTCCTCTTTCAATTGCCAGAGTAAATAAAAAGGAAATCTACATTGCTGACTTTTTTTTTTTTTGATTCAGTAAAGCCAAGAAAGAAAGGAAAAGATGTAATTGAATGATGGCCTGTACATTCCCGTAGTTCGCATGAGCAATATCCCCATTGCCCCTAGTCTTCTCAATGGTTGTTTTAAGAAACCATATTTAAAAGACTATTCTTAAAATCGTTAACAAAACCCCTCATTGTCTAGTTTTCAAGCACTGTTATCAATATCCTTGTTCCCCAGTAGTTGCAAGATCAGATCATACACAAATACCAACTGTATCTTTGAAGACTATCACTTTATATTTTCCCCTGCTTTGTAAATTACTTCGTGTTATCTAGTCAATATTAAGCGTGATTATTTGCCCTGTCAAAAATGGATGCTTTTTAATTAATTTTGAAGCTGAGAATATAGATTTTGCTTTCCACTTGATAGGTGGTGTTAACATTCTGTCAACAACTGACGTTCTGGGGACTGTGGCAAAATGTAAATGTACAAACAGCAGAAGGTTGCAGAAAAACAGAGCTTCAGAACTGGATTGTAAGAGATGAAAGGAGGATCATTTTGCTCATGCAAGCAGAAACTCTGATCATCAAATGAAAGACAAGTAAATCATTAGTTTATATCCGCTTACTTGAACAGCCAATATGTCCATGTTATAGCGAAACCAAACTAGTCTTTCATGAACTGCCTTGAAAACATTCTGAGTTACAAGGTTATAAATGTAGACCTCTTTTTATAACAGAGTGGTTCATCTGTGGAACAGATACATTCAAAACTATATTTCCAAAGAATAATTAGTCTGATGGATTGAATTTATCAACAGTATTTTCTGATTTTTAGGAAGCATTCATTTTACCGATTTTTGCAGAAGTAAATGTTTTGTTTGTTAACTCAGTAGGTTTCCCCTTCTTGAATGAACTGCTATTTTTATTTTAAAACTCTGAGATTATATATTACATTCAAATTTAAATCCTGAAAAAACTCTCTCAGCACTTCTGTTGAAGTGAAGTCCCAAAATCCCAAATTCAAGCCTATCACTCTAGTGAAGCCCTACTGAAATGAATAAGACTTTACATGGGTGTAAGGAGTCAAATGAATCTTGATGCAAGAGCCTGGTTCAAAATAGTTATCTATTTCACTTGTGAATTAAATTTCATATTGAAGTGAGATCCACTTTTAAAATAAAATAAAAAAATGTATTTAATAATGTTCATTTAGGTAATAAAAACAGCCCTACAGAAATATATGTAAGGAGATTTGCCCCGATTAAAATGAGTTGGAGGAGTTCATGTGAAAGAATGGAAACTGAATATATTTTGAGCCTCGGACTCCAATGTCCCAGAGTAAAATATCTAGGATATTTTTTTTCCCTCCTGGTGAAAACTTTGTGAATTGTTTGATAAAAGCATTTTAGGGGCTGATTCTGCACAACAGGCCTTACCTAGCATCTACTGGCATGTGGAGTTCTGTTTAAACCAATAGCTACACACAATAGGCAGCTACAAAGGGTCCATTGAAATTTATTGGGTTCTTCCTATTGCTTCAAATGGGAACAGGACTTGGCTTTATAGCTGTCAGGAAGTGTTAGCAGGAACAGGCCCCGAGTTATCACTAAGAACCACTCAGCACCAGGGGTCAGATGAGGAGGAAACTCCCCGACGTAAAACTCATGGCATTTCCTTTCTTCTACTTATAGGGTTTATTTCTGGGGGTATTTTTTGTTTGTTTCTCTTTCCCACATGATGGATCATCTGAGCCTTACTAGTGAGGGGGTAATTGTGGGTGCCTCCCACAGGCCTGCAGTCCACTTGGTCAGCGGGGTGCACGCTCACAGGGCTGGAGCGCCCAGTTTGGCTCTAGGATTGTTAAAGAGGCACGAAGGCCCCAGCGATCCAAATGCTCCTGCACACAAGTTAGTCATTCCTCACATTGTCTGTCTGGCTGCAGCGAAAAGGCAGGTGACATGGGGGGGCAGCATTGCCTGGTCCCCGGAAAACACATTTCAGCGACCTTAATTTCCTTCCTTGTCTCACTGGAAGCCGGCTGGGTCTTGAAAGCGTTAATTCAACCTTGATCCAGCACTGTCAATTCCTCTCCCTCCAGCCAGGGCTCCACCTCCCTGAATGTGAAGTGAGAGATCCCAAGGGGTGTTCTGGGGAGGCATCTGCCATCTGTAATCCTAAAGTCATTCTCTCCACAAACCCCAGGGCAGGAGGATTGGGCTGCAAACCTTTCTTTCCTTCTGTCATTTTTTGATGCTGTGTGTGTCAGCTGCATTTGGCCAGCACCTTGCCTCATCCAATGGGTTGTTTCGTCAGCCTAATGATGTATACTGAGAAATAAGCACAGAAAAGACAAACAGCTCCCAGGCACTGGTGGTGTATTGTTAAAGGTAAAAATAAAACTTCAGGCATATGCCGTGATTTAAACTTATTTTTCCCAAAAACTATTTTGGATGCATCAGTGGAACATGTCTGATTTGATTCTCTTTATTATTTAAAAAAATGCTCAAAAATGGAAGCTATTTATGTCATTTAAACTGCTGTCTGCTTTAAAACGGTGGTGTATCAATTTTAGCAGCATTCATAGAGGACAAGATGGATGATTTAAATTACACACCATATGGGACGATGCTAAGGACATTTGCTACTGTGTTAATTGCTTAAAGCTGCATTCTTTCACCCTTTCAAGTGAAAGTCACGCATTGCTGTGTCTGCTGGGAAAAGAAGGGCTTTTTTAAAGCAAGGTGTGTGGAAATCTCACCGCTTTCAGCTATGAAAGGCGGCTCTCGGAGTGCACACCTGTTAAATGACAATGACTGCGGGGGCTGCCTACCCCATACTTGCAGGGTCAGCTTTTCAAAGGCGCTCAGCGTCCAGGGTCATGTGAAAATGTGCTTTGCGTCAAACGACGTTCCTTTGGCGACTGAGCATGTGCAAACTCCTGTGAACATACCTGGGGAGAGTGTGTCTGCACAGGAGCGCGGGGGGGGTTGAAGTCTCTAGGAGGCCCTTAACCTAGCTTTTGCTCTCAGTTTGAGGAGCTGTTTGCTGTACTTGGGCAGGTGAAACCAAAGCAGGCTTTGGGGAGGGCAGATTTTAGCACATGGCGGGTACGTCTGCAGTGCAATCAGCAAACGTAGGCATAGCTGAGATCAAAGCTAGCTGCGGTAACCATAGCCAGGTGCCATCCTGAGAAAAGCCCCCCGAGGATTGGAGTGCATTCTGGAGAGGCTGGCCTTTGCCACCATGCCTGCCCCGCCAAGCCACGGCTTACGTTGCCAGAAGCTAAGATGGTGAACAGACACACGTTGAAATGACACCACAGCAGGGGCCAGATTTTCCGGACGTCAGGCCCCAGCCATGCCCGTAGTCGTCCTGGTTTTGTCATGCATTTGTGCAGTGCTAGCACAGGGCGGGGCGTGACCCCCGATCGGGTCGCCTGGCTGCAGACATGATTCGAATGAATAAGAGGAGCTCGGCACGTCTGAAAATCCTGGAGAGACAGTCCTAGAGGCAGCTGCTTTCGGAAGGTCTGAAACTTCCAGCCGAGTCGGCAGAGAGAGCACAGCGTGCCGTTCTCCACAGTGCCTCGCTTCCAGTGCCCTCCACTGGGACTGCAGGGGTGGCTTTCCCGAGAGATAGGAGATGATTCAGTGTTCATGCCCGTTCAACGCTGCTCCTTCCTAGAGCAGACAGGGCAATGTGTGCTGAATGCTACGTGGGCTTTGCTGAATGCATTAACGCTATCTCCTCGGGACTGAGCTGAAACCAGCAAACTTACCCGTGGAGTTTGGGCACGAACAGGGGAGGCAGAGGGGTGAGTGCCACATGGTCTCTGCTAGCTTGAGTCCTCCAGAAAACGCAACCTTGCAGTGTCTAGGGGAGGGGAAAACAAGGTCAGCATTTTAAAACATCTGCAAGCAAGATTTTCAGAAAGATTACTGAGGCTAAATGCCTTGTGGGGTGGCCAAGTGGAGATGCCCTAAAGGGGGCAGTAGTGTTCCCTAATGGGTAGTGCGCCAGAGTGGGCAATGGGAGACTTGTATTCTTTTTCCTGGCCTTCTGGGTAGCCTTGCTCAAGTCACTTTGTGCCTACTTTGTGCCTCAGTGTCCCCAGATGAGATAATCAGCCTGGCCGCCTTTGTAAACACGTTAAGATCCATTGATGATAACAGCTAGGTATTATTATAAAGGGGCCTGATGTTCGGAGAGTGGGTGCCCAGCACACTCTTGAAAAGCAGGCTTCAAAGGGGAGTAGCCAAACTCAGAAATCTTGGCCAGTCTTGGACTGGATTCCCCACCTGCCACAAATGATTTTTTACCATTTCAAACACAGGGTCAGCACAAATCCATGTCCTGGGCCTGGCAGGAAAGCACTAGCAGATTTCTCTGCAACAGGATTCAACAAAGGGGTAAAATAAAAGCAGAACAAAATATGTAGGTGATGTGTTACATTTACTGCTGGACTGCAGTCCACGTCTGTTTCTGGCTGCTTCTTCCTGTCTGGCAATAGTGTAATAAGATTCTCCCGAATTAATATTTTAAATGAATAAATAAATATCTGATGAGAGATACTGTGCATCTTGACAACATTTTCATAAAACCTGGAGGAAAAAAAAAAGAGAAAATTAAAGAAAAGATTGAAACTGTCCAGATTTATTTTTCTGAGATGTGTTAAACTCTCTCTCTCTCCAGGTGTTTATTGTGTGCCTGTCTATGTTGTAACCTATAAAGGCATATATATTCCATCAGATCATTCATTTCTTAAAGACCATACATTCTGCCCATCACAATGGGGTCCTGATCTCAGCTGGGGCCCGTAGCTGCTACTGTTATACAAATAAGACGTGAATACTGCAGCATATTATTATTATAAGCATGTCTGTGTTTAATAAGCTCACCAGCAGTACATGATCACATTATTTGGCCCTAGATCTTTTTCAGGAAATACACCAGCTGTTCTCTGAGGATTTCACTGCCTTTTTCCCAAGCTGTGTGTTACAAAGCAAAGCTCTGGCAGCCAGGAGCCAAGAAGATGATATACCCTTATTAGCACCGAGAAAATCGGGCTGAAATCCCAAGGTTCTGGAAAGACAAGTACTGTTCCAGTATAAATGGTAGCTGTAAGACACTGAAAAGGCATTAGAAAGGTGCAGCACTCAAAGATGAACAGTAATATTAGTCACATCATTACATCGATGCAATTCTGTTACTAGCAGGGATTATTACTCTTACGAGCTAATTTGTGCCATAAGGATGGATCAGTGCTTAGGAGCCTCTCCATGCCCTTGTGAGACCTGAGCTGAATTCCCTGTTCTACCACCAACCTTCCTGTGACCTTGGCAAGCCTCTCTATGCCTCAGTTTCCCATGTGCACAATGGTGCTCATAACGCTGTCCCAGTTCACAGGCTTGTTGTGAGACTAAATACATTAGAGACTGTGAAGTGGTTTGAGAGCAAAGTGGTAGATAAGAGCTGCATATAATTATAAATTGATCGCCATTTGGCAGATTGGACGCTTTGGAAAACCTCATTCTATGTTGACCTAAGCCTATTGCCCACTGAGTCAATGATAAAGCTCCCGCTGCGTTTCATATTCCCACCCATGCTGTCCGTGCACACTGCAGTTTGTGAACGCTGGGTTTATTTCTCCTCTCACACCAGGGGAGCTCATGTGCCTTTTGTGGAGTTAGTCCCAATTTACACCAGTACACGCAAGAGGAGAATTAAGCCCCGCCTTTAAAGAACTTCAGCTCATTTACATAACAAATTATTCAATTAGATTTAGGCTGGGCTTTTCAATGCATTCTAAGGGAGTTAGCAGGCCCTATGTCCGCTGACCTTCCATGGGAGTTGGGAAGAGATGGTCACAAACTGGGAATACTTTTCATTACAAATTTTATCCTTCCTCTCCCCCCCCCAGCAAAAAAAAAAAAAAACATGGCTAGGGTTGAAATAGTTTGATTAGCTGTAGAACTGGGTACCTAACTCTTGTGGGTGCTAGTTAGATACTCAGCCCGTGTCAGGCCTACCACTTGGTACTCAAGGCACCATTTTAATGTGTGTAGTTTTCTGTTTTTGGTGTTCTTTTCAAGTGTTATGAACGCAGACAGATCAGCACGTGCGTGCTTGAACACCTGAAAGAAGACCTCTTTTAGATCACTCTCTGCTGCCCTTCCACTTCTCCCGCCTAGAAAAGATTTAGCCGTTATAGGTCACCCTAAATTGAAACATGTAAAAATGACAGAAGCCAGTTTATCTGAGAATTACAGGCCATCTGTTTTTCATGATCAAATATGTAGGAGAAGTTATAGCAGTCTTCTTATGTTTACTCCTTTATAGCTTACAGTCAGAGTATAGGGTATGACAAAGCTCTTTCTCTATCTCAGTCCAGCAATTCCTTCTAGTAGTAGGTCAGGAAACTGCTTCACCCCCTTAGTGTTTCTTCCACCCTCTAGTGATAGGTGAGGGTAATGCAGTCGCTCTCTGCTGGCTCCAGGTCCTGTCTCTGGTCCTCACAAGCCCTTTCCTGTTTGCTGGGGCTCTTGCCCCTCCAGTGAATGGCCGTTCGGGGATGGGGGACTCAATCCCACTTTCAACTCCAGGCCCCAACCCAGGGACCCTACAAACAGTGGCCTCATGCTGTGGCTTCAGGAAACCTGTTAGGGAAGCTATTTCCCCATGCCCCTTGACTTAATGTCTGTACCCTACTCAAACAGGGAAGGTTCTTGATCTCGGATGGCGTCACGGGTGTGGTGCTAGCGCCCAAACCAAATGTCCAGTTCAATCTTTCCCTTCTGGCAGGGTCTCTTCCCGTAGGCCTGAGAAAGGTCCTTGTCCCTCTTTGGGCAGGGTTTTCCCTCCCCCAGACTTTATACCTCCAGGGTTCTCTCCTGGCAGCGTTCTGCCCCTTCTCCTAAACCCTCCTGGTTTCTGACAGCGTCTTGCCTGCTCACACATTCTCTGGTAGCTCGCCTCACCCCCACAACTCCAGCCACACCCTTTCTCTGGAGGGGAGGCTTTTTAACAAATCCTGGGTGGGGCATTGATTGGCTCCAGGTGTATTAATTAACCAGACGTAACCCCTGCTCAGCTACAAGGGGAAAAGGGATTTACTGATCCTGGGACTGATATAGCGGCCTTCTAGCGCTATCTGGTAGCCGCCCGGTCTGACCCTGTCACAGGTGCTATTTGTGGAACTATTTTAACTGCCTCCCATGCGTGTATGATTTGCAAGATTGTGTATTTACAGGTGGCTCTACAATAATAATTGCACATATAACACTATCGACATTATCCTCGTAACTGGGCTACAAGCATATATGTTTTTGCTCTTCATATCAATAATTAATTTTCCCAAATATTTATAGGTAGAAACATTTTTATGGACCCCGATAAGTTTGAGATTAAGATGCTGTGGGGCAGGTCTGAATTGTTTTCATTGGCAAAAATATGTGTGTATGTA
The DNA here is from genome assembly GCA_007922155.1 of Mesoclemmys tuberculata. Lineage (NCBI taxonomy): Eukaryota > Metazoa > Chordata > Testudines > Chelidae > Mesoclemmys > Mesoclemmys tuberculata. The sequence goes on from ML675617.1 coordinate 29,779,065, forward strand.
TCTATAAATTGTGATATTTCCTAGCTCTTCTGAGAGCTTCTCTTTGCAACCATAACAACTTCCCTTTAACATATCTTCTGTATGTAATTTGTAGGCGTTTTTTTAACAAGAAAAATACAGTTCTCTCCTCTGAGGTTGAAACAGTCAGTTATGTATGGAGGGCTGCACCATTTAACAGGCAGGTAGGGGGATCCAACCACATTTTGGTAAAATACACCTGTGTTCATATACGTTTGGCAGAGTTTCACGTCCCTATGAGCCAATAACTCGCGACAAAACTCGTCAGTTCTGAAATGGTTTCCTGAAGCTCAAGTTTCACACCACATTTTCCAAGGTGCTCTTCTGCTATCTACCTTCTTATTTCTAGGCTAAGTTGTTTAGCCCTCCCCTTCATCGTGGTAATGTGTAATTGACCGTAAACTAACCATCCCTTTTCTTTTAATGTTCCTTTGCTATTTAATTAATTTATTTACCAAATTGCACATCTCCTTTTGTGCTTTCACTTTAATAGATGCTTTTATATTAGCCTAGCATATAGAACTGACTCTGCTATTATCATTTATCATTAATGGCAGCAAGAACACCCTGTGCTGGTTTTCCCATAAACAACATATTTCAATTAATTCTCTGTTTTTTCCCTGTGGTCTTTGCCGATGACTACTATTTTAGGGTTCAGTTTTAGATATTTTTCCTTAGCAAAGGTGCTCGCCATACACCGAGATTTTTGGTATTGATTTAGGCCTGTAGTTCTCGTCATTAAGGAGTCCTATAAATCTGAGGACACTATAGAGTTCATAGTAGAGGGTGGAATTTTCCAGAGTGCCCAAGGGAGTTAGTATAGTATAGGAGCACAAGTCCCACTGGGAAGTCAACAGGAGTTGTGTGCTGTGGGCCTGCTCTAAACTAGGAAACTAGGTGCCTATAGGGTGTGGAAACGTCACCCCTCTGAGCACCTCAGGTAAACTGATCCAGGCAGCACTAGGTCAACGAGAGAATGCTCCTTCAGACCTAGCTACCGCCTCTCAGGGAGGTGGATCATCTACACCGACAGAACCCCTCCTGCTGGCGGTAGCAGTGTCTACGCTGAAGTACAGCTGGGCTGCTGGAGCGTTTTAAGTGTAGACAAGCCCTCAGTCACTTAGCTGCTTCTGAAAATTTCACCCCGAGTCTATTTCTCAGCTGAACTGCTGGGTGGGATCTTTCAAAGCCGAGGAAATAAACTGCGGCTGAATTAAAATCCTTAGACTCAGCGTGGAATGCTCCTTAAGCATACGCTACCAGCCACAGAAAGCCTGCATAACCTTGAATTTAAAAGGATTCAGGATGGCAAGAAATAACAGGTCAAGGTTTTCACAAATAGGAACTTAGAGTTAGGCTCCTCAACCCTCGTTTAGGCTCCAGAAGCTGGATTTTTCAAAGGAGCCTAAACGAGTCAGTCCCTGAAATTCAATGGGATTTGTGTACCTAACTCACTTGGGCAGCTTTGAAAATGCAGCCAAAGTAAATATGCTGATTTGCAAAAGTTCTGAGCACCTAACAGCTCCCACTGAAGTCAACGGAAGCTGCTGGGAGCGCAGCATCTTTGAAAATCAGACCACTTACTTAGGTTTGGTCTACACTACCAACTTCCATTGGTATGACTATGCTGCTCAGGTTTCCCAAACCCCCTGAGTAACGTAGGCATAGCGATCTAACCCCCGGTGTAGACAATGCTATGTCAATGGGAGAGCTGGTCCAAGCACCATAGCCTCTCACAGAGGTGGAGTACTTATGCTGACAAGAGAAGCTCTCCCATTGGCTTAGGTAATGTCTTCACTAGGCTTAGCGCCGTAAGTGTAGACAAGCAGTTAGATGCCTATATACAGACTTAGGAGCCTAACCTGAGGCACGTATTTATGAATTTCATGGCCAGTTGTGATGAAATGGCAAAGGTATAAGATGATGTTTGGGGTGGATAACGAGGACATTTTAGAAGATGGAAATGCATCCAATGTGCAGTCAAGAGAAAAGAAGGTAAGATATGATAGGTAAAATGAGAGCAGCCTACCCCACTGGGAATCAATGGGTGTCTTTGTCTCAAGGCTGTCATATTACACAGTCGCAGGAGGCAGAGCTTGTAGAACTCAGGGAAGTTTGGGGGCTGAATTGGGAATCTCATGAATTAAATGGTAATGTGTGAAATTTTTTGTAAGCATTTCTGTTCCAAATAGTTGAAAAGCTCGATGACAGCCCTTTGCATCACATGCTAAGAAATAGCACATGGTTTGTACAAAACATGCCTTGGATTCCCAGTGCCTGTAATTAAACCCATCACGAGCTGTTAGAACACGTCATTCTAGGATGGTGTCTTGCTGAGCAGGCAACAGCTGGGGAGCTGTTACCACAACGTTCTTTACATCTCCATCTTCCATTCTGGCCCCAGCCTTTCTGTTTCCCTATCTGAAGATCCCTATCCTCTCCTGCCTTCTCTCTGATAACCAGATTCCTCCACCGTCAGGCCATCCTTTTCACTCTAGTGGCCACACAGTTCACTATTCTTCTTACACATAGCTGGCTTCCCACCGTGGCATGCAGCTTCCCTCTTTTTGTCTTGACCAAGCTCCTTCATGCTACAGTTGGATCCTACAGACTCTTTCATCTTCTTCTGTGTTCATCTTTTTGAGGTGATGGCTGGTGATGCCATTTTGCCTGCCCTATTTCCGGCCATGCTAGCTTTCAAGACATTATGAATCCTGAATTTGCTGCAGGTCACAACCCCCGACTTCCCCATGAATTGATGAAGTTATTGGACTACATTGCTCCCACATAATGCCCTGTTTAGCTAGAACAATGTTTATGTGTCTCAACCCAATTCCCAAAGCCGGTCAGTCTAATGGCACTATTAGGGCATTTCAACACTCCGTCTGGTTTCCCAGGATGCCCTTTGATGGAATTTACCTTGCAAAAGGCAGGTGAGAAACTGCCCACGTTCCACGGTAAGCGCCTCCCATTCCTAATCTAAGATGCAATAACTGGAGACCACAGTTTAACATAATTTAAAGCACTCTTCCTCCAGACTTCACATCTATTACTGCCCTGTGTTAAATGGAAACATATTTAGTAATCAAAGCATGTACCTCTCAACTTGCACTCTGCAACATCGGTACATATCTTGTAAAAGAGGGCCAGATACCATTGAGTACATCTCTCTGCCTTTTATGGTCAGCCTGCTAAATTAATACTTGCATTTGTCTACACTGGAGCACTTTGGAACCATGCAATAAATAACTAAATACAATCGCAATGCATTAAATAAGACAGCACAGCTACAGGAGCAATCTACAAAACGTCTATTTATAGGTGACTTAGGGAACAACCTCAGAAGATGGAGCTTTGGTTGCTTACAAGCATTTCATTATAGACACGCACTGGAACATTTCTGAAAACATGGTCTGCCTAGCAGGATTTTTTCAGCCACACAGCTACTTATTTAGGTCCAGATTCTTGCAAGTGTTTAATTGTGAAGCAGATGCAACTCTGGACTGTGTTTGTGCCAAGTTTTGCATAATGTCTTGTGTTCTTTATCAGTACAACAGTATGAAATATTTAATAGGCAGTTACCAATGTGGCCAATATAAAAAATTAAACAGGCCTGTCAGTCTGTGTTCCCAAGAAGGAAACCTGGTATACGGCTGGAATCAGAAAAACAGCACCAAATATACAACTATGGAATCTGATCAGAACATTAGTGTCTCTGCCTTCTTGGTCAGCATTTTCCCTTCATTACACCACGTGGAGATTGGGGGAACAAGCCTGGGTAAGAAGTAATCTGCTTCTTTAAAAAAAAAACATAACCAATTTGAATTTGGGCAACTCATTTCATAGCTTTGGTGCCTCAGTTTCCTCATATGTGAAATAGGGTTAATAACCCTTCCCATGTCCCATCTTTGTCTCTGCTGTGACAGATTGACAATATTCTGAACAAACCTTATGGAATTAAGATAAACGTTCTTGAATTAATTTCAACCTTATTGAATTACGGTTAACACCTTTGGCGTTCATTGTGTTACGAAGGCAAATGTTTATGCACTATTGTGAACTTCCTTAGCAGATAGACATGATTAAGGCCATGTCTGGACTGTATGAGCATATTCAAAGGGTTTTTTTTAGAACAATGTGTGTGAAATGGATTTCCTTCTGAAATACCCTGCAGTGAAGGGAATACAATTTCTCTCCCTCCAAAGTCTATCTTTTGAAGATACACCCCGGGGCATGGAAAGGAAGAGCGATCCTTTGTATACTAATTACCCACAACTACTTCAGATTTGGAGACAATCTATACCTTCAAGTTAGTGGCACAGCTATGGGCACCCGCATTGCCCCATAGTATGCCAACATTTTTATGGCTGACCTAGAACATCGCTTCCTCGAAACTCGTCCCCAAGCACCTCTTCTTTACCTATGCTACATTGATGACATTTTCATCATCTGGATCCATAGGAAAGAGTTCCTCGAAGAATTCCACCAGGATTTCAATAATTTCCATCCCACCATCAACCTCAGCCTGGACCAGTCCACATAAGAAATCCACTTCCTGGACACTACAATACAAATAAAGGATGGTCACATTAATACCACCCTATACCGAAGAGCAACTGACCACAGTACATACCTTCATGCCTCCAGCTTCCACCCTGGACATATTACACGATCCATTGTCTACAGCCAAGCTCTAAAATACAACTGGATTTGCTCCGATCCCTCAGACAGAGACAAATACCTACAGGATCTCCATAAAACATCCTTAAAACTATAATGCCCACCTGGGGAGGTGAAGAGACAAATTGACAGAGCCAGATAGGTACCCAGAAGTCACCTACTACAGGACAGATCCAACAAAAAAAACAACAGAACATCACTAGCCATCACCTACAGCCCCCAGCTAAAATCTCTCCAACACATCATTCAAGATCTACAACCTATCCTAGCAGACGATCTCTCACTCACTCAAGCAGTGGGAGGCAGGCCAGTCCTCACTTACAGACAGCCCCCCAACCTGCAGCAAATACTCACCAGCAACCCTACACCATACAACAAGAACTAACCCAGGAACCTAGCCCTGCAACAAACCCCATTGCCAGCCCGCCCACACATCGACTCTAGTGACACCATCACAGGTCCTAACCACATCAGCCACACCAGCAGGAGCTCATTCACCTGCAGATCTACTAATGTAATATATGCCATCATGTGCCAGCAATGCCCCTCTGCCATGTGCACTGGCCAAACCGGACTGTCACTACGCAAAAGAATAAATGGACACAAATCAGACATAAGAAATTGAAACACTCATAAAAAGTCGAGAGCGCTTCAATCTCCCAGGACACTCTGACTTGAAAGTTGCCATACTTCTACAACAAAACTTCAAAAACAGACTTCAGCGAGAAACTGAAGAGCTGGAACTCGTATGCAAACTTGACACAATCAGACTGGGTCTGAATAGGGACTTGGAATGGTTCTTTCATTACAAGAAGTAATTGTCACCGTTCACACATTCTCACCTTCCAATCCATGGTTGTGAATAGGCCTCATCTCATACTCTAACTGAATTGACTTTGTTAGCACATGCCCTGCCCGTTGTTGTTTCTCACCCTTGGATGTGTAGATATACCTCCTATCTGTGGTTTCTACTTCATGCATCTGACGAAGTGGGTTGCAGCCCACAAAAGCTTATGCCTGCAGAAATTTGTTAGGCTTTAAGGTGCTACAGGACTCTTTTTGTTTTTGCTGTATACAGACTAACATGGCTACCCCTCTGGAAATTTTTACCTGCTTCTGGAAGTGTCAAATAAAATACCCCTGAACTGTATAAAAAGGGAACTGAACATGTGATGAGTGTGTTTGTTCTGAGCTGAAGCTCCGGCGTATTTGTAGCCACAAGGATGCCTCTAGGGTAGGGTGTTAAGAGACGGCACTTACCAGAGCCCACGCAAGAGCTGGGATGAACTCTCGTCAGCTTATTAGCATATGGGTAGGTTCTTTTATCTTTTTACTATGTTTTCTGTGTAATGCTTAAGACTGAATGAAGTAGGCTTACTTAGACAGAGCTGTGTGGTAACGTACATCTCTAGCATTTACACTATTATCCATCTCCAAAGAGAAATCTAGCAGACATCCTAGGGTACCTGTGTGTGCTAGGACTGACACAGTGAAGGCAGGGGACAGCCCAGCCTGGGAAAACTGCCGTCAGATGGGAGAGAGACATGGGTCTCCATCCAAGAGAGGCAACAGCTGGGGAGTTGAAGGCGGAGAGTGGGTGCCCTTGCTGAATATCTGAGGGGACAGACAAGTACAGTCACCCTGAACAGTGACATATGCTCTCTGGGCAGGGACTGTCTTCTACAATGTGTTTGCTCAGCTTCTAGCACAGTGGGCCTCCTCTGATCTCGGCTGGGGTCTCTCAGTGTTTCTGTAACATAAATAATAATAATGGGGTGAACTGGAGTTTTGTGAAGGACTCTCAGTGCTTGAAATATAGAGCTTGTCTCTATAGAATTTGGCAAATAAAAATAGCTTGCTAGAATCTAGGATTCTAAGTGTGTCTGTGCTAACCCAACTGAAATTCACTGCTGTGCAAAGCTACTCAGTCAATGAATGAAGTGTAAGGAGCCTGCTAATTAATGATAATTTTTATGATGAAGGAGAACTTTAGTAGTTTTACCTACTATATTCACAATAATCCAGTAATTCCAAAGCCTAAGGGGATTTGGTGCCCAACTCAATGGGTGTTCGGCAAATAACTCCCTTAAGCACTTTTGAAAAATCCCACTCAAGACACATATCACAGGGGTTAATAAAGAAAATACCTCCTTGATGGACAGCATCACAGAATTGTCGAGGTGAATTATGGGGACTGAAAATAATAAGGCCAAATACTGTGTAGCACATTCCCCCAGTAGAACGCAAAGAACTCGACAAAGAAGGGCAGTGTCATTATGTTCATTTTACAGCTGGAGAAACCGAGGCATAGAATGATGCCATGACTTGCTGAAGGCCACCCAAGAAGCCCGTGGCAGAGCCAGGAATAAAACTCATGTCTCCTGAGTTTCAGCCCAGGGTATTATCCACTAGCCCACATTCTCTAACTTTATGATTAGTTATTTACATCATAGTTAGTAGCAACTGCACCTCTATTCTCCCTCCATGGTCAAGCAAGGAAACCCTCTGTCGGTATCTGATTCCTCAGCCATCATCTCCCTCGGGGGCAGATCTGTGTCTCTCCCTCCTGACCAGGGTTTTTCCAGGCTGCACACTTCTTTGCCTTACTGTGTGTGTCATTTCCCAGCAGATGTGACTGCCAAAACAGGTCAGCCCCTGCACTTTGTTCCCTCGCTGAAGGCTAGGAACGACGTAATTGCCAGCAGTCACAAGTTACCACACCGCTCTATAAGCAAGGATATTCATTCTTAAGGCAAAAGAATTACAGAGAAAACCTCTAAAAGCTCATCTGTGCATGCTAAAATCTTAGCAGAAGTCAGCCATCAACCTTATGGGGCCTCGGTAGGCCTTCCACCACCTCCCTGGAAGGTTTGCGGCCTACTGTGGACAGATAGTCCTATCCATTTGCTGGATCAGAAAGCAGAGCAGAGTTAGGGTATTTCTTTCTTTGTCTGTTGGTCTGGAAAGCCCAGTTGGAACTAGTTATAGGTAGAGATACCTCTATAGAGGTTTTACAACTAAATGAATTTGTGAAATTGCCCCCACACTGTTCTTAATCCCTGGAGAATCTGTGGCACCTACCCCATGGAGTTACACACAGTCCTTGACCCACAACTAAACATTGCCTTAATATGGGGAGCTCTACCAGAGATGTTCCTGGCTATTGCCATTTGTCACAAGCTTCCTATGAAACAGGCTACGTTCACTGTTAGAGACAAGATATGGGGACCCATGAGGATCTGATCTAATATGACTGTTTATGATCCAATCTGTGAAAACAAACAAGCCAAAATATGCTCCACTACACCCAAAAGTCTCTTCTTTAATGAGAGGGATTTTCAAAGGTGCTCAGACTTGCCCTAACTCTACTTCTATGGATGCCGAAACTGTCAGCAACTTCCTCCGGAGCAATGTCACTCCCGGGAAAGCACATGCTTGCTCTGTGTCATGGCAGTCATCTTGATGATGAAAGTTTTCACCTTCCTACCATGATTGCCTACACGTACAATAATTTAGCTGGGACAATTTTCCAAATAAATTAGGTGTCTGCAGAGCCAGCAAGGTAAGTGTTGGATTATTTTAATAGGAAACAGAGCCAGGAAATATTAAGGTTTGGAGAATCATCTCGAGACCAGGTGCTCTATGATCCTCCATAAAGGTGATCCCTTTTTTCAAAAAACTTTACTCCAAGAAAGCTATCCCTACTGGTGAGTGTCTTTTGGGGAGTGACTATAGTCATTGCTATGCCAGATCATAGCTGGGGTCCAGCTAACCCAGTGTTCCATCTTCAACAGTGGCCATAACCACTTGCTTTGGAGGTAGGTGCAAGAAAGGCCATTATGAGCACGAATGGAATACAGTGCTCAGGGGAATTTCTTGTTAACTCTCCCCATTTTATGCTTAATAATAAATAACATCATATGGACCACATATGAAGATTTATATCCTTTTGGGTAAAAATACGTATCAATTAGACTAGCATGTGGCTCCAATGATATCTTGTGGCAGTGAGTTCCACAGTTTAAATGTGTTTTATGTAAAGAAAACATAATCAAAAGTATATCTTGTATAAGGTATTTCCTTGGATCACTTTTCCGAGTGTTGCCTTTGCAAGCCACTAGAGGTCTGCTTGAACTTGTACAAGAAAAGCAAGTTTGGTATGCCTGATAAACTACCTGTAAACCATTCATTATTTTAGAACAATGCAACTGTATTATAAAGTTCTGTGGCCAGACTGTCTCTTGCTCTCACTTGGGATGTGGGGTAGAGGGGCCTAGGACAGGCTCCTTTTCCCTTACATATCTGTGTAAGATCCACAGACAATCTATCCCTGGGAATAAAAAGATCACAATACAGAGCATATAATAGTAATTTTTTACTATTGTAATATCTATTTCAGATGCCCAGCCATAGCTGTTCAATGACTAATTTGGTATATTTACCTGTCCTTGAAGTACAGTGTATCATTATTGTTCTTCTCAAACAGAATCATAGAAGTTTAAGGTTGGAAGGGACCTCAGGAGGTCATCTAGTCCAACCCCCTGCTCAAATCAAAACCAACACCAACTAAATCAGCTGAGCCAGGGCTTTGTCAAGCCAGGCCTTATAAACTTCTAAGGATGGAGATTCCACCACCTCCCTAGGTAACCCATTCCAGTGCTTCACTGCTCTCCTAATGAAAAAGTTTTTCCTAATATCCAACCTAGACCTCCTCCATTGCAACTTGAGACCATTTCTCCTTGTTCTGTCATCTGCCACCACTGAGAAAGCCTATCTCCATCCTCCCTGGAGCCCCCCTTTCAGGTAGTTAAAGGCTGCTATCAAATCCCCCGCTCAGATGTTTATTAAAGAAAAAAGCTACAATTACAAACACAAATAAATACGCTTCCTCATAGCTCGAGTTCTAGCTTTGTCTTTCATGCTTATCACACTCTGTCTGGAACGCTATACAACAGGCAGGTACAGCTAGTGGCTCAATAATATATTGCAAGTATATCTGTCGTTACACAATGGGAAACTTTAAAAGTACAATAATTATTCATCTGTAAGCATCAAAACTCTAGGGAAGGCCCCACAAATTAGTTAAACTCACCTCGACACCAAGTGAATTGGTATTTAATTGGTACCGGAATAATCAAAAGTGTTTTCATACATTTTGGTGGATATTAAATATATTTGTCTAATTTTGGATTAATTTAAGAATGCATAAGGCTGAATGATTAACTATAGGGTTTTCACTTCAGACAGGAGAGCCATCTACTCACTGGTAGGGAACAGAAACCTTTCTGTTCATGTTGTCAATTATGGAATATTAAAAAAGCAGCCAAAACCATGGTTGGCTTATAATAAAAATACAGGCAAGAATGTGCCAAACAGCTCAGTACCCACCAGTTCACACTGAGAGCAATGGGAGCTGCTAGGTACTAAGAACTTTTGAAAAAGCTGATCCATAAATGCATATATACCATGTGCAAAGGTGGGGCCTGATTTAGGATAATGTGTAAGCATCTAGTTAAGTAAGTCCAGCCCAGTTCTGTCCAGCACAGAAGCACATGCTAAACTTTATCATGTAGCAAGTGTGTTGAAATGCTTTCCTGACTTTTCTTAATTAGAGTCTAGCTACCGTCCTAAAGTCTCTGGCAAATGTGGCAGCTGATGGACCACCTATTTTAGAACCAGGCCCCTTCAGCAACATGAATACAAGGCTCTTGTGCTCTACTCTTGTGAGGCCCCCCCTCACCCCTAAACTGAAGTGCCCTGTAAGTGCTCACCTTATAAGCCACACACTGTATACTGGGCTCCCAAGAACAGCCCAATAGAAAAGGAGGACAAAAAGCCAAGTCCAGACCCAAACACCCCAGAATAGAAGAGGTGCAGCACTTAGGACAAATCCCAAAGGATGGGGACTGGATCATGATGAAAAGAAAGCAATCTGCAAATAGAAGGTCTCAGGGCCCTGGCATTGGTACCAAAAGACACTAAGTCCTGGTGAATCCTCGCTGCTTGCCTGCTCACATGCTTAACAACAGACCAAAACACAGGTGGCGTCTCATTTCACCATGTACTAGTTCAAATCTATTCTTTATACTCTGGAAGCACCCACGCTTGGATATTGAAATAGCCCCGGTGAGAAGAGTATCACTTCTAAGACCAGAATGCTATCAATACTGTGTGGCTGTCAGAATGTGTGTTAATTTCTGTGATAAAATTAATTTCCTTGACAAGCAAAGGGATTCACAGAGGAATTTGATAATCCCCACAATGTGATAAAATCCCTGCATCCTTCCCATTGTGCCATGGAGATCAGAAGGAGAGAGAGAAGACACAGCAAGGACGTGGCATTTCACATTTTGTGTGTGAGTCTGCACATCCAAATAGCCAATTCGTGGTGTGAAGACACATTGATCATCTATCTATTGCTGTTCAGTTAATTTCTGACAGCTTTAATGTTTCTCCCTGTGTATTCAGATGTAAAAGCTGAAGTTACTGATCAGTTGCCTATAGAAAGCTTGCAAACTAATTTGATTTAAAACTGATGTGCTGCAAACCCCTAGCGTGACTGCACTTAAAGTGTCTAGGGTCAGATTTTCAAAGGGATTTCCTATTGAAAAGTGAGGTGCCTACCCTATTAGGCACATCTGGAAATCCCACTAGGCGCCTATGTATACTTTTAAGCACCTATATACCTTGGAAAAACTGGCCCTTAGACCATTTTGAAACTCAATTTTAGGCTCTTAAATCATATCAGTGCTTTTGAAAATGATATGCTAATTCTATTAATTATGGTATTAAATGAAAGCTAGTTTAAATGTGTCTGTATTAAGCCCTGGTGAAATTAAATCAATATAGTGACACTGGTGCAAAAAAAACCCAAACAAGCCAACCACCTATGCATCACCCAACTGTGGATTCAACATGAATGTCCCAGAAAGCAACGAGGCTCTCTCATCATACAGTTACAACACCCTCTTTTCCTAAGGCAGGAAAGGCAGGAAGACCTTAATGATTCCACAGATCTAGTTTTGGAGGGGATGTCTGTAGATCCACGACCACTTGTAACCCCCGTTGAACATGTACAGAGAGGTATCAGAATGACATTATCATCATATTGGACCTGACTGATAAGAATAACAATACACAAGATGTGGTGGGAAAGTCCTCACGTTTGTATAGGGTTTTTAAAAACACAAGTCCCAGGCCTAGGCTTATAGGCTCCCATGCAAGAAAGCACATAAGCCCATGCTTAAACTTAAGCACGTGACTAGTCCCATTGACATCAGTGGAAGCCATTTCCACCAACCGATAAGGTGCAGCACATGAATTCTCGGGTGTTTTCTGGCTAAATCCTGCGGAGTTTTCCTACAGAGGCCATTTCTTTTCTCAGACTGGGATGGAGTAGTCATTCAGGTAAGAATGTCACGCGTTTGCTATGGAAAGCTTATTGCTGGTCTGCAGTCCCAGTTGTGCATGTTCTAGAACGACTGCCATTAGTAGAAAGCGCGTGGCTTTGATGAACTTCAGCAGCAGAGAGCCCAAGATTTATTCAAATCAATGGTGGTAAATCCACAACGATGAAAATAAAAGACAAGCTGAAAGTGGAGGGAATAACGGGCTCCCTGTTTGTCTGACAAAATACCTATCGTGCTTGCAAACAGAATCATCACTTCTCTGGCTCACCTAACCAAAGGAGCGAGACGGTACAGAATGAAACCGCGTTAGTAGGTTATACGGATTTTTTTTTTAAACTTTTACCTATATGCTGATTAGCAGAGGCAGGCGAGCAATTCCCACAAGACGCCAGATGACTTTTAAAAATGAATTTGCTTGAGCTTGTGTTACAAATTGTTTGTTTTAATACAACAAATAATTCCTAGAGACCCAAGTAAGAGCAGGGTTGGGCTCTATACGTACATCTATAGAAAGCAAAGTCCCTGCCCCACAGTGCTTCCAGTCTAGGCCCTGGTCCTGCAGACATTACACAAGTGCTTACCTTTGCCCATAGTCCCTGTGCAATCTCTCCGTGCAGGACTGAAGCTTAAACAGAGGTGGGGGTAAGGAAGTAGGGCTATTCCTGCTCTAGAGATGGAGAAACCGAGGCACGGAACAATGGCAAGTCTTGTCCAAGGTCACACAGGAAATCTGTAGCTGAGCTCGGCATTGAATAAGCTTCTCCAAAATCCATCTCCTCTGGGAGACTCAGGCCCAGGTGCTCTAGGCTGTGGGCATTTAGGTGCCTAGTATCTTGATGGATCTGGGCCTCAGGCGTTTAATTCCTGCCTTCTGGCTATAGAAATTACAGTAACCCATTCAGGGGACAAAGACCAGGGGACAAAGACCAGGGGACAAATCCAGACAAACTCATTTTACCGAACATTCAGCCACTAATCTCTACTGCAGGGAAGCCCCATAGCAGATAAATCTCTTGAGTAAATTATCGATAGTAAATTACTAGGACTGGTCAGAACCTGGAATTCCCACTCGGGGGGAAATTCCGAAAGTTAAAAGCCAGTGTGGTCTGCATTGGGAGGAAAGCTCAAAACCCCGCAGAACGGGAATTCTGAAATGTTATTTAAAACACGTCAAACCGGCAGTTAAGTGTGGCTTCTCAAAACTGTGAATGAGGTTCCTTGAGCTCCCCAGACACCCAGCACCCCTGAGAGCCCTGGCTTCCACTGGGACTCCTCCTGCTTCCAGGGCTATCTGGTTCCCAGCTGCATTGCAGCTTGCCATGCGGGCTGCTGGGGAAATGGGCCAGCTGACAGGGGACCAGGCAGGTTTCCCTGGCAGGACCATTCCCCTGGAATGTGTCAATTTAATCAAATCATCATTTTTCCAGCAGAAAAAAAAAGTTCCATCAGAAAAGTTCCAACCAGCTCTATAAATTATTTGCTCAGCTGCAGTGATTAGTTCTTACCTGAGTGTCTACTTCCTTCCTTCATGCTTGAGGGAAAGATAAGCTATTGAATTATACAGTTCACTTCCCAGGACTATGAATTCTTAATCTGCTATAGTTATTGGACCAGATCCTCTGCCAGTGAAAATCAGAATAGATCCATTGATCCATTTTTTCTGTGTCCGATCCTGAGCTGCAGTTTTGATTTCACTAGAACTGTGCTGGTTTTCACCAGCTGACCAGCCCATAATTCTGATCACTAAGATTTGATTTGTTTTTGTTCTTACAATCAATTTGCTCTTGATTCCACTGGAATAAAATTCCTAGCCTAGACTTTATTTCAGTAGAGACCTCAGAAACAGATTCTTTTTTTTTTTAAAGTCATGTGAAGCTGAACTGTCCTATTGCAAAGTTTAGTATGGCTCAGGGAAAATAAGATTTATGCTAGGGGAGAGAGTCTTTTCTTTTCTGATCTGATTTAATAATGCAAATTTCAAATAGCAACAACAAATTTTATTAGATTTAAGCTCTTCCTATCTGCCCATCAAAATGTAAAGAAGTCCTTTCAGGATTAATAATGGTGGTGTAATATCCATGAAGAGATGGCAGTAAATAACTGATTTTTGTGTGTGGTTATTTGACCTGCCAGCACCACGTGGCTGACATCTACCTGCCCATCTTCTGACTAGTTCTAGTCCTGTCATAATACAATAATATATAATAATATCCAAATGAGAGTAATAAATCCCAACCGCAGCAAATGGAAAAATTAACTTAGTTTTATGACCTCATCTTCTCTTCAGTAGCACCCCCTACCCTCTTCAGTATATTCAGATCAGTATTGTACACTCACCTTTATAATGAGGAAGGCACACACAAATTATAATTCTTCCCCCATAGAGGATAGTAAAGACTTTCATGTGGCTTTTGGTGAGTAAGTCATTGATCATTTTGGAGGCAGTATCAATGAGGAACTGGAAGTTTGGATGATTTGTGGCAGGTCACAGAATCTTTCCCTCTAGGTCTTTGGGTCAAATCCCTCTCAGATCAATGGAGATTAAATATTATTACTAGCTGAAGATCATTAGGTGAACTATGTGAAATGAGTCTGGTGATATCAAGCCTATTCTTTGTAGCCCAGTGTTTCCACCACAAATACCACCCAAACAACAGGCAGAGTAGCCAAGGAGAAAATGGGCAAAGAGAGTGAAATGCTCTCACATCATTAGAGGCGGAATACTGTGTGCAGTTCTGGTCTCCCATGTTTGAGAAAGATGAATTTAAACTGGAACAGGTGCAGAGAAGGGCTACTAGGATAATCCGCTGAATGGAAAACCTGCCCTGGCTTGTTCAGCCTAACCAAACGAAGGCTGAGGGGAGATAGGATTGCTCTCTATAAATACACCAGAGGGATAAATACCAGGGAGGGAGAGGAGTTATTTAAGTTAAGCACCAATGCGGATGCAAGAACAAATGAGCATAAACTGACCATCAACAAAGGTAGGCTAGAAATTAGATGCAGGTTTCTAACTATCAAAGGAGTGAAGTTCTGGAATAGCCTTCCAAGGGGAGCAGTGGGGGCAAAAAATCCTAGCTGGCTTCAAGACTGAGCTTGATATATTTATGGAGGGGATGGTGTGATGGGACTGACTCCAATGGCATGTAGGCGATCTACGACTGCTAGCAGCCGATCTCTCCAATGGCTGGTGATGGAACACTAGATGGGGAGGGCTCTGAGTCAGTACAAAGAATGCTTTCCAGGTGTCTGGTTGGTGGGTCTTGCCCACGTGCTCAGGGTCTAACTGATGCAATATTTGGGGTCAGAAAATTTTTTTCCCACAGGTCAGACTGGCAGAGACCCTGGAAGTTTTTGCCTTACTTTGCAGCCTGGGGCACAGGTCTCCTGCAGCTTTAAACTAGTGTAAATGGTGGATGCTCTGCAACTTAAAGTTTTAAATCATGATTTGAGGACTTCAGTAACTTAGCCAGAGGTTAGGGTTAGGTTACAGGCGTGGAGGTTCTGTGGCCTGCATTGTGCAGGAGGTCAGACTAGATGATTATGATGGTCCCTTCTGGTCTTAAAGTCTACCTGGTGCAATTAAAGGCGCTCAGATGTAGTTCTTTCAGATGCTTCCTGCTTTCTGACTCGTTTACATTGCCCAGAGGGTTTTCAATTTTCAGTGTTTCTCTTATGTAAATTATAATTCATTTTTCAAAGTTAAAAAAATTCAACCTTTATATTTTTCCTCCCTTAAATAAACCAAAAATCAGTTTTGATTTATAGTAAATTTTATACCACAAATTGAAAACAAGGGGAACATGACACAGCAGCAGGATTTCAAATTAACCTCAAATGAGGAGAACTGTTGGAAAAAGAGCAGCCTTATCAGATTTAAAAAAGCGCACACACTATAACATTGTGAGCTATGTACACCTTTTTTTTTTTTTGTAAATGTGTCATTACTGTCAGTCAAGCAAAGAACTCAGAACTGTTCACCAGTTGCAAATTTTGGCATGCTTAAATATCTTTTCTGGTGATCATTTATTCCAAGTGATCAGTTTAACTTGAAAAGAGGAAACTCATCTTATGTTTTCCAGCTACAGAGAGCTTGGACAGTTCATAGAGTGAAGCCAAAGGCAAGGTGGGGGATGTTTGATCACGTAACCCGACTGCAGGCCCTAAAATGTCATCCATTTCTCCCTATAGGCCAGTAACTTGCGTTTGGCTAAAGCATCCCTTCCAGAAGGGCAGCCAGTCTTGATTAGAAGATATCAAGAGATGGAAAATCCACCACTTCCCTTGGTAGATTGTTTTAAATGGTTGATCACCCTCAGTGGTAAAATATTGTGCTTAATTTCTAATTTCAATGTATTTGGCTTTAGTTTCCAGTGACTGGTTCATGTTATGAGCTGCCAATGTGATGTGGCAGTGAAAAAAGCTAATGTGGTCCTAGCATGCATCAGGAGAGGTGTTTCCAGTAGAGATAGGGAAGAGTTAGTACCATTATACAATGCACTGGTGAGGCCTCATCTTGAATACCATGTGCAGCTCTGGTCTCCAATGTTTAGGAAAGATGAATTTGAACTGGAACAGGTGCAGAGAAGGGCGACTAGGATGATCCGTGAAATGGAAAACCTGCCTTATGAGAGGAGACTCAAAGAGCTTGGCTTTCTTAGCTTAACCAAAAAAAGGCTGAGAGGAGATATGATTGATCTCTATAAATACATCAGAGGGATAAATACTAGGGAGGGAGAGGAATTATTTAAGCCAATGTGGACACAAGAACTAATGGAAGTTTAGACTTGAAATTATATGCAAATTTCTAACCATCAGGGGAGTGAAGTTCTGGAACAGCCTTCCAAGAGGAGCAAAAGGGCAAAAAACCTAGCTGGCTTCAAAACTGAGCTTGCTAAGTTTGTGGAGGGGATGGTATGTTGGGACAGCCTAATTTGGCAATTGACTGATCTTTGACTACTAGCGATAAATATACCCAATGACCTGTGAAGGGATGTTAGATGGGTGGGTTCTGAGTTACTACAGAGAATTCTTTCTGTGTCTGGCTGGTGAATCTTGCCCACATGCTCAGGGTTTAGCTGACTGCCATATCTGAGGTCAGGAAGGAATTTTCCCTAGGGCAGATGAAGGTACTTATAAAATACAACTATGGAGCAGTTTGTATTCTTTCTTCAGCGTCAGAGAACCTAGGGGCTGTACAGTCGCCATCACATTTGACCCGGAAGGAGTTCTTGAGCTTTTTTGATATGATTATCCATCATGCGGCTTAGCTTTTCTAGCAAATCAGAGCACGCCTTTGAAAAGTCACGTTAAAGATGACTTTGCAGTCAGTTTGTAAGGACAAGGCATGTTGAACATCATACCAGCTGGTCACTGGCAAACCTCACTGGAACCAGGGTTTAACCACCACTCTTCAAAGTCATGCTCTAACACAGCCTAATTTTTTTTTAGCAAAGGATGCCCAATGACAGAAGTCTTTTGAGGGAGGACGTGTGAGGGACAGGATCCAGGAGGACAATGCAGGCGAGGAGGGTGGGGGCACTGGTGGAGCTGCTGAGATGCTTTTGGGAGAAGGAGGCAAGGTGGAAGATAAAGGAAAAGCAGGGGACTGAGCACAACCCCAGAGCAGGAGAGAGGAAAGGGATGAGGGTAGGGGCAGAGCAGTTAAGACCCCTGAAGACACAAATGAGAATTTTGAATTTGGCGCAGACGATGTGGAGTCTATGAGAGGACTCAGAGCAGGAGCAGCGGGGGGGGGGGGGAGGGTGAGTCTTAGGCCTCTTGGTCTCTTATTCAGAAAGAAGTTCTGATCACCCCAGACAAAAGTAGGGAACCAGGTGACATTAGCCCATCTCCAGAGGCAGTCTCCACAGCTCTATCCTCTGCAGCCATAGGACAAAAGGAGAGGCTTAGTGGGTTACAGATTGTTGTAATACGTCATAAATCTAGTGTTGCTGTACAGTCCATGACCCTGCAAGCACAGCACAGGCGAAACCTGCAGACATCTCTTCACTGCTCCAACGTTCAACACCCCCTGCAAGATCCTGGATCGTACACATGCCTGATACAACGTGTGGTGTACTTCATCCAGCGCACTAAATGCCCCACTAGCGACCATGTGGGTGAAACCAGAGAACACAATGCTTTCAGATGAACTCACGCAGGAAAATCCTGTCACCCGGGGGGTGAACCCTTTTCACAAAGTGATCACTTTATATTTGCCCTCCCAGTCCTCATCCTCAAAGGAAACCTGCACAACACTTTCAAAAGACAAGCCTGGGAGCTTAAATTCATAACTTTGATAGACACTAAAAATCAGGGACTGAACCGAGACACTGGATTGATGGCTTATTACAACAATTTGTAACCCACGAGCTCTCCTCCACCTTTTCGTTTTATGACCGCAGAGGTGTTAGCAGGTAACACCACCGAGAATGGTCCCTTCCAATATGAGCTAACTACAATCTGTTCCCCCTTGCATTTTGCTTTCCCAGACCTGAAGAAGAACTCAGTATAAGCTTGAAATCTTATCTTTTTCAACCAACTTCTATTGGTGAGAGAAAGAGACTACCTCACTCATCTTGTCTCACTAAAATCAATGGAAGTTAAGAGCATAAATACCTCTGAGGATCTAGGTCAGAGCTGCTAGATTAAGATACATCTCCCATGATGCATCAGTCTCCCATCTGTTTGAACTACCACTG